>OX418217.1:64738823-65240649 GCA_948455865.1 Conomelus anceps | reverse complement strand
TAAAACGCATTTGCAGACATCAAACTCTCTATATTTGCTGTAAACTTCTTAAGCTGCTACCATTCACGAATAAAACTAAAACTCTTAGAATAGATGCTTGGGTGAAGGCAAATGTTTATTTTAAAATAGGCTCTGTATTCTTATAATGTTTGATATAAGTTATTTTTAAGATTGTTTATAAGTGTTATTGTTTTGATTTTCATCTGGCGCACAAGCTTGGCTTTGCTGATGGAAATCTTGAAGTATATATTTTTTCTTATATGTACTTAAAAAAAAAATTGTTTAATATAGTGTATCTGACTGTGATGTACTGTTACATTTGTTTTTTTTTTGTGTTTTTAAATAAATAAATAAATAATAATAAAATAAAAAATATTGACTGAATATTACATATTCACAGGCAAATGAAAATAACCTTAAATTGCTTCAAATTCACGATTTTAGGCCTTTAGCCACCCCCCCTCGCCACCCTGATAATATGATGATACCTATACCCACTCAGCTCAGGTATTTCCCCCCCCCCACAAAATCTGCTGCTGGATCCACCCCTGAGCTGAATACATAGAGAATTCACTGGATTTTAACAACTATACCGAGCAAAGATTCCGAAAAAGGTCCCTCCCTTCTTTTCTATCCAGACAATCGATGGCATAAAGAGGATTCATCCCCCTACCAAAATTCTTATTTTCTTGAATAGGATTTATTTCTTAATAAGAATTAATTTTTATTCATCCTCCTACCAAAAGCTTTATTTGTGTGCTTGATGGGGGTGAAAACCTTTTTTCAGGTGAAATTACAGCCTCCTTCCCCCCTCACGGAAATATTATTTCAGTTGACGGAAAAAAAATGTATTAGCTTCGGATCCAAGCTGAATAGTCTTAAGACATGTATCAATTGGATTGAGTTTAATTTGATAAATGTAAAATAAATTTCATCCCAAAAATTGATTTTCTTATTGAAGCTATAACTTTGTAAAAGAAAAACTTACGTGTAAACTTCCAGTTGGGCTATTCGTTCAAATAGTTGTCCAGGTATCTTGCAGTTTGTACTTAATGTCATTTCAATTGTATGCACAAGGTAAAACACTCAATATGCTTTTTAAATGACGATTAAGAATCAATATACTTTGAAAATCATTTTTCCTCCCCCTGGCCTAGATGCATCAAAAACCAGCCACCTATTTTATAATGACACCATCAATTTTCCGAGAGAATTATTAGGAATATTTTTATCCTACCAACCACTTTGATAAATCTTCAAGTAGAGCAGGAGAATTTCAACTGTATTACTTTTACAAAATTTGGAAGGAACTCCTGTAAGCCAGTTTTTAGAACTTATCGGTTTAAAGAATCGCAGAAAAAATGAAGAATTTCAACTCTAAAAGCATGAAAAATGTCTCAGTAGGTAAACTTATTGGTTATGTACCGATGAAAAAGCCGCCCAGCACGTGGTAAACTGAACACTGAGCACTGACTAGGAATGACGGTTCTGTATGATGTTCCATTGCTTGTACACAATTGCTCTAGTGGCGTGAGCGCGCGCACGTTTGTGTGCTAGCGTTGTGTATGTGTGGGAGTAGTTTTCCCGCGAATACCATGCCAACGCAAGTTCCTCTACAGAGAAATGAACCGATGTATACGAAATTGATGCACTTCAGCTTATGCATCCAACTGCAATTATGACAGAAGTTGATTATTTTTTATCAATAAGTGCATTCACTCACGCCCACTCACACACTGACTCATAACTATATTCCATTATCAATTTGACGATTTAAGCTGCGTTTTTTTAAATGAACAAAATATTTTTGAATGCAACTTCAAATATAATCCATTACATCAGAGGTCAAGTTTTCGCAATAGAAGAATCAAAGTTGGTTACTGTCAATAAAACGGAGTGCCCGTAGCCGAGTGGGTTAAGTGATGATTAGCTAACCCTAAAGTCCCGGGTTCGATCCCAGTTCTGACCGAAAGATTTTTTCTCAGGCCACTCCCGTGTTTCGGAGGACACATTAAGCTGTCGATCCCGGCTGCCTAAAAGCAGTCGTTAAGTCACGTCAGAGGCCCTGAACTTATTCAAGTGCGACCTGATAACAGACCTGAGCCAGCCAGGTCACACGATATTATTATTATTATTATTATTTGTAAATAAAACAAAGATGATTAACTGTTGAAAAATATTAAAAGTTTAGGACCGTACTTCATAATTTCAATACTATTGAAATAACAAAAGATAACATTGGAATGGACTTCAATCTAAATAAAATAATCTAATGTATCTAATAATTAATGTATCTAAATGAAATAAGTTATTGTGATTAGGAAATTCGAGATTTTCTCAATAATAAATTACATAATAATTACGAGGAATTTGAAAAAATTGATATTAAAAAGATTCTTCCTTTGCATCCCACACCACACATAAATTAGTGACTGTAGTTCGTAGAGTAATTTTTTCATTTATCTAATAAAATGTTGCTTTCATTTTTTTAGTGAATCGATATTTCTATTTATGTGCTTTTATTCATTCTTTTATTTTCTGTTGCATGTACTGGAACAAGTACAAAACTTCCAGAGAAGTAGGTTCAAATTAACTTATTGTTATTAATCATAATAAGAGTTAACCAATAATTGTTATCGAAATAATAAATTGTTGACTTTTACATTTATATTAATTCATGATTTTTTATTATGTTTAAGTTTTAAAAATTAGTGTATAGATATATAAAGTCTAAAATATATCATGTTTTTTCTTCTTATCCGTATTAATATGTTACATTAATACGTTACATTTATTGAGAATATTGTATTCCTTAGTCTAATTTTATTTCAATTCAGTTTTGTACTCCTGGAGATTGAAAAAAGGATTTGATCAGAGTAAACTATTGTTATGGACAGGGCAGGAAAGAGAGAATAGTGATTTTCAAAGTAATTACTGCTGTATCAATAAGTCTTCTGGTCAAAGCTATAATTATCATGATTGTTTACTTTTTCCCCATACTCTCATCGCCTTGCTGTTTATCTAAATAACTTTTGAATACTTTTGAACTTTATGGAATGGACTAGAAAATGGGAGAATCTTTATTTGTTTACTCTAGAATTTGATTACTCTCTGTCTTTCTGGAACATTTAAAAATGTATAAAAGCAGAAGCTCTCGTAAAAGTCAGTCAGTTGTGATTCGATCGTTAATACGATAAGTGGCAGAGTGACAGTGACAGTTTCCGCTCATACAAACCGGATTATTAGTGAGCGCTAATACAAACTGTGTTATATGAACGTTCAATGTGTTAAGTGATAACTCAGTATATTGTGACAGATTATTATTCAGGCTTCTTTAACAATGTATACAGTGACTCGTAAGTGCTTGTAGTGTTTCAACTTTTATGTTTTAGTCGTTTCTTCCTGAATTATTGAACAGTGCATTGATCAGTTATTAATTGATATTTGATCCGCCTTTTAACAGTTATTGATTGATTTTTGTACAGTAATATTGCAAATTCTTTATTAGCTGAACACTATCGATTTATCTGCTCCTGAAGATTTCTTTTGTGTGATATAAATGATTAGTACGAGTTGTCGGTAATTTGTGTTAATAAAATGTGAGTGTTAATTTGAAGTGTTGCCAGCATTATTTTAGAGATAATATATATTATCCTGTAACATTATATTATGGCCCTGTCGCTTGACAATAAACGCGGCGATTTAATTGCCATTGAGTCAAGTGTCTCGTTCTTTACTCCCCTTCGACCCACGATTTTTTGGCGTGATCGAATTGTTACCTCGATTTTTGACGCGTTTAAAACGCGAATTGTCAAGATTTTCTAACTTGTTTATTGTTGCACTACAGGAAACGCGGTGCATAAAACCGGCCTAATTTGCGTCCCGTCTCATAGACTCTATAGTGGGATTGTACAATGTATTATTTAGAATATATTCTATTTCATATAATTTATTCTCTTGTGCTCAATAATTCAGTTCAGAGTTTAGCATAAATTAGCGACAAATAACCTTCAAGAGGATGTTTGTGGGAAACACGTAAAATCTTTCCAGAATCGAAACTTTTCAGAATTTACAAGATTATGAGAACGTGCTTAAAGTGAAGAAAAAATATCATTCATTTCATACTACTGTATCCATTTCAAACCTATTTCGCCTATATGATCGACAGTATTTCTTTAATGAATAGAAAAACACATATTATTGTTAATGCCTTATGCACGCATTTCTTATCGCAGTATTGGCAGACGACGAAAGAATCTGCCTCTCAATGCGAAAATTGTTACTACTGTCTAGAATTTCTTGATATAATTTATATATATATATATATATATATATATATATATATATATATATATTATATCATATGCCGCTCCCAGTATTCTTCATACCTCAACTGACAGGGACTGCTTTATTTTTCAATCTGTCAAATCAACTTGATGTGTTTCAAGAATAATTTTGCATAAGGTAACATTTATGCAGTTCTGGCATTAATCCAACTAAGTTTTCCATTTAGTTAATTCATTAAGTTTTATGGAATAATTGATGATTATGGGAATAAAATGGTAGTTCAATGAGGAATGACCTTTTTTGAATGTGAAAAATAAACTTTGAACTCGTGGAGAGAATATACATGATGAATTGTTTCTATTCAAATATTGCTTCAATTATTGTGCTTAGCTGTGAGTTTCTCTTTATTTTTCATCTATTATTTCTTTTTTCACGATAATTAATGTTTAAAGCAATAATGGTCATATCCTCATTTATAGATAAAATAAATTGATATTGAACTGCAGATATATTTCAAGACATAACAATGTACAGTGAAGAGAAAACTAATTTGTAGAAAAATTCAAGGTTTTTCAAATAATGTGGAAAAGGAATTTGGACGCGAAGAGAAAATAAACGTGGCGAATTTGCATTGTAGTAAGTACTTAAATCTACCGTAAAATTGAATGGATGCAACAGGCGTTTGGAGTTGTGATTGCGGCTTGTGTACGATTCATCTTTAGAGACGCGTAAAGTGAGTGCAACGTTTTCATAACGGTAATAAATACCTGTAGTAGGTGGCAGAAGCTGAACGGTGGTGGCTTGCATCGAGGGAAAAGCATGTAGGTGACGATAGAACGAACTAAATGAGTTGAGAGGACAGTAGACTGACTTTGTATGCATTGGCACGGCAAATGTGCGAAAACGAGGGAAGAGTGTGGGCGGAAGAGTGTGTAAAAGGAGAGGTGAAAAGTGCATGAGTCCTTGATGGGTTGGGTGAGGGGAGGGGAGAAAAGGCGCCCGCTGCACCGCAAAAAGGGAAGTCGACTGGAATGGAAATAAGAGCACTTGCACTTGTGCCTTGTTTCATTTGAGTATCGCTCTTTGCTTCCATCCTTCCAACCACCCTCGCCTCGAATGCTTTGCTTGACTTGTTGGCACATGTTAATACTATGTACATGATTATCATCACTTACTCAAAATATTATCTGCTAAAGCACAGTGAATATTATTACACTATTACTATTTTATTTTATATGAATTGATTTTTTTCATTTATTTATTGTTTATTCATCAATTGAAACGCACACAAATAAAAAAAAACCTCTGAAGATGGATCTCATAGATTCGAAAGTACTCGGCCAGATTAAGTGAGTTATTATACTTATTCTTAACAAATATTTGACTGCATTAAGTGAGTTATTATACTTATTCTTAACAAATATTTGACTGCATGTCGTTAAATTTCACATGAAAAGTTAATATTAACAACGCAGTTCGTCATGGAACAAGAAATCCAGGAAAAAAAACAATAAAAATAAGAAAAAACATTATTTGGCCTGTAATAATTATTATTCTACATGGACATTTTTGAATACTAGATAAGGCTTGTGATTCAATAACCATTATTTTTTGTGAACAATAATCATTATTACTTTTTTTCTTGCAGCTCTTGAAAAAATCATGATAAATTATTAATAATTGCTATGACCTGTTGAACACATTATTCCATTCGCATTGTGGATTGGAATTGTAATTTGTGAATCATTACGCAACAGACTCCAAAAATTCATTTTTAATTATTTTGAATCAGCAATGGATTTTCTGTAATGCTAGAAATATAATGATTTCATTCAGATGTCACGTTGGGTAGGCATCTACTTTACAGTGAAGGTCTACTTCATAGAACGAACAACTTTTGAAGATAAATAAAAATGACAATGACAATTGGTCATTAATCCTGAGAAAAGTAATTAGTAGCTGTAACTTTAATTTCGATAAAATAATAAGTGGTTTCCTTGGTTTGGCTTTAACATACAGTGTCATTGAAATCTCTCCTGCTATAGTTTCTTGTCAGAAACTATCCAGATTCCAGACCCTTTCCCTTTCTCCTTTCAAGCTTACTGTGTAAGCTTCATTCAGCAGACCCTGTGGGGCATTCAAACCTATGTTTGAAAGCCCCGCAGATCTAGGGACTCACAAGCATTGTAGGCTCGATTTATCAATTATTTATGATTTTATTATTATGTACAATTTTCTTGTACTTTTATCCTTAAATCATCAAACTAGTTTGAGCTACATATATTATAGCTATGGATTCAGATGAACATATATTTTCTATTGCTAGCAGGAGAATGACAATAATTATTGATATAAAATTATTATCATTATCTTATTTTATTGGCCTACTGACTATCATTAATTTTTTCTTCTGATATTGAACTCTACATCATCATTTCAATTTCCTTCTGCATTCCTATGCATCAATTTCTCCGTAAATAAAATAGAGTAATATAATATTTCAGGGCTTGTACAGAAGTTCTCTTAGGACTGTCACTGAATTTTTCATGCAAAGTCCAAAGTTTACAACAACATTGTCTCAATTTCACTTCCCTTCGGCCTAATCAAGTGTAAAAAATGTCAAGTCTTTCTCGAGCAGCGAACAACTTTTTCAATTTTGTATCATCAGTCGTTTATGAAATATATTGTTTTCATAGCATCTCAACCGTTCTCTTCTTTCCAGTTTCAAGATAAACTTCCCACTTTCATCGCTTTTGTTTTGTTCTCGCCGTGAAAAAACTTTCCGACGAAACTTCTCGTCAAAGCTGGCAAGATTGAAGTGAGGCAAGCTCTTCTTGAAACAACACTAGGACTTTTTAAGTTATAACTTGTTCTTTGCTTCATCATCCATGAGCTTTGAAATCAATACCAATGTGATAATGGTCATTTTTTGAATCAACTTTGTTTCTTCAAGTCATCCCTACTACAAAAACAGGTTTAATTAAATAGAACAATATTGTCTAGTCTATCTAATGTGATGAAGAATAACATTTTATAACAGAATGGGTATTACTTGATCATATAATTCTGTGCCTAACGTAATCAAGCCGTGCAAAGAGCCCCAGAAAGTGTTAATTTTTATTCACATGCTCATGACTACTACTATAATATATAATAATTTATATGTGACTTTTATTGTAAGTTTAATGACAGTCAATTAAAATGTGACTTTTTATTGTAAGTTTAACGACAGTCAATTTTAATGTGAATAAATAATATTTCTACTCACTCAGGCCAAACGTTTTCGAGTCAAGGAGACTCATCTTCAAAGACCTTTGACTCAAAACAAAGGCATTTAAAGATGAGTCTCCAAGACTCGAAAATGATTGGCCTGACTGAGTAGAAATATTATTTATTCAAATTAAAATTGACTGCAATTCGTTAACTCACAATAAAAAGTCAATATTAACAACGCAGATCGTTATGGAATAGAAAATCCAAGAATTTAATTTATATGTTTTGAATTTTTCTATTTTGTTCCTCAATCTTTCAGCTGTCTGTGCTACATTACTAACTTCTTCATTCTTTGTAGTTTTTATGCAACTTTCTTAGAAAAGCTATTTTCGACTAGGCCACTAATTTATTCCATTGTGATTGTGTTAAATTGTTCGAAAATAAGACCTTTGTTTTCAGAATTTGAGCTCTAGCGTGATACGTGCTGCTGTAAAGGTATTAAAAAGATATAACAATAGATGAGAGGCCGGCCAGGCATCGGCCTAAAAACGGTGTCCGATTGAGTTAAGGGTACGTGAAAGAAGGGTGTCCGCAGTTGTTCCGCGGGTAGCCGCCCCAGGAGTGAAACAATGATGCAAGAAAGGGCTACTGAACAGTGAGTACGGCAGCTGCAGGCCCTTCGGTCGGTCACCTGTCATATTCTGCTGGGTCGCGAATGCCGGACCGCGTCACTTTGACCCTTCCTTCTATGCTCTCTGACAGAACCTTCCCTGCATGAACCCTTTTCAATGCACGCGCTTCCTTCTGTTAGCAATTCGACATCCGCCTGAGCATCTCGTCATCTCCAGCCGGACAGATTAGCCTCCTCTAACAACTAATTCACCAGCCTTTGCCCGATAATGCCAGCTGTCTCTATGCTGAAATTTTCTACCATTTAGCTCTTTTCTCCAATTAATGTTTGGCGTAGTTCTCGAATTCCCTAGAATTTTTTCAAGAGTGATGAAAAATGAATTAGGTATTAAATTTTACTTGAGCATTTTCTCTTTCAAATTCCGTATGAGCGATGATTATGACAGAGTTGGGAGTGAGAGGTAGTACCAGAAAGCTGAGGTGACCAGATCCTTGGCTCTATTCATATCTATTCGTAATTTCCCCTTCGACTCATTTAACACTTGATCGACGCTTTATCATGTATAGATGTATGAAGAATTTATTCGTGGGAAACAAGAAATTTTTAGAAAGTTCTAGAAAAGTCTTGTGCTTTAAAACCAACAAATCAATAATTGTAAAAATCTTACTTGGTTTTATCTCATTGGAAATTGTTTGTCTATTCACACCAGCCTGAAATGGATTTCATTGGAAAAATGCTCATGATTTATCAGAGAAGAATAGGATTAGACCTAGCCTACAAATAAAGTATACCAGAAGAGTTGAAAAAAAAGTAAAAATAGTGTTAAACAATAGTCAAGAGTCAAAATAATTATAAAAAAGTTTTTGAATGTCACAATCAGAGATCATCCATTATGAAATTATATGTATGATTATAATAATAATTAAATAATAATTTATGGTTCAGAACCATTCAGACCTGTCAAATACAATGATTATTGAGATAAAGTGATTACTAGTTTCAATAGCAGTCTGAAGATATTTAAACCAAACCTCTTAAGTAGGCCTTAAGTGGACATAATGCTCTTCTTGCGCTTGGGCGATGTCAACTTGTAGAAATTCCAATTTTCATCTATCAAATATAATTTTAAAAGTAGAATACAAACAGGAAGCTAAGTAATAGTTTTGATGCCAACAACATTAATTTATATTAACTTCCAGCTTTGATAAACGGAGATAAAATAGACAACATATTCTTATGTTAACTGAACAGTAATTGGAAATGTTTGTATTGAACAATTCATTCCAGCTAGTTATTGGTTTCCTGAGCAGGTGCTCAACCTGAAACTTCTATTCACCTCCATTCAATAGATCACGTCTATTATTTATGGTTTCAACTTTCGCATTCAAATAACAGCTGCTCATATGGCACACTCATGCTCGCTGTCAAATGGTCTAGTGGAGTCAACTCTTCATTGTAATTTATTCTTCTTTGTACAGTATATGAGCAATCTACCCTGAGGTATCTGTGCGAGTACCACTCTTGACAGCTGAGAAATAATGTAATCCAATGTAGGTCAGAGGCGACTTCTCATACTGACTTATAGTTCTGAGACCACCTCTGGAAGGTGTACTACGAATAAAAAAATTAGATTAACTTACAGTCAACAAGAAAAGGTGAATATGAAGATGAGAATGATGAATGAATGCAAACGAATACAGACATTAGCATAGCAGACAGCATTATTCTATCTTGAAATATTGGGTACGGTGTAACTGCTGTACTCATAGAAGGTAATTCCAATCCCCAATCAACTAATTAACTAAATTATTGAGTTCACTCAAAATGCAACAGAAATGTTCCTTATGATTTCTATCTGCAGCTTGTCACCTTGGTAAGCCCCGTTTTTCATGATGGCCACTTGAATATGCATATACCGCATAATTACTACAACTACCCTAGATTTCAAGAAGCCTACAATAAAATAAGTTTGACAAAAGTTTTTAATTTTGTTGTGTATTGTGTAGATAGGCTACGTAGGTACAAAATGGTGGACTATTTTTCTTCAACGACAAAGTACCATTGTCAAAATGATCGTTTATTATGTCAGATTGGTGGAATATTCTTCTCCATTAAGAGTTTTTTTGGGTGCCTCAGACATGATATCAAATAATATTGTTCAAATTTTAAAAATGAATTTTTACTTCAGTAGCAACATTCATTCACCTCCACTCACTCCTCCGCTTTCATGAATCTGTTAATTTATTCCACTCATTAAAATAATCACTGTGGTAGTGGTAGTTTAACAAGAAAAAAAATCATTATTTTCAAGAAGGCCGGACATTGACACTATCTTCTCACATCATCACAGTTGACGTTATCGGCGTCAAGATCACCATCACTAACATCATCATCCATCGTCATCAACAATAACGCCTTCATCATTATTATCTTGATCGTGGTCAACATGGCCAACATGTGTGTGTGCGTGTGTGAGTGTGTTTTGAGAAGCGATGAGCCCTGTTGTTGGGGGAAGGGCAAGGGCATGGGCATGGGCATGGAGCTGCATGGCTGCTGTATCGGATTCACAGACGGCTGCCTGTTCTACAAAGCAGCGCGCGCGATATTCAGCCTTCTTTCCTTGCGCCTCTCCCCAATACAACGCCAACGAGATGGGTCACTGTCAATAGAGAGAGTCGACCGACGTCCTTCGTGCACCCTGCACTCTCCCCGTTCCCATCTTCATCACCAACTAACATACCCCCTTATCCCCGTCCATCTTGGTTCTCGCCGTTAACGGTAGCAGGCAAGCTGGCAGGCGATCGTGCCCGGCCGCAACTCTCCTGATAACACTGCACTATTGATTGCTTGACACACGCACACTCACACACACTACCACTCGTTAGAGGGCTCGTGTACATGCCCCGGCACAAATTTGATTCCAGAATGACGCCGGCCAGGCAGGGCTTTCTATCCAGTATGCACACTGCCATGCACCAACCAACGCTAGCAGGCCGTCATCCCCACCGGCAGTCGACCTCCGGGACCCTCAGGGCCGAGATTTCATGCCAAAATTGCATTATTACATAACCAGCTAACCGAACCCTGTGCGCTCTATCATTCCCCCCCTCCCCCCATCATCTGCTTCAAACCTAAATTCGTTTCAAGTGTTATCCGCGAAAAACCACTGAATCAACCATGGCATTTTTACATACTGTCCACTCCCCTCCAAATAGCTGAAATTGTGTTATTCTCACCCACAAAAACAATCAGCCGGCTATTAAATCACAAACTGAATTCATCAACGCCTTGTAGTGCGCTTGTTTCATCGCTTAATTGCTAGTCAAAAAATTATACGTCACATTACATTTTGGGGAAATTGAGTATTTTAAAACAGATTCTTCAATTATCATCAGTGATGCAGTCAAATATATTTAAACCGTTATTTTTCTTTCCATAATAGATAAAAAATTATTTTTCTACCGTGTCTTATATTTTATATCTCATCTATTCTAATATTATTGTGATATTGCATTACTGAATGAATATTTGAAGGCGTATGACTTCATTCGGAATGGAGCATTAAAAAGTGAAGTATTATAACAGGCACTTTTAAAGAATAAAAAAATGAATATTTTAAATTTAATTTGATAAATTACCTCCCATCAATTTTAAACACTTCAAAACATGGGAGAAGATTCATGGGTACTACTCAATGCTATATTAAGTTCAGGAAAGAGAATGAGAGAACAGACAAAACGTTTTGTCAACTGTGTGCATTCGTTTATGAGTACGAGGAGTTTGATGCGTTATTGAAAAGAAATTCAATAATGGGTAGGCTAGACAATTTCCTATGTCTATCAGGATATTCGGAGAAGTCTAGTCGTGGATTTAAAATATTCTACACAGTGGTATAAGTGTGGCGAATTTTGGTATTATGTTGATCACTTTCTCCACCATTAAGCTAATACATTGATGATGGGTAAAAATGTTCGGTGCTTGGAACAAACTTAAAAAACTCAAACCTTCTTCCAGTTCTTTCGGAACCATAGCAATATTAGAACAATCAATGTAAATGAAATGAAATAATTTTATTCATCCATAAGAACATTGTGGAATAGAGAACATTCTCTTTGTATTCTCTAATACAAATTAAATATACGATATAGCAATAAAGTGAAATTCTTTTCCAAATATGAATAAATGAAAAAAGCATCCCGAGGCCCAGCCTGTGTGAGATGGTATGCAAAAAACGTATTCCTTAAAATAGAGAACTGAAGAGATAAGTTGATGCGACCGACCAAAATCTTAAGGACGAATATTGTAAGAACCAATATCTTGAAAAACTTTTCAGTAGCATAATTCTATGTTGGCAAAATTCGAGATCACACTCTTAATAGAGCCTAATTAATTCTTGAAAGACATTCAGTTCGACATGCCATTCAAGAATTAGTAAGTGGGAGCCGGAGGATAACGTGTGACGTGGCAGGGCGGAAGTGCAGCGGCAGCCCCCATTGGCTGTATGTCAGCAAGCTACGCCCACCTTTGAGTCATGCCGACAGTTGCATGTCCATCATTAGCATAAGACATCACCGGAACGGCATGAGTTGCATTAGAACTGCCAGCTTCTCGCTTGCAAAACTGACCAGTGCAGCTCTGCCAAAGAAAAAAACAATCAATATCTAGTAGGCTGGAAGAGGTGGCACTTAATTATCAATGATATAACGGTTATCGTTCCTGCATGATACTGTATAACATCGAAAGGGTTGAGATCATTATGCACTTTTTGTATTTGCAGCTTTATTTGTACTTGTGACCAAGGGCTGTACCAGCTCTAAAGTTCACAATTGGGATCGCTCCCAATTGTAAATACCCCTCCTTCCCACTCCTTTTTCAGTGAAATTCTTCTAGAACCGCTCTTTCCTGTGACAAAGTTTTACATTTATGTTATTTCGAAATGAATTTGATTTTGAGTCTAAGATGGATTCTCTGCTAGATCTGGCATATTTAAAATTCGAAATGACTCACGACGAGCTTAAATACGGAATCATTATGATTCCGTCCAACTGATGTTTCAATCTCAATGAAAATAATGTAATTGAGGAATATTTTTTGTTCCTTAAAAAACAACCTCTAGTGCTATTGAATGTGGGTAGACTGATTGTGACTGATGTTGCCTATGTGTGTCAATGATTACTATCCCTCCATTATCTGGTAGCTATCTGGTTCTATTGGCCAATGTGAATAAAGATAGTTCGAATTAATTGAAATGAGCTGACTGAGAATGATTGATTGATTGACTATCTGTCGAGAATACATTATTGAAATTTGAAAAGGTCACATTCATGTCATAAAAATATATTACTTATGTCTATGCCTATATGCCTTTATGTCTAATTAAACGTGAAAAATATGCCTATATGTCTAATTAAACGTGAAAAATATGCCTTATGTCTATATGCCTTTATGTCTAATTAAACGTGAAAAATATGAACTCATAAGAATATTTTTTTTCGATCACTAATGGCTTCACAGAGTGGAGGTTACATGTAGATAGTTTGGATGTATGTGGTAGACATGGATCAGTTTATCGTCAATTATGTGAATAGCTTCTCATAAAAATACGACTGATTTAGATAAAGAATCGTTTAGTCAAAACTGGGGTTTTATTGCCTGTAACACAAGAGCTGATATCCTTAGATGCCAAATGTCCTTGAACGTTTTCTAAAAAGTGGAAAGGAAAAGTTAAGGGGAGGCTTTGGAAACAGGGACAGAGTTGATGACATTTACAAGTTAGTTGAAGGCAGGCAGGCAAGAATGGATAACTAGGTGGAATAAGACAGCTAAGACTGGCGACAATAGTGGCGACGATCGCCCATGATGTGGCCTGAGTTGACAGTCGACAGCAAACTATGCGGTAACAAGCACTTGACGTCAGCAACCAGAGGAAGAACACATTGAGAATATGCATGTGCAAGATGTTCATGTGAGTACTTGAGATGCGAGTGAAAAAGGAGAACAGGGAGTGCATCGTGAAAGGGGGCACTCGTGCCTGTCTAAGCCCATTTCCTTCGCGGCTGAATAGTTGCAATTTATTGTTTCCTGGCCGATTCGATAGCACTATGCGACATATGGCGTTCATGTACGGTCAGACGATCGTACTCACGTTGTATAAATGTTTTAGCGTGCCTTTCCCACTCTATATATTGTTCTCTGCTAACTGCAAATTCCTAAGTGCAAACTTTCAGGGAGATTCCTCGATGGTGTTTCTCTGGACATTCCGCATTTCACCAAAAGCTTTGGTGGATAGCGAGCTTCTTTACTCCTTCCAAAACCCTTCATCATAGCTGCTTCTACGGCTCGTTATTAGATAAATTCGCATTCTTACTGTATAACAATAATGATATGAGCCGGCGAAGGACGGTCTAGAATCTCTAGAATCTACAGATCTGCACAGTATTAGCAATCTGGCATACCCAGACGTACGTTGCATAGATTGTATACAGACTACCACGAATCTTTCCTATAGTAAATTTTACAACGTGTAAGAATACATGAATATAGTGAAAGGAGATTGTTCTTAGAGAAGGGAAGATTGGAGAAATTGGCGGATTGGATTGGACATGAAGAGAACTTTGGAATTCTTAGAAGAATCAGATGATTTGAGTATCTGAACTGGCTTGAACGAAGCTATATATAATTCAGAATAAATAAAACCTTTATGATTTTTTTTTTTAGTAAAACTCATTCTAATCATAAGTGAAGACATGAATAATTAAGGAGCAATATAATCAATTTGATACACATACGCCAATTCTTCTAAAGAAATTTCTTAGATTCAAATTTCATCATCAAATTTTAAGATTGAAATTTTAAGTTGCAGGAGTAAGCTTTTCAAGTGTATTAGGTTCTGGGTTAGACTTTAAAAGTTTCCAATCAAATGGATATTTATTCCCGGTTATATGTTGTTGTATTCTTACAATACGTTCTATCAGGTCTAGAAAAATTAGGATAACTTGACTAGAACTTGATCTTTCTCACAGGGAAGATTTCAGTCCAACCTAGGGTGGTGGGGCAAGTGGCAAAGATCAGTCAGAGTTTTTGAAAAAAGCCCCACGATCTGGTTTGTAATTATTGAGTGGCTGAGAATATTTATTTGTGATTCTTGGCTGAACGTGGTACTACTGCTGGATAGGATAATGATCACTTGCTTTCAGAAAAAGTAAAAGTGAAAAGACAGAAATAATATGAGTAAAAGGAGAGAAAATATAGATAAAGATAGAGAAAAAAATTATGAGTGCACATGAAGTTTAGAAATTCACAAAAGTGTAGTCTAATGAGTACTACAAAAATAAAATAATATGAGAATTACAAAAATAATAAACTTTGATCCTCAATGAAGCAAGCACATTCTTTGTAAGCTATTCACATGAGGCGTAGGCTTGAAATCTGAATGCTCTACTCCTCAACATTGCAACATATTATGTAACTAAGCTTCAATCAGATCCGAATGTAGGCACCTCATCGTGCCAATGAACAATAAAAGCAATCTGGTTTGCTGAGAGAACTGATCTCTGAAGATGCTGAGGACAGAGCTGCCTGGCGATCGATGAAGTAGAAGAAATGGCATCATTTTGCATGGGCGAGTAAAAAGGTATTGTTCTATAATTTTTTGATTAATATAGAAATCATAGCCTGAGTCCCCTTTTTCATTCATAAACAATAAATACTTATTTTACTGAGGTGATAGTCATAAAAGTAATTCTACCATGAATCAACTACATATTTCTCATCTTTCTCGAGTAATACTATTTTGCTTGGAAGAAAGTCATGAAAGTAATCCTGCAAATAAACAAACCAATATGTTTTCATAATTTCTGATATACCATGAAAATGTTTGAAAATGATTGAATATTCTGTTACTGCATTTTGGTCTGAGTGTCGAAAAAAATGTGTACTACTCTTGAACAAGTTAACTATTTTTGAATATGAATACAATCCCTTATCCAAATATACATTAGTCAATCCTATATCCAATTTCCAATACAATTCCAATAAATAGCCTATACATTATTTCAATATATCGATACAGCTTCTTCAGTCGCTACGTATTTTTTATATGCATGAATATAATATATTAACAACTTTTACCCATAATTATTCATGGTCAATAAATTAAGGAAGTTATTAGCCGCATGCTGAGCGCGGTGTTAAGGCGATAGTGGTGTTTAGTCACGAGCACTCGGGACTGTGCTTGGAGAGGTGACCGGCAGCTATAACATGTCGGTAACTGCATCATGAATTTATTTATTTATAAAGACAAATTAACAATAAATGCAAAGATGCAACAGACAGAGTCCAAAACTGCTCTCTTCACAAATTTTGATGGTGCTATTTCATCCAAAACCTTTAGGTCAGTCCATTTAGACTCGCTGAAAAAAAAACTTTAGAAAAAAGACTTGTTTCTTTACACTTGAAGACTACTATTTTTAAAAGCTCACGCGAAAAAACACTAGAAAAATTGAAAAGAATTCAAAATATAAAATTTTGATTGAAACTTTCGAGCCCAAAAAAATACTAAACTTGCTGCTATGAAAACAACAAGAAAAATAAACACTTCATAAGTGTTTCATTATAAACACTTTAGTAGTGGTTTGGAACCTACTTAAAAGTTCGCCATTCAAACCATCATTGTGCAATCATTCACCTAAATACCCAATCATCAATCTGGGGCAGATGCATGCTACTGTTCACGAGAAAAAATTGTTATTAAGAAAAATGTTAGTCATTGGTAAGACACCATAGGCTACATCCTACCATGACTCATCATCTTCTGATGTTCGCAATCTTGCTTTGTCATTGATTTGTCAATCGATTTGTCATCGATTGAAAGCACACGTTTAAGGTAATGTAGTCCTAACTTATTCTTTAGTACTTCGTAGACTAGTACTTAGTCTTTGAGCAAGCTATACAATATAGGTAGACTAGTACTTGGTCTTTGAGCAAGCTATACAATGTAGGCCTACTCCTCCAGCTCCATAAGAGTAGGTGAACAGAACAGTGGCTGTTGAGAAGCCTCAAAATTACTCAATAATTAAACCAGGCCGTAAAATGTGTTTGACTCGTACAAGTGAGTGCGCTTTTCTCCTGGTGGCAATTAAGACTGCTTAACGGACTCAATTGAGAGTGTAATTAATTAATGAATGGCTCAATCAAGCCTCCGCTGCACGCTGTCCACTAGGTGCAGTCGAGCCTATGCAATTCTTGCTGCATCGTCTTGCTGTGCTCGATGCTACGGCGGAGGAAGGAGATGCCTCCGGGGAGTAAACCCCTATACAAGGATCTCTCTCCTTCAATCTCACAATCTAAACCATTTCTCTCACTCACACTCTCTCGCACTCACCCTCTTTCTGCTCCTCAAACGAGCTGCTCTTCTCTCCCGATGATTGCTCTTTGACCAGGGGTCACAGTACACGCTCTCTTTCTCTGTTGTGTCTGGGGATAGCCACTCTCGGCCGTAGACTGTCCGGCTGCAGTGCAGTGTGACGTACGTCGACGAGGGGTGAATAGCTAATTCAACCCTTTTAGCCACCTTTGTTCTTTGGCGCGTACCAACGAAACACTAGTGTGCAAACATTGCGCTGCTTACTAAGATATTTGATTTCTTTCAACTAACTCATTTTCATGAAATAAATAAGATGAACCTGTCCAGCACTCAGTTTTTTCAAATAGCCTCATATATGTGCAATGGCAGCCGTAAAAATAGAATTGATATTTTGTAGTAATTCTTATTTCAATCTTCTAATATACGCTGTAGTCTATTTAAATTTTTTATTTTACCCCTCTCTATTTTTCATTTTACAATAATGACAGTTTTAAAATTATTATTAACATAGATATTTTACTCTATCAAATCAAAATTTTAAAAATAAAATGTTGGAACAATACCGAACTCAAAACTGTAGGTCCAACTCATCAATCACCATCATCCAACTCATTACCCACGCACAGGTCTCAGACCTATGTGGGCTTCATCCTCCAAAAAAAAAGCCCCTAAACATAGCTTTCATCAGCTTCAGCTTCAGAAATTTTGTAATAATACTAGTCTCTAAGACCTAAAACATAGTTTTATAATGGGGGTCTTATCGAAATCTTCGAAAATAAATATTTTTCTATTATGCTGCATTCATTGTTGTGGTTACTGTAATTTTATTAAATAAAATAAAGCTATGTTTTAGGTCTTAGAGACTAGTATTATTACAAAATTTCTGAAGCTGAAGCTGATGAAAGCTATGTTTAGGGGCTTTTTTTTATTTTATCTAATAAAATTACAGTAATCCCAACAATGAATGCAGCATAATAGAAAAATATTTATTTTCGAAGATTTTGATAAGACCCTCATTATAAAGCTATGTGTTCGGTAGTATTAGAGAGTAGTATTATTTCAAAATTTTTCAATAAAATTTGATTTTGATCAATTTAAGTATACTGTATTCATGTCATTTCTTGATTTTATCAATCTGATTATCTTCGTATCAATGTAATTAGGAGTAATTAGATTTTTTCCAGTGTGAGCGAAAATAAACGTTCAGGCCTATTAGGCCTACTGTACCACATTTGCCCAGTGTATGAAAAGCTTGTTGGCTTGCGTGCAGGAGAGGTGAATAGAAGGAGTTGAGAGCTGGTTTCTTGCTTTCTTCCTCCGCGTTTTCTAATTCTGGGTAATTAAATACTTTACTCATAGCTCATAGACATAGATTTCAAAAGACTAGTTTGTGTTTTCTTCAATATAAAATTCACGGTATCTTTAGCTTCGAGTTCTGTATTTAGGCTACTAATATATTTTGCTTACAATCTTTGCAAGAGTGTACTTTGGGATACCATATACATTATTGAGATTGAATAGTCCAATATTTTGGTAGGTATTGCTGGTAGGGTTGAAGTTGGGGAAATGAGATTTCCGGGGTGAGTTGAATGTTAACAAAAACCTTAACCTATACTTTTAGTAAAGATTACATCCAAACATAGGACATGGAAGAGTATGCGAAATGTCAAACAAAGACAAGTAAGGCTATTCTAAAACTATTCATTAGCTGAACGTGATTACTTTTAACTACATTTTTGTATAATTTATTGTATTTCTATAAATGGCAGAATAACTTGCAGCAAAATTGTGTCAAAATTGAAATAGGCTAACATCAATTTTCATATCATTTCCGAAAATGAAATAATATTTTGAACAGTGGAGAGAATAAATTTTCACAATATGCATTGCCAAAATGAAGGTAACGTGTTTTTGCAGTAATATGAATGATTTTGCGGAACAAAAGGTCAGAATTAATTTCGCTTTTCGTGATTAATAATGCTCGCCGTCAAAAGATAATTAAAACAGACTGATCTAGCCCTCCCCGTCCCGGTGCGCCTTTGCAGTGGTCATCTGATGATGCACTCGTCGGCCGTGAGCGCGACGCGAGTTTTATTGCGAAAATTCCAGAGGGTACAGTGCCGGTGTTGCAGTAGTAGTTTGTGAGGGTAGTGCAATAGTGTATCGGATAGTGGTGCGCGGCGCGCTCTCTCTATCAATCAATAGTGGAACTATTTGAGGGTGGCTACGGGTGGGGTGCTTTTTTACGACAAGTCAAACGAACTTTGTGCGGGGGTGGGGGAGACGGCGAGCGGCGATTGGCCCACGCCAGGCCTCTCTTGTCATTGGGCCTTTGGCCCGGCCTGCAATTTTTCCAACTAGCTTTTGCCGCCGCCGCGGCCGACTGTCACTGCCACGTCGATAGTTTGGTAAATAATTACCGCCGTCGTCCCCGTCCCACGGGTGTATGACCCCCATCCCCCTACTCGTTCACCAAGCCATATATTAAATTGAGAGGCTCAGTTTTGCGATCGGCCATGTTGGAAATGCATGTATAAATCAGCGGTTTACTTCCCCCGGTGCAGTGTGTAGTGTGATATGACTCCACTCGCTGACCGTGTGAGATCACCGTCCCACGAGACTGAATGTTCCATAAATGCTTTGTATAAAATCATTGAATAGGGGAAAAGTTCCAGTTTTTTCGAGTGATTGAAAAAGATCTATTAATTTTATTTAAATTCACTTTTGCTTCCTCTTCCATCATCTTCCTCGACTATCCTTTTCACTGTTTATTGCTTATGGCTTCTTCCCTCTTCTCATCTATGCGTGTGCTATCTCGTCTGGCACCCAATCTAAATGTAGATGCACTCTAACATAAAAACCTTTTCATAGAAAACTCCCCGAACAAAACTTTTTGAGTTCGCCCCTGATTGTTAAGCCTCAGTAAAATTCTGCTTATTCACTATGTATTGTAAATTTGGCAACAACAATCAGCTAACAAGCGACGTTCGAATCAAGGAATGATGGTAGAGAAGAAAAAAGTAGTAATTTGGTTTTCACCCGATTCTATCACATCTATACTACATAGTACAAGCCGACTCCGTTAGTTAGGGTGAGTTTGGAAAAAGAATTCATAAGTTCCTTACAGTTATTAGATAGACCAAATAGCTAAAGGCGTTCAGGGCGTTAGATTCTTCCCCCCCCTCCGAGACAGTAGTAACAATCCTTAAGAGAAAATTTGTTGAAATCAAAGAAAATAACATTTATTTAGGATTATTTTTCTACAGGAATATTTTCAAATTAAGATTAGAAAAATGAGGATCTGTAGAAGATAGATGATTCACAAGAATGCTGTGGCTTTAAAGTCGATACATTCAGTATTCTTTATTGTCCTAAAAAACACATTATTAAACAATGTAGAAAATCAAAAGTCAAAATTCTCCATTATTGAAGCCCTATCAGCAAATATATTAAAAACTTATTTTCCTACTGATCAGAGCTGCACAAAAACCGGCAATATTCAGAAAAGCTATACACCGTATCTCTCAAGAAAACGCCTAATAAAGTAATAGTCTATTCATAAAACCCATTTAAGAATGGATCTGCTCAAACAACTGCAGGACTTTCAATTTTTAAAGATTTAACTACAGTTTTATTTGATTCTTTTTGACAAAGGGCTAAGTAATTGAACGAGTTGTTGAAATTACATGCTGAAGGCACAAAGTCTATTTGAAAATGCTGTATATTTATTCAATTGAAGCATCATTAAAAGAATAATATCGAAAGGAAAGGAGTGCCTCTGCCTAAAGCATTGTTGCAGTCCGTGAACCTTTTTATCGCCCCAATCAGGTGATATGAGGTGGGGCAGAGGGTTAAAAATAGGCTGAGTAAGGATAATCTCAAATAATAAGTTTTCTGTTCGCGGGTCCGATTCCCTCTGCCCTTTGCAGTGTAGGACTGGATATTATATTCAATTGACACATAAATGATTCATGTCTGGAGTCGCTTGAAATCTAATTTAGGAGGGATCATTTTTTTTTAATTTCTCGGAGTACTCATGAACACCTTATATGAATGACCATGGTTTCAAAGAAAGAGTAATGAATATTGTCTAAAATAAATTATTTCTAGAGGAATAATCCTCCTTCTCTTGTTTTATGCTGTATTGTGCCTAGTGCATACCCCCCCCCCCCCCCCCAACCACAATCATTGGTCATCCTCTCCCAGAGACTATGATGAGCTATCATGAGAGTTATTGGATCATTGAAACAAAAGTTGAACAAATAGTTCCTACTTGTTAGGTGTGCTAGAATGGAAATGACAAAATAAATCAACTGAGATGCACTTGATGAGTGATGAAGATAAAAACATTTGTGCTATCTTGTGCTGGTATTCCAGGAAAGCTCTTAATAACTCTGCCTGAAGGCCTAATGCTGTGTACAGAAGAAGTAAGAGATTCGGATTAAGCACAGAAAATATTATTGGTGACGTTAATTGAGAATCAGTAATTGCAGTCATAATCGCATAATACTCTCAATATTGCTCATTACTGGTGTCGCCTGAATTAAAGGTATCAACATGAAAATATGTAATTTTTCACTGTGAGGGGAGACATGTTAATTGGAAGCTGAAATCGCTTGTCGAGTATTTTGCTGAAAACTCATTAATCCAGCGGTAATGAGGGGGGTTGGAAGTTAAAAAAGAAAAATGAATCGAGAAGCGAAATAAATTTGGCCGGCTTTTTCTGGTGTTGAATGCATGACATTTTACACGACTGGTGGCTGCTGTTATCAAATACCTCTGTTTTTAAAACGTGGCTCTGCTAGTAAAATGCAAACAAAGCGACATCATTTTTGTACCAAAGTGATTCATGGAATAAAACAGCATCAGCTACATTATCGTACCCACTCGTGAAAAATAGTAATCCTCGATAAAATAAAACGTCGTGTATTTTATATGCAGAGTGAGCAACATGCTTCATCCAGCCTAAAATACGTTGATAATGAATCCACTTTAGCGGGAAAATAACCTCGGTGGAAATGTATGCATAACAACAGATGATGGTTTGGCCATCTAAACAGATGGAAAGAGTTGTCACAATTATTTTAAACAGTTGTCCTGCTCCACTCGCTCACATTTTTTTTTTCTTAAAAATAATTAGCCTTATTGTAAATGAGCAAACCCTTTTCTTCCAAATTACCTGTTTTGCACTCATCCAATTAGTCTATTGATTGCCAGCGTCTTGCATGCCACGGGCGGCTGGAAGTTCCCTGATAAATTAACGTCTATGCAATGCCTCTAAATTAACGCATACTTTCAATAAAAATATTACAAGACCCAAAAATTGGCTGATACTTTCCACAAAACAAAAATTGTTTGGGGTAGAACACTTGCAACCTCATTGTTAGTGGGGAGTACTTTATTACTTTGTAACAGAGCGCCAAAAATTGCTGCTTACTCAGGCATGACTCACTCAGTTCTTTTTGAACTACCCTTAAAATGCCTGTTCAAAAAAAAGAGATGTTACTCAGATGATTTGAATTTTACTCAAATTGAATTTTATCATAAATATTTTACACTTTGTTTCCCATTAACAATTTCGAACATAACAATTTTATATTTTGGCATAATATTGAATGAATAACAGTAGACGTATTGACTGGTTTTCTGAAAAATAATCGAACTATTCAATCACCATTTAATTGCTTGCTAATTCAAGTTTCCTTGTCATACCACTGAATTTTTATTTTTTTTATTTTTCAATTCTCTCTTCAATGGATATGTTGAAGATTAAAATGGGTTTAATTTTATAAGCTTGCAGTAGAAGAAAATCTATGCGTTTCTCATCTTTGGATAATGATAAAATACAAAAGTTTATTATTGTCATACCCGGTGACTCATAAGTTAATCATAAAATGCCTGAATTCTCTCACCAACCGAGCAAGTACTAAAAGAAATATCTGAGATTTCTAGGAGGGTCTCACTAAATCGGTCTTTGTCAAGGCCACTAGTGAGAAGCTCAATAAATGTTGAAGTACTATCAAGGGATGAAGAAATTTTATTACTTTAAAGTTTTCATGTGACATTCTCCTAGTACAAGATACGCATAGAGGAACGTTTGAATACAGACCAAGTGTGGATAGTATGAAATTGGTGCTGGAGAGACCGCATGACCAATATGGGAGTGCTGTTTTTGTTAGACCAGGTGTCAATGTAAGAGCCATCTCAATGACTCATAAAGATGATGCGGAGGTACTGAATGTCAAAACCTCTCAGCTCCCAATTTCTTTCATGTACAACCATCTAATGTACATTTCAACTTTGAGGAACAACATTTTAGCTATCAGGATATTAATGTTGTTATAGGTGATTTACAGCACAGCATGGCCTACAAGGAAACCGATGAAAGTGGAGAGGATCTTGAAAGGTGGGCTGAGGCGAATAATGTGCAGTTTATCTACGATCCCAAATTACACTCATCTTTCAATAGAGAGAAGTGAAAATGAGGATACAATCCTAATAATATTTTTGTGTCATCAAGGATAGCTGCCCAGTGTGAGAAGATAGTGGACCAACCAGTGCCTCATACTCAAGACTATGTACATGTTGTACTAAACATGTATGGTCAGTGCTGTGGTTAAGCCACAACAAGTCCCATTTAGAAGAAGATTCAATTTTAGAAGAGCAGATTGTGGGACTATTAGAGACAATCATGATGCAGAAATCTGGAGGATAAATCGATTGCAGAAGAATATGACAGCTTTATTGAGCTTGTTAAGAAGGTGTCAAGGTTTCTCCCTGGAAGAATTGCAGCCAGGCATAGCCTACATGAAGATCAATTATGCATTTGAGGAAGTGGAAAGAAAGCTCACAAGAACCCTGGAAGAGCTCTCCAAATTCCATGCCATCAACCACCTTAAGCTCAACCCTAGTAAACCAAGTTTTGTGTTTTCCATCCGAGAAATGAAATGTAATAATGAAATTCATTCCTTCATAAACAATCACAATAATTTTCAAAATGAAATGCAGGAATTCTTTTGGTCACATTTTCCAGTATTTGTGGCACAAAAATAAAATAATATAATTAACAAATAAGAGTATACTTCATCTCAGTCCACACTCGCTTCACATAATCAACTCGCACTCCATGGCGTCTACGAATATTTTTTAAATAATGAAATAGTTACACATTCAAAATTGTAACTAATTACTTTAAAACTAGGCTTAATTGATTTTAAATGAATTAGATTAAATCAATTCCCCTCGATCACAGCCACAAGAGCTATCACCCACTCACATCAATGAGTGATTAAAAAAATTTAAATTCTGCATTGAAAAAAGCCAAATTTTAAGTTGTTTTAAAAATAAATTTAAGCATTCAGATGATTTTATATTAAGCGGTAATTGATTGAAATATTTTGGAGCGATATATTGAAATGACTGTTTAAATACAGATTTGTTTACTTCAGGCAGTCTAAAAATCCTTTGTGAAATTCTTCTCGTTTGATAAAATAGATTAACAGTACTAGTATTGCCACACCTTATGAAAAATAATTTCAATACTCTAAGAACAAACAGATGTTGAATAGGTAACACTCTCAAGGAACAATAGAGCGGAAAGGAACTATCTCTTATATGCCTTTTCAATATTATTCTTATGATATGGTTTTGTGAAGTTCTTAGTTTCTCCAGATAGGTCTTACAAGTACCGCCCCAACAGGTAATACCGTGTTGTATTTTACAGTCAACCAGAGCAAAATATAGCATTCTTAGCAGACTAGGTTCGCAGAAATTCTTCAAATAATGAAAAGTTCTAATAGACGATTTGAAACCATTATGTAAATTTAAGATATGATTTTGCCAATTCAGGTTTTGATCCAGTTACACCTAAATATTTTAAAGTTTCAGTTTTTTCTACTTCTTCACAGTTACAACTTATCATAGGACATTGAAATCTGAGATAGACTAATGCTGATGGGAAATCAAAACTGTCAACAATATTGAAGTTTACATATTTTGTTGACATTAATTCATAAATAGGGATGCCAGAGAATTGAACATCCGCTGGAGAGGTGAACAGCTGCAACACACCAACACACCAGGAGACCAGCACCAAAATACCTGGGAGTAACTATGATGTGATGCAGTGCAAAATGAGGTGCACCTCCTTGAATGTTCCCAGCTTCTCAATCCTTGTACAATGGAGGAATTATTTGATGCTAGTGACAATACCCGATTGATAGCAATTTTTTGGAAAATAAGTATTTAGACTTGTAAAAATAATTTGATGCTTGCTCAGGACACGGAAAGTACTTTTTTTTGTGAAAGTAAACTTTTTTTGTGAAATCCTTCTCACTACTTTCTTAGTGAAATTTCAATTTTGGCGGGGCCATAACACCATCACCTTCCCTTGGAACCCGACCTGGTACCGTTTTATTTTACTGATTCATATTGTCATCAATTCAGTCTGATATCATCAACTTATTTTACCTTTGGAACCTTATCTAGAAACGCGTCTAGGGCTTCAACTGGACATGTATACAAACTTTCAACTTTTGTCGACGCGTCGCTGCGTGATACTCGAGGAACGGTGACGAATGAGGCAATCTGAATGAGTTAAAAAGGTATTTGGCTTTTACATGTAAAGAAGATAGATGAGTATTAATATTCCATTCGTTTCATTCTGAAAGATACTACGACATAATTTAAAATGATTATAAATGTTATAAAAAATGTAAATTTAAAATGTTATAAGACATGTTATAAAAAGCTGGAGAATCTCAAATTTAGCATAGACCTATCACCCATCTCAAGGAAAGATGAAAACCTCTAAACAAAAGCAAGTAAAGGGTCTCGAATCAAACATATACCTTTTACGGTATATTACTAGAAAAACTCGTTACTGGTAAATAAACAAAATTGTATATGGATGGGAAATGTTTCTGCGTTGTGAAATAAGTTGGAAGATTAATCGCCATGGAGATAATGAAATTAAAGATATTAATACTAGCTTAGTAATTTATTATTTGGTTGCCACGGATTAGTTACGAAACTTATTTCGGGTGAAACGTGAATTTGATTCCATTAGCGATGAACCAGACTCAAACCTGATATGATGGATAAGAATAGAAATTGCGTGTTTAGTATGGCGTTTTTCTATTTCCGAGTAAGATCATTAGAGAGGTATAAAAGGGTAAATGGTTTTTTGGTGCCAAGCACGGAGGGACACGTGAGTGAGGCCCTGCAGCTTTTCTGTGCCAGTCGCTGCTATTTTGTTCAATTTGCGAACGGAATTCTTTAAAAAGCTCACCAGCAAGCCTACTAGCCCCAATCCAATCTTTATACGTGCACTCACAATCGACCCAGCGGTGAGGAACTGCCCTAGCTCACAATAAAACCTCGCAACAATGCTCATTGTATACCTACATTTGCCGATGAGCGAGCATGGGGTCTGTATAAACATGGCATACCCTGTTATAAAGACTCGTGAAACGTCGATCGCTACATAAATTAATAGAAACTTTTGTTGCACTGCCATAGCAGAACCTTCTTTATATAAGAAATGGAAAATGAATAGCCATTTTAGTTTGGTGACAGTGATACTGTGGTAGATGTAGATATCTATAACTAGTGAGCCCAACGGGCTGGAGAACTCGCTTGCAAACAATTAATTTTTGAAAGGGAAACTCATTTGGAAAGCTTATCGTAGGGGTAAGGTAGTAACGAAAAACGGCTGCTTTGAAGATACTTATTTAGATAAAATTCACAAGACATATCACTTTAAGTTCAAGTCCATCGTTGCTCTGATACAAAGATTTATTTTCCACAAAAAATACCTACCGTAATCATATACCTTCAGGGCAATGGAATATATTTAGTAGATATATTTACCACATAAAAAACAGCTGTTCATAATTATATCCAAATATCAGGTCAATGAAATTAGTATATCAGCTGATAGAGGTTCTATAAAAAACCTGATCACATTTATATTCACCTACAGCTGATAATAACTCAAAATATATTTTGAAATCTATTGCGAATGCCATCATCATATGGTAGAATCGTAGAAACAACTTTGCAAATATGAAAGATTCAGTTACAACCTTTCGGGTATGACTACTACAAAACTCAAATATCAGAATGTTTCCAGACTTGAATCGTGATCATCTTATGTATATTCAATAAATATTACTGTAATAACTAATTTACTGATTAATCTTTTTTTGTAATATATAGATATATTAATGAAGGGCTGAGAGCCTATCCTTTTGATTCGCTTCAAAAAGGATGAAGGAGTCGGTTAATATTGGCCAACGAATTAGACCTGTCTAAAGATACCAAGAATCTGTGTTTCAAATTTGAAGTTGATTGATAAAGGCGTTCGAAAGTTATCGTGGAACATACAAACTCACAAACAAACACACAACGCCTCGAGCCTCAAGTCAAAAGGAAGAACTCGCTTCGCTCGTTCAATGAAGAAAACAAATGTCACAACCACTAAAAATATTACGAGATTTTATAGTTTCGACTGTCACGTCATTTTCAACTCAATCAAGCCCTATAGGTTTAGAGCTACTAGGGTTTGATTGAGATTGAAAATAACGTTACAGTCGAAACTATAGTATATTGTGTGTTAATAATTTCAGTGATTGTGACAAAATCTGTTTCTGAAATTTGAAAATGCAGTTAGATACCTCTGCAAAACTATTCGGCAAATATGAAAGATTCAGTTACAACCTTTCGGGTATGACTACTACAAAACTCAAATATCAGAATGTTTCCAGACTTGAATCGTGATCATCTTATGTATATTCAATAAATATTACTGTAATAACTAATTTACTGATTAATCTAATCAGATTTTGATAAAAGAAAGAAAATTGAATAAAATATGATCCCTACTTGTACTATAATTCTAAAATTTGAAATCATAGTTGAATGAAGTAGGGATCATATTTTATTCAATTGTTTTGAGAAATTTTCTTCTTCTATCAACACCCAGTGATTTAATGATTTAATATACCAAGTTTAGATCATAGAGCGAAAGACGTGTGCTTATTTGATAATGTGAACCCTGAACCACAGAAAAAATTATCATGCCATACATTTTGGAGTTCTTCCTGTGCGATTCAGGCCTCATTTGAAAAATATCTATAAAAATCTATTGCAAAATGGCCATTGAACACTTGGATTCAACAACAGCCGAATGATGACTTATTATTTCGCTTATTTATTTCTAATTGATCAGTGCATGTGAAAAGTTTTAGTGACAAAAGTCAGTGTCATAGAAGCAACGTGGGCGCAATTGAAAATAATCGAATAGCACATGAAATAATAAATATATGAGATTATGCTAAGAATATATAAAATGTCTATCAAAATTCAATTCAAGCTTTGGATTGACAATTCTTTGGACTTTCAAAGTTTTAAAGAGAAGAAAATAGTATCTCTGTCTTATAGACTACAATTTATTATTCAGGCTGTTATTCTCAATAGTTCAGCAATCAACAGGATCTTCAGGATCTTCAGGATCTTCAACAGGATCTTATGTTGGAAGATTATATTTCTTCATTACAGACATCCACGAAAAACTTTAAATTAACACTAATCTACAAAAATAAAGCTTTCATGTTGCATTTTATGTTGAAATCGTATCCCTAAACTAACAAGGGGGAATAGCTCTAATAATTCTGTAAAAAATGTTTCTCTTTTGCTCATCATGAAGGAACATGGGCTCTAAGAGACACCTGAACAACTGTAAGTTTTAATATCCTATCAACCTTTCCAACTGCATCAGTTAGCCTAGGAAGTTGAGTGATCAACTTTCATTTTTTTATCAGTCTTGAGATTTCATGTTAAGAAAGAATCTGATTATTGTGAAAAAAGTAATTTCTGTATATTTATTCATATGATTTCGGATCAACTGAAGAAAAAGTAATTAATGCACTCTCACTTGGTAAATATTACTTAGGTTTTAGCGACCATGACGGCTTAGGCACTTCCAGAACCAAAGAGCTACTTCGGTTTGTCACCGTCTGTAAATGATGGATCCTTACATAATACAATTGTATAATGAAAATAATAGTATAATAATAACAAAACGTTATACAACTATTGAAGCTAAGACTAACCGATAGAAAAAATTGAAGTAAAAGTAAGAAAAAAAATTATTTGTGATTTTTTGGCCGAAGTCGGTTTTTGTTCTCTTTTTTATTTAATAGATTCAACTGATAAAGGTGGAGATTTCTCAATTCTCCACGATTATATCTTACCACCAGTGTGGTAAGATATAAAAAGGTCATGGTCTCCCATAGAAAATTTGTTAGACTCTGCGAATAGTCGAATTCAAATGGGAAGAGGAGCAGAACAGCGCACGATAATTGGACATGTTCAGCGTGAGACTGTTTACGGTTATAAATTAAAAAGATTTATTTCTCGGCGAAAAATAGAACGCGCGCTAGCTCCGTACTTTTTGAAGGGGTAGGATAAGAATGCGAAGAATGAGTGGAGGCGAGTGAGAAAGAATTTGACGAAGAATAATGGGAGGAAGAGAGATGCCAACAGCAAAGAAAGTGTATAAGAGGTCGGTAAGAGTATTTGCGGTGAGGTGAGGGACTTAACACTTTGTTTGCAATGTCATTGTAGCCGGCAAACACGCGACTGCCTGCTGGTGAGAAAAGCAAAGGTGAGAAAGGTGCTTGAGGAATTCCAAGTCTCGGGCTTGAGTTACGCACGCTAAGTTCTACCGCTACTTACAAAGCTTCGATGATAGTGCTCCTATTTCTCAAGTTGATCGAGCTAACTTGAACTACATCATTATTTTTTCCGAAGATGATCTTAGATATTCTAGTTCTTGGATATAAAACCACTACCATAACTGATTTAGGCTGATTCAATACGTCCCAGTCTTTTGGAATGGCATAAATTACTTTGAGTAAGAAGATTCACAAAATTAACGCTAGAACTATGAAAAATTTCACACTATTGTAATTACAGATATTTACATGAATTGTTATTGTACTGATAATGCATGCAGATGCAATATTTTACTATAATTAAAGTTATATTAATACGCTCAAATAAAATAATCAAGTTTTTGCAAAAATTTTAGAAGAGCATATAAAAATATGATGGCTATTTATTAAGGAGAATGATCAGTTATAAACCTATTTTTAGAGAGTTAAGAGTAATCTATTTTATCGCTCTAGAAATTCTTACTCCAACTCAACTATTGTAACCATGAAGAAATCGTTTCAACTGTGGAACAATATGAGAACTATTCAATCAAGTTTGGTTGAAAGTTCAAATTTCAAACTTCGAACTGTTGGAACGATTTACTCAGAAATTTTTAATAATGCTTATTAGCATACAGATTTCAGGCTTCAAAAACGGTTTTCGAGCAGATCGTTGCAAACTGTTCAAAGTTCAAGATTTGAACTTTCAATTTTAATTGAATAGGTCCTATATTGATATACGATATAGAAGAAGAGGCCAAGAACAAACATAGAGTTTATTGAGTTATGTTCGTGTTCGTGACTTAAGTTACACCTTTATCTCCAGTTAGATTCTAGTCAAAGATGAAATGCTTTCAAATCATAACATGAAACCATCCACGATTTTGAAACTGATAAACTCATATACTTCAATTGGACATGAATATTGATTATGTTATGGTTCCATTCTACGAATCCCAGAATTCCACTAGTTCTAATCAATTACAAAGCATATTATTTGACCACGAGTTTTTTGGCAAATTCTAGGAAAAGACGGTAATAAGATTAAATAAAACAATCGGATTTTCTATTTTGTTATTGAGTTTCAAATAAGCCCAGTGGGCAATACTTTTGGTTCCACTTGTAACATTGAAGTTGTAAATTGTAAGTTGCCTTACCATTTCAGCATTATTGTGAATAAGTGATTGTACCTTTTCTATTAAAAAAAAAGAAATGTCTGAAAACAATTACATTAATGATCTACAGATACGAAAGAGTGAATAAAGCGATAGAAAGCCTACCTTGGTGGGAGATAAGTTCGGCGTGAGGCAGTATCGACAGCAGACGTCCAGAGGGTTCTCCAAGTGGTAATACTGGTCGTTGGTGGAATAACGCGATTGCATCACGATTCTACAGCGTTTTCTGTTATGCTACGATTAACAGTCTAAATAGTTTTTTATGTTTAATACTTAGAAAAATATTATCACAACCATTTTGTATCACAAGTTGGACTCCTATATTTACTTGTATTAATCTACACAGTGCTTTTCTTCAGTTGACAAATGTCTTGCAGTTTATAATTCAACAGTTGTTCCACAACACATTACAAACTGTAGGCCTTAATAATAAACGATTAAAACTTGTTTTTTGGACGAATGGAAAATACTTTTTAAAAATTTAAATTTTTCTCTCTAAATATTTAGGCACATAGAATTTCTTTTCTCGTAAACATATAATTTTTGTAATAATAAACCGCTTTTTTATTTTCTTTAGAACACCGAGTAACTTTATTTTTGCGAGTACTTTTTGATTTCGAATTTAGGGGGTAATTTTTTGTTTTGTCTTGATTGAATGGTGTGGAAGGATGCCGTTTTTGGAATTTGTACTGAACAGTTGGATTAGGGGCCCGTTTATACTTGAGGAAGGGATGGTATTTGAGGGTAGGGTTGGAGCCTGTAAAAGGGTAGTTACTTAGTGGTTACTGCATGGAGGTTTTTTCTGTCCTTTTGGGGGGTTAGCCCCTCGTCGGTCTGTTTATGGCTGGGCTGGGCTTACATCTGCCCGGGTCCAGTCATCATATAAGTTCTATGACGTGGAGCTATTACCTTATCACCATTTCACACACTGAGCACACTGTGTCTATTGTCCGCACCAAGGCCTGTTTTTCTATTATAACACTTGTCTTATAGGAGTCTTTGCAAAATGAATTGTCCAATAGTCTCCGAATTTCAATATCATAGCTTCTTTACATCGATGACTGACTGGGATGATCCGTGCGCGCCATCGTCCAACCTGAAAAGCAAAACTGGTCGTCAGCCCTTCGTCGTGTTCAGCATCCCTTCGCGTCCTGCTGGGCAGCCTTCTCGCCAAACTGTGTCGCGCTCAATCCCTTCTCACTCTTCCCACCCCGCCACCACATCACCACGCCGTCACTCACATTCTTCTCTCTCAAATTAGACACTGATAAAGAGTATCCGGCTCTATAGCTAACTAATAATAAGTTAGCGCCAGTTGATTACGCGAGTTAAATGGAAAGCTGAAAGCCGATTTATTATAAATCGGATTTCGAACAGGAAATTCGCTAGCTTACCATTTAGAAAATTTAACTAGGCCTACTGTGGTTTTTAAAATCATAGAATATTCAATTTTATTTTCTCATGCTGAGGATCTCTCCTGTGTGGATATTAATAGTTTATTCTGATATCTGTACCAGTCAATATTGCAAGAAATACATTTATTGAATAACTGCAGGTTATTTATTAAAATTAAACCATATTCTATTCTACGCATTATAATTTCATTATATTAATTTTTGATATTTATAGCTGACTTTCGGGAAGTTTGTAATTTTCAAGCGACTTTCTCATTTAAAGAAAGTCATGAAGAGTTGTCAAGTTTGTATTTTTTTTAAAGTAAACAATCCGTATAGAAAGTTGGAATTGAAATACTTTCTCATGAAATTGAAGACTACAATATTAGAGATCTATTTTTATTAGCTGTTTTTATTTTAATTAAAAATTCGGAAAATTAGTTCTAGAGTGATTCTTTAAAGAATTGGAATCTTTTCTTACATATTTATTCATCAAATTTAGTTTTTCGAACACAATTAAAAACTTTGTCTTTTTTCAGCGGGGGTTTATTCAGAGGATTAGTTGATATGATGATTCATATCAAACCTATGATAACTATTTATAATAATGTAGCATCCGTTGATCCCATCAACCTATCATATTGTAGGAATAAGCTACTATATTATAGTTGGTTATTACTTCCGATGTGGGTAGGCTAGCCTATTGTTCATTCGCATTGCAATATTTTCAATCGTATTTGATCCAAAATTTCTTCAGAACGTTTTTAACGCTCCTATTAAAAAGTTTTAATACTTTAATATTTAGCTTCAATAGCTTTAAAATTTCTTCATGATAATTTATTGAGAATGTTCATCAATAGAATCGATAATAATTCATTCTCGTTTAGGCCGGTCATTCCACGCAATGAAGTCTGGAAAGGTACGAAAACTATCAGAGTACAGTACGATCATTCACTTGTATAATATATGATTCTCTATTACAGAGAATTTGCGTTGGGAATGAAGTTAACACCATTGTAAAACGGATTCAATGTGGGTGTAAGGCATAAGCATCAAACAATGCTTTTCCAGTGTGTGATCTACGACAGTGACAGAATATGTCAGCTCATAGCCTACTTGGAAAAAGGGGTGGATATAAACTTGTTTGGTGACCATCGACTGTTCCCAAATGAGTTAAGTTCATTTCATTCGCCATCGAACTCATTCACATTTGACAACTGCCCACATTACTCACCACATTACTGTTATTTTTGGCATTACTTAAGCCTAGTTCATTGAATGAAAACGCGTTTAGCTATTTATGAAATTGAATGAGGACAAGTTTTCAATTTACATTCTAAAGAGAGGAGATGCCTTTTTCGGTAGGAAAGTATTTTTTACTAATTTTGCTCTTTTATTGCTTATTCTGCTTCCTATTTCTAAATACTATCGCTTTGGAAGGCTATGCATTTAATTATTATCCGTCAGTTCTAATTTATAAACGGAATCATTTTAGGAGATTTCCCTCATAACTGTGTTGAAAAGGAATATTGGTAAAATTGTTGATTAAAGTAATAGATTTTCCAATTGTTGAAATAAATAAAAAATGAACGAAGCTAATGATTTACTAATTATTTGAAACGTAGGTGATTGCAGACGAATATAAATTGAGTTGCTTAAAGAAGTTACAGTATTGTTCATGATTAGATTACTATTATAAGGAGTAGGTTTTGATTTTTTTAAACGTTTTATTGCACGGTTGAGACCCCCTGGCGAACAATGGTTGTTTTGATGAAAATTTTGTGTTAACACGTGTAGTTATAAGCCGATAAGTCCATACTTCGAGAACAGATTCTCCTCAAGCTGGTTCAATTGAATATATTCTCCACCACGTTTAGAACGGACAAATTTTCTTCAGTAATATTGGATAGCGATTTGGTGTATAATCAATGAATGCTACCCTATGTAGTAGATGCGATTGAATATCAGCTTTCAGATAGGCTTCAACCAACATTTTTCTTTCGGAATTATTGTAATTGTCTTGAAATCATGAGCTAAAATAGATTTATTTATGAGAGTTGAAATAATTATTGAAAAACGTAGATTGAACCCGGCATGTTATGTTGGGTAACTTAAGATGTCAGATTGGTGGGATAGAGTTATCTTCTATTATGATTACATGAAAATCCATCTCTTCAGTTTCTAATTGATTAGAACAAGATGAAAATATGACTTGGTTGGAAAAATTGGTTAAAAATTGATTGGAGCGTTTACTACATTATTGAATGTATTATAAATACTGTAGGTTTAGCGATTCGAAATATTTCTATTATTCTTATTTGAATAAGTGTAGTCAATATCGATAGACCTTACAACTTGTACAAAAAAGTTAGTAACTAGTCAATTTAGCATTGGTGACGCATTTGGTCACAATAAATGCAATAGACTTGACTCATAGGCGAATGGAAACTTTGCGGTCCAAATTGAATAAAGTAGTCTATGATGATAATGTTTGTTAACACGTTAATATCAAGTTGTTATAAATAACTTTTCTTAGTTGGAAAATTAGCAGAAAATTTGTTTCGAGTTCAATTTTAAAAACATTTATGATTGAAATAGTTTTTGGCGAATTAAGTTAAACTGAAATCAAAGTGAAATTCAACTACAAGTTTTGAATCTGAAAGTTTTGAATAGGCCACTGTAAAAGTTTAATACTCCAATGTTTCAATGTGTAATAATTATATACTCTTTTTTAAACTGATGAATGATTTGAAAACAATGAAAATTACATGAGAACTACAAATCCGAAGAAAAAAGCAGTAAATAGAAAAGGCTACAAGTTTCAAAATTATTTCTCAGTTCAAAAACGTTATATTCAATGGAAAATGAACCGCTCATCACGAGTTACATCACCACTACAGAAAATTGCTCAAAAACAAGTCTATTCAAAATTTTATTTTTAATTTGAAAAATGGCTCTCATAGGATGGTGGAGTGATGAAATCATTTTATCATTCATGATACTCCAGATTAGTTTCATAGAAGGCTATTTTCCCATCACCTATTTGCTAATCACAGTATCACTATACAGGAATGTAAATTAAATAATATGCATTGAAATTAAATAATATAGAGAAATTTTGAACTCCAAACAAACTTTGAATAACAGTAATTGATTTTACAAAAATTAAACTTTATAGTATGAGTGGTAAATTGGGTAGTAAAGCGTATATCTATCGAATTAATACGCCAATGCTACAGCCCCTTGCTCACGGAAACAAAAATTTTAAATCAATTTCTAAAATATACCAAATACTCTGTTTTATGAATATTTTTTTGGAATAGAAAGCATAACCTATTCATGCAGTGAATACGCTAATACTTAAATGATGAGCCCAACCTATTTGAACAACTTGTAAAATGTGAGAAAAATGTTACTTGAAACCAGATATTGACGATTATTCTTTTACATTCACAATAGAACTTTTTATCCAAAAGCTTTTTCGCATTTTATCTTGTATCCAGCCTTATCTTTCCTAGTTTATTTTGAGTTCATCGGCTTGTAAGTTAACTATGCTCATGCAATGATAACCTCTGACAGATTGAAAGTGAATCCTTGAAAAACTAATTGCTCCTATATATTTTTTACAGTCTTATACAACAAAGTAAAGAATGATTCTTCAAATATTATATTCAGGTTCGGAACAAAAAATATGCCTAGTTAAATGAAATCTGAGAATGAGAAACCACTAATAAGAAACCATTTCCAGAAATGTATTCTGTTTAATGGTTTTGTTCGTTCTTCTGACAATTTTCATTGGATAACTGATGAATTATCAGTTATAATAGATCAGATAATTATGATAACTGATGCCTGGTGAATTAAAATTGCTCAATTCTTTCAGTAAATACAACTTTAACGAATCTTATTTTTCGATTTCATAATTTTGTGTCCCATTTAAGTCGATATCGAAAAATTGAATGCTTCACACTAAGACACAAATATAATCACTTCACTTCAAACATTAGTGAGCTTTATCTGAGAAAAAAAACTGGTTGAGGATTGTTGAGGATTTTCTAGAAGTTTTCAAGGCTCAACCTTAATCGACTAGGCCTATAATTGATAACAGAAACATAAATTTAATTGTACTCTCACCGATCTATACATTCATGAATAAAAAACTCTATTTAAAATTTAATGATTATTCAACCACACTAATAATTTTTAATATATTAAAAAAAATTAATAAAGAATTTTATTTGAAAACACCAAAGAAGAAAAGCATCAAATTTGTCAGATAAGTTCAGAATCTTGGGAGTTTGGATGTTAGTATAGAGTAATAAATTGATATTTTGTAAAGGCATAAGACAAATGTTGACTTTATAATTTCAGTAGGAGTAATGTGAAATGATGGTGGGGTAGTGTATGTTGGTTGCATACGGTTGAGAATAATAGGTGGGAATAACGTAGGAATAAAAGCGGCTCTCTTAATGGTCGGAGACGACGCAGAAAGAACTGCTTTTTCAGAGCCGGAAGGAAGAAGACACAAGGAGAAAGAAGGTGGTGGTGGACGGGTTAAAGTAGTAGGAAAAGTGAAGTAAAAGTAGGAGCACGATCGGAGAGGGTAGTTGAGCGAGAGAGAAGACGAAGCGAGACGAAGTCCAAGTCGGTGGCGGGAAAAGTTAAGTAGACGGCGGCGGCGTTCGGCGTTTATCGGTGGCGGGTGGGTCGGACTCAGCGCGACCTGCTGGCGAGAAAGCTCCTTTTCAGACGCACTCGAAGGCACAGTTGCAAGCTGAAGACACACCCGAGAAGACGGCGCGACTTTCTTGCGAAATACTCGAAAAAAACTGTAAGCCGGGAAGGGCCCGGTCGCTAGAAAAAGCGTTGCAAAAACGGGCAACCTTCACGCGTGCGGTGAGCACCTCGCAACTCTTCGATGCAGCAAACTGCACTTGTATGCATGTAGTGTTCGACTGGGCGATGCAATTGGCCGGCCGTGCCCCCCACCCGGACTCTCGGCCGTTTGCAAAATTGCAAAACTAGTCTCCCCTCTTCTGCGAAACCGCCCCTCATCCCCCGAGCCCCAACTTGGCGCTCTGCTCTCCAACCTGCCACCGTTTTCAATTCCACCCCCACCCTCTTCCCTGCGCGCACACGCGCGTCCCGCACCCTCACCCCATGCACATTTTATAAAGCGTCGATCTCGGAATCGAATAAAAAATGCACCCGCACATTCGCGAAACGCGCGCACACACAAATACACCCACACATGCACACACATGCCACAATCAATTCTGCACTCACGCACGCGTGCTCTCACTCACTCAGTGTAGATCACGAGTCATGTCGCCTGCCGCCCTCACTCACACACAGACACACTCAACAACCCTGCAATGTCACCAGTCTCATACTTATTAGTACATAGGCTAGCTCAACTTAAACTTCACATGTATAATATTATATGATTGGACCTACATGCTCCTGATTGCAATTTACTCGAACTACAGTAGTCTTCATAGACTTCTAGAAATTCAATTTAATACACAATTATTGATGAATCACGTTTAGTATTAAATATCATTATTTTAAATTTGCTGGAAATTAAAAGTTCAAAACCTTGATTTTTTGGAGATCTAATCTGATTTTTTTTCGAATTTCTTCTCATTAATAATTTAACCCGCAAAAACTAAAATTGGGTAAAGATTTATTATTGGAAAAAAAATGAAATGGTTTTTTTTTAAACAGGAAGAAACTTGAAAATATTTGAAGAGGTGATTTCTAGGAAGATTAAAAATAATTACAAAATCTTTCTATAACATCAATCATTCTGCTACAAAACTGCAGTTTTATTGAGAGAAGAGATCATAATTTCTTCGCGGCTGAATATTTTTCATTCAGGCCTTCAATGTTTAAAATCGGAAGGCCTACATAAAATTTGAGATGCTCCTGAAATCCTTTACTTACAAAACTGGCTTGAATATTTTGTTTTATACTCGTACAGACGATTTGATATTGATGATGCTGGGCAAGGCTTCTCTTGTATTTTAAATGTTCATGATATATTATTGTTATAAAAAAAAATCAATGTGTAAAAAATATATAGCTTATGTAAGTCCTATTACTTGCTTATATTAATTTGATTTTCTTATTCATATATAGTATTCTTAGTATTATATTTGGCTGGCTGACTAGATTATCAACCTTAGCTTCGACATCTCAAATGTGCTAAATGCGACTTCAAATCAGATTTCCTCGACTTGCAGACTATTTTTGGCTCTAAATAATTTGTTGTGTTTAACAGAGCTCCACTTCCGATGGCGTATGCTGGTTTGTAGTAAACAGTTCTATTAAATAAGTTATTTTATTTATTTCTTTATATGATATAATAATAATAATAATTATTATTATTATTATTATTATTTATGAAACACAGTTGTAAATTTAAAAATATACATTTGTTGGTTTTGAATTGTCTGATGCTGTATTAAAAAGTATGTTTTTGTCTGTGTACATAAATAATGGTGATGGAAAGCATTATTTTTCAGGAAGGTTTGGCAAAAATAAGTTAAGCATTTTTCCAAAGCAGATTAATCTATTGTGACTGGTGTAAATTATTAGTCTTTTTAGTGTTCCAATATTACCCTATCAACTGATTTCCTGTTATTAGTCGATAAACGCTGAAAATTTTAAAAGTATGTAAAACATAGGAACAAAGGAGAATGCACGAGGAGCGATGCGTTACTTTATCAGGAACAACACATCTTTTCTCGCTACTTAGTCAATCTATTTTCGTATACGGCTGGTATGGTGAGGATTCGCAATATTTTGGCGGTCTTGAATCAAATATTCAGTATTCACCGATGGATAAGAATATATTTCCATGTAAATAGATAATTGGCGTGTAATTTGTGTCGTGAATTTTCATTCGACCGATGAGCGATTCTGAGGAAGACCAGCATTAGGAGGGCGGTGAGGTACGCAGGCGAAATGGAGGAGGGCTTTAGATTTATAGCCAACTTAATAGCTGTTTCTGTTCTGGATTTCTTGACTTCTACGTCCAACGTCCGATCGGGACGTAATTTATCGATTCCAGTTCCAGTATGATTCCCATCCTGGATTCTCTTATATGGAAATGAACAGCACTGTGCACTGCTTGGACAAGAGGACAAGTTGCGTGCATAACTAGCTCTGTAACCACTCGTCCAATATCAATGACGGGCCTAGTAAGAAGGCCTAGTGTCCTTCCTTAGTGTCCTCCTCCCTTCACAAATGCTCAATCATATAAAACTCTTATAAAAACTCGTTCACATAATTCATAAATACCATAAGAGAGCTCGATGTCCAGTCTAACTCATTTTTCATAGTTTATTCAAAAGTTTTTTATGGTGTCATTCATGCCTTCTCTTTCCATACAATCTAGTGCTCTTTCATATTATGAATCCATCCAAGGGAATAGATAAAACAGAAATTGTAGGAGCAGTTACATTCAAGCTAATAATCACGGTCTTTCAAATATTAAGATTCTCGTCTTTCCAACAACTCATATTTATGCCCTTGGGACAAAGGTTTATATGCGATTGTTAATTGAAATAATATAATGGGCTATGATGATTCTTGATCAGATTATTTAAAACTGAGTTTCAGTCATTTTTCCCATTTTTATTTTTCAAATATTCATTCTATTCTACTTTTTCAGCCTTGATAATAAACGTTTTCTATATTGAAATATGATATAAGGTATCAATAAAATAAATTTTTATAATGAGTAGTTTTGTATGTGAAAGTAGAGTTATTTATAGTTTTAAACTATCATTAGACCCTCATTAAGCATTCATTTCCTGCGAGTTTATTCTAATTTCCTTTCAAATTTGCACAAATGGTAGGGATTTACAAAAAAAAACATTAAGAGCATATTTATATTCAACAATGAAAGCATGGGCGAGTATACAGAAAGAAGTTGAATCTTTTATAAACCTTTTATTTATCTATCCACAACAATGAGTAATATTCTTATTCCCCCCCCCCCGTTGTATATTTTTATTCTTTGCATAGAGGCGTTGCCAATTTGTAGAATATTATTTTCTCTCTATTACTCAATAGGCTATATAATATAAATAGTTTTCAAAGAAAGACTAAAGCTGAATTAAATTTAAAATTCAAAATCTAAATACAAATGTTGAGTCATCATGTTGTATTTATTGGAAAGTGGTCACACTTTATTGGAAAATGTTAAATAATTTGTTGAATTTTATAATCTGTGATGAACGAATTCGATAATTAATTATTTGAAACATTCGAATATCAGGTTGAAGAGAGAGAGAAGGAGGAAGAAAGAAGGAGAGAGAGTGAAAACTTGTGTTCGGCTGTGATTTAGTGCGCGCTTGCGCGTATCTACCGTACGTCCCCCTAATCAAGACACCGAGCCCGACCAGCAGTGTTATGCGCTGGCGCGATAGCCTGATAGCTGTGAAGGTCCAAAAGTTTTCTGTTTCATTTTTGAACATGAATTAGTAGTAGTTTTTTAAGAGACTCGCTTCTGTCCACTCGCACTAACGCACGCACGCTCGCACACATGCCAAAACATGCGTATAAACAATCCTCATGAACAAATTCAGGCATGCGCCGTAGCAAACCAGGAGAACATGAAACATAACGAGAAAGCGCTAACTGTGAGGAAAGCTAGCTTTTGGTGGGGATACAAGAGCTGCTCAATCTACCCCTCTCACTATTCTCTTATTCCCTTTCACTTGTTTTCCATATTATTGTACTGTTTGTTTCGCATTTGTATTTGCGTTTTGTTCATTTCTTGTGTGTGCGGGTGTGAGAGTGTTCGTTTGTGGGCATTAAAGCGCGTGAGCATGGGCGTGCATGAGGTTCTAATTATTATCTGTCACTGTTCTTCTAATGCACAATGTGGATATTGGTATAGCACCATCCCCTTTGCTTTTATTCACTCTACACCTGCATCTAGGTCTGTCGAACAGTGTCAATACTCATAGATAACTAGAGTTTCATTAACAACTTGAAAATAAATGATAGTTATATCCATAAAGATAGAGACATTTTTTCAGAATTTTAAATAAATGGATTGGAGCTATGATTTTTCATTTGAAAAAGGTCTTAACCTATCATTTAAAAAGGAAAAGGAACATGACAATTTTTTTTTAATATCATAAATTTCACTTATTTCCTTTAAAAAATTATGTTTTGATTGTTTTGACAGATTGGTTCTTATTTCTCTTACAGATTTGACGTCTAGTGAGATCGTCCAGTGATTTATCTTATCGAAGAGAAAGATTTAATTTGATTGACTGCCTTTATTATTTAAGAGAGAGACTTAGTAATCGAGAGCCTTCAATCATTGATATAGAATATATTATGATATCATAAAGGTGATTCATGAGGAATTGAATCATCAGAATATCAATGAATCATCAGATATCCAGTAAGAATGAAAAAAGACTGAGTTAAAACTCAACTAAAAGGTAAGTCTGTGATTCATTGTCAATTGGCTTTTCAAGCCAATAGAATTTTCAGAATGAAAAAAGAATTCTAGAAGCAGTGTGAGAACATTTGAGAAAAAAGGAGATAGAGTTGGAGAGGATATGTGAGTGAGATACAGTCTATTCACTACTCTTGCGAAGGGACAGTGAAGAGAGGTGATTGAAGTTAGAAGGGGTGAGAGTGATGGGTGATAGGCGAGGGAGACCAGTGAGGACTAGTGAGGAGATCAATATAATTGATTGTATTAGGACTTGTAGAGTCGATTTATCTATCTTCTAGGATTATAAATGTGAGAAAATGTGTAAAAATGGAAAATAGAGTTCCATTCAGACAGATCTCTACTGTCACTCCTTCAATGAGCAAAAATCAAATCTTTATATAAAATAGGCGAACATGTTTTTTTGTGATGACAACTCCTCCGTGGTTTCTCGACCGATTTTGTTCGTTCACGTCTCATTTGAAAGATCTCATCTAGTAGATGTTTGAAAAAGGTAATCGTGGACATGAGGAATGAACGATCAAAGTTTCAATTTTTGCCATTGCTTTAACATAGGGATCGGTGAGCTGAAAATTTTCACATTTCAACTTATCATTTGATTGTTCATTCAGAGAGAGAGGGTGGGAGGATAGGATAAAGAGGAAGAGAGAGAGGGAAGAGAGAGAAAAGAAGAAGAAGAAGGGGAAGAAGAAAGAGAAGGAAGAGGAGAACAAGAAAGAGGAGAAAAAGAAGAAGAAGAAGAAGAAGAAGAAGAAGAAGAAAGAAGAAGATGAAAAAGAAGAAAAAGATGAGGAAGAAGAAAAAGGAAAAAGAAGAAAAAGAAGAAGAGGGAGAAAAAGAATAAGAAGAAAAAGAAGAGGAAAAAGAAGAAGAAGAAAAAGAAGAGGAAGAAGAAGAATAAGAAGGAGAAGAAGAAAAAGAAAAAGAAAAAGAAGAAGTGGAAGAAGCATAAGAAAAAGAAGAAGAGGAAGAAGAATAAAAAGAAGATGAAGAAAAAGAAAATGAAGAAGAAAAAGAAGATGAAAAAGAAGAGGAGGAAGAAAAAGGAAAAAAGAAGAGGAAGAAGAAAAAGAAGAAGAAGAAGAAGAAGAAGAAGAAGAAGAAGAAGAAGAGGGAGAAAAAGAAGAAGAAGAAAAAGAAGAGGAAGAAGAAGGAGAAGAAGAAGAAAAATAAGAAGAAGAAGAAAAAGAAGGAAGAGGGAGAAAAAGAAGAGGAAGAAAAAGAATAAGAATAAAAAGAAGAGGAAAAAGAAGAAAACGAAGGAGAAAAAGAAAAAGAAGAAGAAGAAAAAGAAGAGGAAGAAGAAGAAAAAGAAGAAGGAGAAGAAGAAAAGTGGAAGAAAAAGAAGATAAAGAAGAGGAAGAAGAAGAAGAAGAAGAGGGAGAAAAAGAATAAAAAGAAAAAGAAGAGGAAGAAGAAGGAAAAGAAGAAGAAAAATAAAAAGAAGAAGAAGAGGGTGAAAAAAAAGAGGAAGAAAAAGAAGAAGAAATAGGGAATGAAAAAGAAGTAAAAGAAGATGAAGAAGAAAAAGAATATTAAGAAGAAGAATAAGAAAAAGAAGATGGAGAAGAAGAAAAAGAAGAAGTTATGAAAAAGAAGGAGGAGAAGAAGAAGAAGAAGAAGAAGAAGAAGAAGAAGAAGAAGAAGAAGAAGAAGAAGAATTAAAAAATTTCTTTAGCACAGGTGTGTTGAGAAAATTTTATATTTATCAGCTGATAAAGAATTGAAAAATGAAATTTTAGCCAGTACAGGTATGTTAGAAAAAATATATTTTTCCTACAACTGCTCGTAAAGTAGTTCTTTACCTACTGAAAACCAATTGTAAAATGCCTCTTTACTGCTCAGCAAGCGGTAATAGTATATTACGTTACAAGTGCGGGAAATGGTGTTTAACATACGAGTATGATAAGTTAACGCACGAGACGAAGTCGAGTGCGGTATTATCATACGAGTATGGTAAACATCTTCCCGGACGAGTTACGTACGATATTTTTCGTCATACAAGTCTAAAATAGCAGATAAGTTGAAATAAGAAACTATAAATCATTGTTATACAAACATAACCTCAACACACCAACTCAAGGTGAAATGTGGCAATAATGGTTCTAGATCAGCTGATCTAGCTTTCGAGCAAATGGTTTTTCAGTGAAGTGGTAGCCACAACCATAGAGTGCGGTAATAATCATTTGATAATTTTTACCACACAGTGTACGGTAATAATCATCAAATTACATCAGCTGTTTTTGATTTCTGTAAACAGCTGTTTACCACATTGATTGCTTGACTGGTAAACTGTCCATAACCTACAAGTATGACGAAAAGTACTTTTCCTGCAACTGCTCGTAAAGTAGTTCTTTACGTACTGAAAACTAATTGTAAAATACCTCTTTACTGCTCAGCAAGCGGTAAAGTACTTTACGCTCGCCAGCTGTTTTCTTTACGCTTCTGTTTCATTTTGATGTCTTCTCATTGGTGGATCATGGAATCCGTGAAATTCACATAACCTCAAAAAAGGCGAACGCTAACCAAATCCGCGCATGGTCTGTGATGTTACAAACTACAAGCTTTTATTGTGTTGGAATCCAGAACTGCAGTTTTAGGAAAAATATTGTATGCAATTCGCGCGTGAAGCTTCTTTATCGCTCTCGCAAAATTACTGCGCTCCGCTACGCGTCGCGCAGTAAATGTTTTGGCTCGAGCGATAAAGTCGCGCTTCACGCTCTTAATACATAAATAACTATTACGCTCGCCAGCTGTTTTCTTTACGCTTCTGTTTTGATTTTGATGTCTTCTCATTGGTGGATCGCGGAATCCGTGAATTCACATAACCTCAAAATGGCGCACGCTAACCAAATCCGCGCACGGTCTGTGATGTTACAAACTACAAGTTTTTATTGTGTTGTAATCCAGAACTGCAGTTGTAGGAAAAATATTGTATGCAATTCGCGCGTGAAGCTTCTTTATCGCTCTCGCAAAATTACTGCGCTCCGCTATGCGTCGCGCAGTAAATGTTTTGGCTCGAGCGATAAAGTCGCGCTTCACGCTCTTAATACATAAATAACTATTTTCCTACAGCTGCTCGTAAAGTAGTTCTTTACGTACTGAAAACTAATTGTAAAATACCTCTTTACTCCTCCACAAGCGGTAAAGTACTTTACGCTCGCCAGCTGTTTTCTTTACGCTTCTGTTTTGATTTTGATGTCTTCTCATTGGTGGATCATGGAATCCGTGAAATTCACATAACCTTAAAAAAGTCGAACACTAACCAAATCCGCGCACGGTCTGTGATGTTACAAACTACAAACTTTTATGGTGTTGAAATCCAGAACTGAAGTTGTAGGAAATAGCTATTTGTGTAACTAGAGTGCAAAATAGCGTTTTTCTGCATCGAGAGAAACAGTTTTTTTCACGAGCCAAAGGCGAGTGAAAAAAGTTTCACGAGTGCAGAAACAATACTTTGCGCTCGTATTACACATTAAATTTTTCCTACAGTAATGTATAAGTAAAGGATCATCTTGTGGGTAAATCAGGTGAATCACTGCAACTCAAGTTATTCTGGGCCCAGGTCATTGTGCGCGAAAGAAGTGAAAATAAATAAAGAAATGAGCAAATTATTATAATATGTGCAACGCCAATGTCCCAGTGCATGACGAATACGTGCTAAATAATTGCAAAAGATTGTAGAATCTCATAATTCCACCGGAGACCCTATTTTCCATGCTCTTTAGCCGAATTTGCTTGTTTAGAACTTTATTTCCATCAATTTGAGCGTCTCTAATACTCAATCCGTACTTAGGACCTACAACTTTTTCTCAGGTGATAGAGGCTATTTTCATGAACATTCATGCTACTTATCTTTTTTGTAACCATGGCATGTTATTTCTGTTTTTTTTTTTTTTAAATATGCTTTGTCATTTATTTTAAAACCTTGTTAGTTTATCACTATTCACTTGGTGAACTTCTAAGGATTTTTCTGGGCTTGTTTTTTCCACAGAACTCCATCATTCAGCATCAGATCGTATGTTCTTGTGCCTGCCAACAAGATTCTGCGATTGATATTTTTAAGATACTGGTGTACTTGTGTACCATTGCCTTATCCAACAGTGAGATTCCAAGAAGAGTTACAAGTGCTTATCGGTTATTGGCATCATCATTACTGTTATATCTAATCAACTTGTACATAGGTATTTGTGTGATCTGTAAATACAGGCATTTTGTGAGGGATTATATATTTCATTGGATGATGGTGGAACTGGTTACAGTTGTGGTAATTTCCCTGGATATTATTTTTATTGTTTTAAAATTTACAGGTGGAATTACTTACAGCTCAATATTAATAAATTATATAATCAACTTCATGGTATGCTAGCAGCGATCACTGAAGATTCTTAGCCTCAGGACCTTCCTTACTTGGTGAACTTCCAAGTCCTTACTTGGTGTACTATTTATTTTATCTTACAGCGCATCAGAGCTGCGCAGCTCAATATTATATAATATTTGATGTTGTGTATGTGACGATACTTTTTGGATGGCTGGCAACCACCAAAATTTTCTATAATTTGATATGAGAAGAATTTGTTTCAAAAATTAAAAGAGTTCAAGTATAGTAAGATTGGGAGGATTGTTTTTAAAACCGGCGCCACTAACGTTACGAATTCGCCAATTAAGCCAGCTGTTTTGGCAGGACCATCGATATCAAACTGTCAAACGGGCGATAATAGCGATAGTTTCGATACTATCGAAACTACACCAGAGAAACGTTAGTAAATTATATTTAGGCGACCTTAAATTATATTTAAAAGCAGGATTATGCTAGACTATTGTGTCAAAATGTAGCACATACCTGGATTTCTTCCATTCTTGTAAAATTCGGTATATAATCCGTTGTTGCTTGCAAGGTAACCTTTTACAGGTTAGATTCACCATCACTAGCCTATATTATTGTAATTCTTTGTTGTACAGTGAAATCTATTTGCTCAGTATTATTTTTTATAAATTTAAAATGTGTTTTTTATTGATTAATGGCTCAAATATGATGTTTTCGTAAAAAGCCACAGTCCAAAGCCACATGGACTTATAATTATCGACTTGTTGAGCAGTCGATGATTAACATCGAAATTTATGGGAACTTTAATATTAACTTGTTATGTGAATTTAACGACTTGCAGTCAAATATTAATTGAGAATAAGTAAAGTTTACTTACTCTGTAGGCCGAGCGCTTTCGAATCTTTGAGATCCATTTTCAGAGGCGTGTTCCTAGATCGTCGATGTCAGTTTTTTTGTTAGAAGAATTGTGGTTTTTGTAAAATGTGATCAAAAAGTTTGTGTGATTTAAAATTTAGTTGTTCGTTGAGGATGTTTTGTTTATTGTGTGTGGTGTGTTTGTATATTGCAAATTGTTCCAGAAATCCAGGAATTGAACTATCTTTATATCTTTTTATTAGTTCTTATTAATTTTCTATCTTTAAATTAGTTTTTGGCGTAAGTTATCTGGTTCTTTTTAAAATTATTTACATCATTTATCACAACCCATGTAAGCAATAGTACCGTTTTATTCAATTTTTTCGTTAATCTAATTCCAACCACATGGGTTGAACATCGCCAAATTTGGCATCATTTCCTTTAATTTGGCAAAGAGTGGGGTTAACAGTTACCACTTCTTCGAAGGACCACTGTTACTAAAAAACTTGCTCTCCAGACTCCAATCGGAATACATTGTCCATTTTATTGTCATTTTTTGTTAAATTTTATTTGTTAAAATTCCGGAAATTTATATTCGAGCAGGATTCGATTTTAATTTAAGACCAGTCATTTTAAAAATCTTAAACCCGAGTTTCCAAAAAATCGCGAGCAGCAGCACTCTACTACATCTGCGGTCAGACAAAGACTACCTGCACCACAACATTCAAGTGAGTCTGTATTTTAAGGGGCCCCAAGTGTGTGCGCGATTTATAAAAGAAAAGGGAAATTTCATATATATAGGCTGTGTCAAGTTGTGCAAATTCGAAGTCTTGCCTTCCGCCAAGCCGAATCCCGGCCACGTGCACAGAAATTTCAAGAATTGCAACATATATATTCTCTTAAAAGAGCTATCAAGTTTATTCATTCTTCATCACTATCATATAAAATGTATTATATTATTTATTATTGGATTTTCAAACTATTATCAGATAATTTTTCAATACACGTTAAATTTTTGTTTAATAAAGTCTCCGCATCATTTACCCTTATGCTTGGTGAGTTCTGGCGGTTTGAGCCATTATATTGTGTTTAGACGGAATTTTTCGTCTAACACATATTCTTTTATTCTGTTCAGGCCATCAGCAGGGGGGAAATTGCGGTTATCTTCCATAATTAGACGTGTTCTCAAGGTGGAGATTTGGGGGTATCTACTCGGTGTCCGGTGTGGTTCAAAGAGACATATAGCTGCACCGAGTGATACGTCCATCCTCCATACCTGGTAATATTGTAATATTGGTTGCCACGAAATCCTCAGGCCATTCAATAGCCTTTTCCTACAGGATTTTCGTCGCACCTCCGCAGTCGCGTGTGACTGCAGGGCACACAACCGAGCAGCCGAACCCGAGACTTGCGATCGGTAAGTCGATCTAGACGCAAGGCCTCGAAGAGGAAATAATTTTAATTTATTTTGTTTTCCCCAGGTGTCCCTCAGGGAGCACGTTACATGTATTATACTTTGCTGTATCAAATAATATTGTGTATTATATATTGAGTTATTGCATCAATAGAAAAATAAATTCTTATTCATTGGATGATCCATATTTTTATGCATTTATAAAAATTATTTGTTTGAAAGTTAGTTTAGTTATAGAACAATATGAAAAATGAAATGAAACTTCATTTCCACAGAAAAAACAAATACAAATCTTTGATTAGATACAAAAAATAAAATAGTGGAATATCCCATAAAGACGTGAGTCTGAGCGTGGTATAGAGTTACAATAAAAATAAAATAAAATAGAACAAGACTTCCAGCTTCCTTGCCTAACGTTTTAAAAAAGCTGTAATAATAATAAGCGTATGGCTTTTAATGGTGGGGAGACCCTTACGGGTAGTTCCACCTCGCCGTTTGTGCCATGTTACGGGGAACATGGTGGACCTACTGTTTAGGTGGGTTCCGAACCACCGGGTAAGTGATCATAAAGCTTGTAACATCAAGTCATTGAAGCACGGTCACCCATCCAAGCGCAGTCTTGAGCGGTCGTGACTGAACATCTGTAAAAAAAGCTGTAAAGGATAAGGATGATGAAAAGATAAAGAGATGGAAAGGAAAAAAGTAAAGAAATAAGGAATGAAGTAGATGAGGGGAAAAACGACTTACTTGTATGATATTAAAGAGTTGAATTTATTGAAATATTGCCGAATTGCTATTGGATCGTACCTAACCATCAATTAGATTTCTCAGTCGGAATGTCATTCGAGCGTTTTATTTGGTAGTAAATTAATTAGTTTATGACTTGTGTAAATAAACTGTCTCCTGCATACGGTCAAATCTGTATTAAAAATTTCAAAAACTGGATATCGGATGTCGTAGTTTATTTCCCGTGTAATGAAAAAATCCTGTTTTTAATAATAAAAGATACTAGATTTTTTATGTTTTATAGTAGATACGTTAAATTCATTAATCAGGTTTCTACTCGGATATAGCCTACCCCACAGTAAAGAAAACTCATGAGAAATACGGAAAGATAACAACACCAGTGATTTCACTTGCTCCACCCCATTAATAAGCATTTCGAAGAGGTGTTGACTCTCATGAGTGTAAATTTATTCTGGTAGAACTAATTGCAGGAAAGAGTTGTTAAAAAATTGAATGAAGTGATTATAATTCAATGCCACGTTGGTGTACGGCTTGAAAATTATTTTTTCATTCCCCACGGACAACTCGCACCACCTGTGTAATACAATTAAAAAATAATAGACTCTATTATAAGGTCGACTGAGCGGGTGAGAGAAGACACCTTTTTTTGCATTTTTTCAACCAACCAAACCGAGGAGGGTTGGTTAGTGGCAATAAAAAGCGAATAAGCTCTCCAGCAGCGCTCTGAATCTGTTATTCTTTGTTGATTTTTCTCCCTCGTGTGACCTCTCGGCTGCCACACTTCTGTAGACAGCAGAAAAAAACCATTATGAAGGCGATTAGCGGTTGTTAGCTTAGGTTAAAATCATTTCCACCTCATAAAATAAACATTCGCTATCACAATTCACTTTAACGCTGCATTTATTTGTATTTTATTAGCTGCAATAGATCCTTATCGAGTATATAGGTGAACCAATTCATTTTGTAATCAATTATTGAACTTCTTTTTTTTATTGAGGAGAGCAGCAAATTGAAGAGAAAATAATTTTGATAATTGATTGGAATATTGCATTGATATGCTTATGAGTTCAAATATTTTTATATGGCAACGTTATTAATGATAAGTTACAATGCATTTCAATGAGGATCTTGTTCACGTCGAAATATAAATGCCGAATAATGTGTAATTATAATCTTGGAAAAAATTGAAATACTGTACTGTATTACATATCAGTGAACATCAACATTGGCCATACGATAATAGGCTTTTGTTACCTTGGAGTAGAATGGTTTTATTCAATAACAATTATTGAAGATTTAGAAACTAATACACATGATTTTAATGAACCATGCAGTTCATTCTCTTTCTTAAATGGGCCTTAGATATTGCTAATTTAAGCAGGATCAAATACTTGTTCAAGAGAAGATGCAGAAGATGAGTTGTATACCTACATTTATTTGTTCCGATTTTGTTTTCCTCTTCCTGCAGAGTTGTGGAACTAGTAGAATGAGAATTGGAATTCATTTCAAATCGAATAAAATTTTTTCATATTTTGAAACAGTGGCCATAACCTCGACTAATTATACTTTTGTATATAAATTAAATATCAAACAAAATAGGACAGGAACCGGTCAGGACTAGATGAGCGAACGGTCGAATAAGGTTGAAGTAGACCGTACACTGTTGCCAGGTTTCCGTGACGGCCAACTCTGCATCAGTCACTGACTTGCAGCTTGCAGACAAACCGTCAATGTAGCAACGCCACGAAGGTGCGCCAATCCTAAACGAAGTTTGAAATAGAAAATTTGTATCTCAATATTGATATCAGAGGAGTTATAGATGTGACTCATCTATAGCAAAACTGATCAGCAGTAGATTCATTCAACGATGTATTCGAATTAACTCTTTTCATTGTATTTTGTAGACAGGAATACAGCATGAATTTTATCTTATATTATTTGAAAGCAGCATTGAAAGGGGAAATTGCTAATTTTCGGTGGATCATAACATAAAGGAGCCAACTGTTGGTTAAAATTATAGTAGAATATTTTGTGAATACTTTATTATCTATCACCGATATATGATGAAAGGACTTTTCCAATTCCTGAAAAAATGAGTATCATACAGTCGTTCTTACTTTCATGGGCTCAAATGAGTGCATGAGCCGTTTCGGCTCCAAAGAAAGTATGGACGTGCAAGCAGGGCAGAAGCCGTTGTGGCTTAGAAATGCCGGTGGATAATCTAACTCTAGTTTGTGAAATCAGATGCAAAGGCGGGCGACGCAAGTAAAACTGGCCGAGATACTCAGGGATGCTTGGAAGGGTGGTTAATCTTGTTCTCAGAGCGGAACGGGGGAATCCTGTACAGTACTGGCACTCACTCTCCTATACAATATCCATTGGAAGCGAGCAGCCTAGAGCGTCTAAATACGTGTACATGGGCGAGTATGTGCGTGCAAGAGTTCGTATACCCTGTCATCTCGTTCGACGTAAGGTCGATAAGGCAGAGGCTGAGGCAGAAGAGAAGCTCCTACGTTTAGCCTAGTCTGACGATCTAGGGTGCACTGTACACTGCACACTCACACCGCACCTGCCATTGACCCACCGTAAACACCAAAATATGTATGTGAACGGGGGAAGATTGAGGGCTTGGGAGTTTTCAAAATAATAGTTCTGTTTTCCAAATACTGGCTAATAATGAGTGCTATTTCAAATACTGACAGATGAATAAAGGGTGCCATTATTTTTGGGCAGAAAATGATGTAGAGGAAATATTTAGGAGATTAAAAAGTAGTTTACTAAGGTTAAAAAATAATGGAGGTCAGACATGTAAAAGTGTGGGTAGGTTGAGAATGAGAAGAAGAAGAGAGACCGAATGATAGTTGAAAAATCTTTGCAGGAATGTGAATAATCAACAGCGATCATAGGTTTTCCAAGCTATTCAAGTAGTAATCAAGTGTGTTCAGGAGATAGTTCAACTAGAACAATCTTAACAATAAATACAATATTACATTCAAGAGTAGACTATCCCGATTTATTGACGTTTCTAGAGTTTCTCATCAAAAATATCTGTGACACTCCGTTGTTGTAACTAGCAAAATTTTGACCCTGAGTTTGATTGTCGTCCAGGCATTGAGTTTTGTGCTTAATTCTCCCTTGAAAATGCTAAATCTTGGTTAACACGATTTAGAGAATTTCTTCCATGTACGACACCCACAAAAGTTGGTGCTATAGAAGCATTTGAAATGACTAGTGAAGTGTAGTCTAATCAACGGCTAATCTTAAACGTTTCAATGAGTAGAAAGTAATTTCTTCGGAATTCATGCGCGGAACGACCGAAATTAGTTTTTTTTTTCAACTATTTGGATGTGAAAAGGATGATGATCTAAATAGAGATTTATGAAGGTAAATAAAATGAAAAAAGTTTCCAACGAGGGAGAATTTTATTTATGGTGGATTTTTCTATGTTAGCTGTTGTTGACATATCAAAATAGAAATCACGTTTTGTTTTTGTGATGGAAATGACCTATTCTGATTCTAAACGAATAAAGTTCAATCCTTGTTTCATTTTCATTGAAATTGAAATTTTATGTTCCCGGCTGATTCTTATTATTGTATTGCTGTCTGATTTTCTCTGAGCTCGGATGTATCCTGTCAGAAGAAAAATTTCTAGTGAAGAGCAAAAGTATGTTTCCAGCCGATAAATAATTAACAAGTCGCCATGCGTTTTGTTTCCCGACGGACGACTGTACAGTATTCATGGTTGTTTAGAATGAAAAGCTGATATTTTGGCAACTACCACAGTTGATGGTTGGGGGTTATGAAGGGATGGCGGGGTGGAACGGTTGGCGTCGAGAAGGATAGTGGTATATTTTAAATGATGAAGCACAGCTTTAAAGGGGTGGTTGGTAGGGGGAGGTTTGTCGATGCACACACCATCATAGGCTGCATCAGCAGAAGCAGTAGAACAGCACAAAGAGAAGGGAAAAATGATGCACATGTGCAGCGGATGCGCCTCGGAGGGCGAAAAGGGAAAAGGGACTAAGAAGGGTGGCCTACGCCAGTGGTGGGGAAAATGCACAATGCACATTCGCTATACCTATACATCATTCTATGTTGTTTGATACCAAGTGGAATAGTGTAGGGATAGCCAGTGTGTGTGCGTGTGTGTGGTGATGCGGGGGAAAGTAATATATATGCCGAAAACATGTATATGGCACCTATATATAAATACATGTACTTGGAAGAGTGGCGATGAGGAATCCCATTTTCCACTTGCATCCGTCCCCTGCTATAAACGTTTTGATAATCATTTTCTCTCGCTAACCCCCACGGTGCAGCAAGCCGGTCCTCACTGCCATCCATATAACTCACCTATTCGCTCTCTCCCTCCCTCTCCACCCGATTCTGCTATTCGATCACCCACTTCCTCCTTTCCTCTCACTTTCTCTCAATAGTTATATGAGTCTGTCTCTTTCTCTTTCGCACTCACACACACTCTCTCTCTCTTGCCCTCACCACTAGACGACAACACCCTTTCTCTTGCCAACGACCGCTCGCGCTTTCATATGTGTAGGCTTTTGCATTTTGAATGGGTATTGATAATATTGGACTGGCTTCTATTATCTCTTCTCCGGACTCACTCTGCCTACCAGTCAACCTATACTACTCCCCCACCCACATCACTACGCTAACACCCAATTGTACTTGCTTTCTCGCTTTCCCGGGTTCAACCTTCAGGCGGACGCCAAGGCAATCTCCACTGTTAACGAGAACTACACTATGTGTACTCTCTATGTGGTAGACTGTGGAACTAAATGTTCTATTTTGAGCCTAACAGAAAGTCTCATTGAAATTCGGCTTTTCCCTTCCAGGAGTTTTGCTATTCATAAAGAACCCAGAAAACCCTTTTTATTCTGTTCCCATGATGACACAAACATTCGTTGTCATTTGTTTAGCAATTGCTTATTTTTTTCGGAGGATGAAGCCCACATAGATCTGAGACCTGTGCGTGGGTAATGAATTGGATGATGGTTATTGATGAGTTGGATACAGTTTTAGGTGGGTTAGGTGGGAGAACAGAGTCCTTTTTTGCTGACCAATCCAATTGGTCACCCTTACAAAGAGCGCCCAGGAGTTTCGTATCTTATCTCTGATTTAACAGATATCTGCTACGGCAGTCGGCTATCACTTCCCTATTTTGATGGTGATAGGGGAGAAATTATTTCCATATTTCAACCTATACTGTACTGCTTAAAAATGAAAAGCAATTAAAGATCAGGGCTGGGGGAATACAAAGTGAAGAGACTCCAAGGTCTCTAGGAGAACTCAAGGTCGAAGGATGAGATTTCTTACAAAAAGATGGGAATTATTATTTGCTATTGAAAGTTTGAAATCAATTGATGAAAAATCTCAAGGCATCGATGCGCGTATGATGTAGGTATATTTTGAAAAATCCAAAATATATTAAAACATATAATTTAAATATATTGTATATAAAATAAATTATAGCAGAAAATAGAATAAAACAGTATAAATATTCTTTAGGAGATAGAGCTGATATTTGGTTGTTTAAAATGGCTACTTTTGACTTGGAAACTTTTTTTCAACATCTTTCTCTCTGATAGTCTGCATTCTCATTATTTGTGGAACTCCTTTGGTGATTTACTTGTCATTATTTTTGCGATTTCGATGATCATTTTTTACATATTTGCATAAGTCGATAGTAGAAGTGGTAATAGCAAGTGATGTTATAATCTATAGCTTGGGCATCTAAATTGATAATTTCAAGTAGCAGGCAGAATATAATCCGAACAAGTGGATTGGAACCAATTCCTTTGAGAGAAAAAAAATCTGGTCAAAATTATTCTACCAGTCACCCACCAAGCAAACAGTTTTTCAGTAGGTGATTCAAATTGACATTCATTTTGTTGAGAGAATTTCATCAAGGTCTTGATCTACCCCAACTGAAAAGAAGTTCTCCAGGCGTTTTTCTATTTCGGTTGCACATTAAATTTTGCTGTCTCTCCTTTGTTTTACAGAAAAGCTTGTCTCATGTTATTCACGTTTCTTTATGACGGTACAAAATAATGAGAGGAGACAAAAATAGAAAGTTCAAGCGAAAAATAATGTGAGCATGGCTCCTTTGACTTTATTCAGTTTTATCGTTGTCATCGACCTTTTTTTTAAAGTTGGAGAAGAAGAAGGGTACAGAGGGTAGAGAGAGAAGAAGAACAAGATCAAGAAGGAGAATTAAAGTGTTATTAGAAATGAAAAAAATCCCCAAAATACCAGAAACTGTTTTAAAGTCTCTTCAATATGAATACAGTAGGCCTATTGGTTTTTTGCCGGTGAATTTATTGAGATCATAAGCACGAAGCATGAGAAATTCCCAATTGCCCATGACATCGGTTTTTCTATTTGTAGGGTCTTATTCGAAGGATCTTATTGACTGAACAAAGAGAGGTCTTCGATTCAAATCGACCGTTTTGCATCTGTTTGTAACGCATTTTCGGCTAAGCGCATGGACCAAATTCAATGAAATTTTGCATGCATCTTCCTTCAAGGAACGCTCAGCGATATAAATGTGTAAGGATTTCCTAAATGTGCTTGCATTTAGAAGGAAAATTTGGAAAGGCACTCAGTTCATCTTGTTCATCTGGTTGAGCCTTCATATTATTCAAGTTAACATTATTCATAAGAATCACATATCTGTTTGATAGAAACAAATGATTTATAATTAAAAAAAAGAAACTAGTAATTACTAGTATATGATGCACATGTATTCATCAATCATCAATAGTTATTCATGATAATTATACAAATTTAATCAATATTGTTCTATAAATTCATTCATCAGACTAGTGAAATCTAATCTGATTTGAGCAATCAGCTTTCTGGAACAAGTACAAGCTAGATGAAAGTAGAAACGCAGTCTTGGTGACATGATACAGAGGAACATTTTGTGCAAAACAGACATGAAATAGACTACGCAAATAGAATCAAGGGCTAGGTTTGATCATCAACCTCATTACTCACGCACAAATTTTAGACTCTCCAGCTCTCGACTGAGCCTTAAGAGCTTTTTCTTAGATTAAAGATAATAATTGGTTCTTATTTCAATTCTATTTTCTTAATTAGATAATATTGTGGAAAAAATATAGATCTTAACGTTTTTGTTTTCTGCTGTGATTTCTGAGTGATTTGAATAATATATTCTTCAAGTAGGCCTATCAGACTAATGTAGGCATCATCAGGAAAGAAAATTCAAACAAATACCTTTCACATTCATAGGACTTTACTAAAGTTATCATAAATGATCACAATAGATCGTTCATGATACTGTATTATTATAGATTAGAGTTGAAGTAGGGCATACAGCAACGAAAGTAAAGAAGAAAGAGAAATGATAGACTTGCGTCTGTCTTGTCCCATAGCGTTGATTGAGAATTGCGGAGGACTTAAGTGAAAACTGTTGTACCAATCGATGAGTTTTCTAGCGCTGTCAAATGCCAGAGGGGTCTGAGAGGTGTCACTGCAATAATGCACTGCTGCGGTATCACGACGCGCCTTCGTTGAGTTTTGATTTGCTGTTTATCTATCCTACTTTCGCCTATGAGGCGAGGTTCCTTTACAGCGCGTACTGTCCGTCAGAAATTGTTCATGGATGGGACTATTGCCTGTAAAACGCTTGAGTGCGTTTGTTACCTCGGAATAAGTGCCCCATGCTCTTTTCCCCCAGCGATGTTAGCTGCGACGAGCATATTAAAGAGCTGTCTCCTCTTATTCAACAGATCTGGCCTGTACAGTGTCACCGACACAACATGAACTCACTTTATTGTCATCTGAAAACTCACCCCAGCTGTTAAAATGAACCAATCTTCGCCAGAAGTGTTGAAACTATAATAGTTCAAAATATTCGGTTGGAACTTCATTGCAACAGTTCTTGGGGAAAAGCCCAAATCCGTCTCATTGGAACGTTGATGCTCGCTTCCCATTTTCCATTTCCATTCAACTAATTTGTATCAGGCCTATTTTCCTCTCAACAAATCTTCGGATTTAGCATGAACAGCAACGTTTGCAGTTTGTATCTATCGCGATACATTTGCTATAACTTGCATAGAGTCATGACACTCAAAAATCTCTGCTGGAAATAAAACATCGTTGAAGTTTCTCTTCTCCAAAAATGTCAGCATTGCTTCTGGTCTATCTTACTTGATTGGAAGCGAGAATATATCAGTTTGAATACAGGAAAATATTGACTAACTTACTGTCAGAAAATGTTAAAGCTCAGTTGCTATAAGCCTAAATTATATTCTAATCATGCTACTTTTAAAGGTGGTCAGTATACTATCTTTCTATTATTGTATGCTCAAGACATCCATATTTCATTTGGAATTTCGCAAAATCAAACCACTTTATTAAAGACACTGAAGGTTAGGAATATTTTCATTACAAAAAAATATTGACATGAAAAAAATTGAATCCTCCAGTTCCCTTGAACTATTATAAAATTAGAAACCTAGATTAACGCGATACCCGATTTATTGAGACCAGTATCGACTTTTAAAGGAAAATACAACACATCTGGAGTAGGCCAGATTATAATCCATTTTTTTAAACAGAAATAAGTTGCTTGAGTTGAAACCAACTCAAAACTGTTGTACTTCAAAAGTAATTCTACTACAAACGAACACATACTACTTTATTAGAGAACTGGCTATTGTGCCCGTCCTTCGTACGGATTATGTTTAGAAATAAGACTAAATATGTTTCGCCTTCATGATAGCAACGATCATGAAGTTGTTAGCAGCTTAGTAAACAACTTAGAACGTAAACAATTCAGTGACAGTTATCAGAGAGAATATTTGAGAACAGCTGATTGATATATCATGATAAATTACGCGTGATTTGTTCTTATGTGGTAATATAAAACAAATTTTAAAACAAAAAGAAACAGACTTCAGTGAAATGATATTCAACACTCACGTACTAAAAAGTTTAAAATAAAGTATTTACTTTAAACTGAGAAAATTTTTAATTTCATACAAGTAATCTTTTGAAGCCGGCGCCAAATATTTTATGAAATTTTTTTTGAGGATGAAGCCCACATAGGTCTGCGACCTGTGCGTGGGTAATGAGTTAGATGATGGTGATTGATGATTTGGACCTACAGTTTTAGGTGGGTTCCGAACCACCGGGAAGTGATTGATAAGAAATTCTATCTAATATAAAAACTAACACTGATGTATTCCAATTGAATATGTGATTTACACTCACTTTTACTGAAATACAGGTCTTAATAACGATATGTGGGTGAAATTAACAATAAGAATTTCTATCTAATATCAAAACTAACGCTGTACGGTATTTCAATTGAATATACGTTATTTACATTCACTTTTACTGGAATACAGTGTCAGTTTTGATATTAGATTGTTCAATTATTTCGTCATGGAAAACATCACAGAGTAATTCTGTTATATTTTAGAAGTTTATGGGAAATTTGGCGCCGACTTCGAAAGATTACTTGTATGAAATTAAACATTTTCTCAGTTAAAGTAAATACTTTCTTTTAAAATTTTTAGTACGTGAGTGTTAAGTATCATTTCACTGAAGTCGGTTTCTTTTTTTGTTTTAAAATTTGTTTTATTTCAAGCTTTTTAGTTGAATTTTCAAACTTTTAAAACATGAGAAATTTCTTAAAGCCTACATTATAAAATATTTATCAAATTAGCAAGCCAATAATTAACTTATAACATCCAAACATGAGTAACTGAAAATCCACCTATGAGAAAAGATAAACTAAGGAAAATTCTACAACGCTTTATTTAATGTGGAATATTGTATTTAGGAAAATTATAATAGCAAAAGGCTTCTTAAAAGTGAAATGGCTTTTGATTCATTTTGATGTGGTCCCTTTCAGAATATACCTACACTGAAATAGTAAGCCTATATTATTACGTTACAAGTGCGGAAAGTGGTGTTTACTGAAAGGGATGACAAGTTAAAGCAGGAGACGAAGTCGAGTGCGGTATTATTATATGAGTATGGTAAATATCTTCCCGCACGAGTTAAGTACGATATTTTTCGTGATATTTGTCGTATATATTTTTTAATATAAAAAACATAAACTTTGAGCAAGTTCAACAAGCATCATCAAACATAACCTCAAAATAGCCTATTGTACGAGCATGTATTTAATGGCGAATAAATATTCTTAATCCATCACAGCAGTGAAACTAAAAGTACTTCAGAGATCAGCTGTTTTACCAAATCCTCGGTAGTGGCGAGTTTGACGAAAAAATTAATAACTTTGAAGCATATTGTTCAATTATTTTTTTGAAATTAACGATTTCTAAAACATTTTCAACTCCAACTCATGATTGAAACTAGAATAACCATATTCCTATGACTCCATAACATCTACTAAATTATTTACAATTTTCATATGAACATATGAACAGAAATATTATATTCTTCTTATCCTCGATTCAAATTGAGTTCACGTGATTGGTCAAAACGGGACATTACAGGCTTGTTTCACACTGAACCAGCTTTGGGTAACCGATGTCGTTTACCTGGCATAATTGCATTGCATCATATGATTTCGAAAATCGTCTAGATGTGAAGCGCTCCATATGATACAATGATCAGCCTGGTAAATGACACCGGTTATCCGATTGGCGGTTATGTGTGGAACTATCCTATTCAAACTTGATTGAAATGAAGACATCGAAGAATGCTCCTTTTTGTTTAATATTGGGCTAAGTATTGGGCCGATCCTTGCGAAACTTGGATGGGACCACCGCTGAGCGATGCTCTTTCATTTAAAAAAAATTCATCGAAATCGGTTCAATATTGTTCGAATGATTGATGTACAAACATAAAAAAAACAGATCGAATATAGAACCTTGTTCTTTTTTGAAGTCAGTTAAAAACTTAGAAGAAATGTATCCAAAATCGCACAATACTTGGCTTTTAAACGTTTATTAACTGTTTAAAAAAAAAAGGGTAGTTTAGTTTTTTATAGCTAAAGACATTGTCAAAAAGGTCTTCAATACTGATAAATTACTTTAATCCCGATCGATGCTCTCGTTTTTCAGAAGTCCGCGTAAAATGCCTTCGGGGCCGTGACAGACAGACAGAAAATGAGATAAGACTTGTTTCGGCTTCTTTAATGTATAAAACGTAAAAATAACCAAAAAATATATAATTCTAATAAAAGTACAGACAAGACAAAACTTTAATTTTATTTGTATAGATAGATGGTAAATTTATTTTTATTAACCGACTTCCAAAAAGAAGAAGGTTCTATATTCGACCTGTTTATTTTTTTATGTTTGTACATCAATCATTTGAAGACTATTGAACCGATTTCGATGAATTTTTTTGAAATGAAAGAGCATCATTCAGCGGTGGTACCATCCAAGTTTTGCAAGGATCGGCCCAATGCTTAGCCCAATATTAAACAAAGAGGAGCATTTTTCGATGTCTTCATTTCAATCTTGTTTGAATAGGATAGTTCCACACATAACCGCCAGTCGGATAACCAGTGTCGTTTACCAGGCTGATCAATGTATCATATGGAGCACTTCACATCTAGACGATTTTCGAAATCATATGATGCAATGCAATTATGCCAAGTAAACGACAACGGTTACCCAAAGCTGGTTCAGTGTGAAACAAGCCTGCAATGCCCCGTTTTGACCAATCACGTGAGCTTAATTTGAATCGAGAATAAGAAGAATATAACATTTCTGTTCATATGTTCATATGAAAATTGTAAATAATTTAGTTGATGTTATGGAGTCATAGGAATAAGATTATTCTAGTTTCAATCATAAGTTGGAGTGTTTTTGAAATCATTAATTTCAAAAAAATAATTGAACAGTATTCTTCAAGGTTATTAATTTTTCGTCAAACTCGCCACTTCACTGAGAATTTGGAAAAAACAGCTGGACATCAGAAGTATTTTTAGTTTCACTGCTGAGAAGGATTTTGAGGTCATGTTTGATGATGCTTGTTGTACTAGCTCAAATTTTATATTTTTAGACTAGTATCACGAAAAATATCGTACGGGAAGATTTTCAACGTAGGCCTACTCGTATGATAATACCGCACTCGGCGTCGTCTCGTGCGTTAACTTCTCATACTCGTACAAACAGTAAACACCATTTTCCGCACTTGTAACGTAACATAGGCCTATTATTTCAGTGTAGGTATATTCTGAAAGGATCAAAATGAATCAAAAGCCATTTCACTTTTAAGAAGCCTTTCGCGATTATAATTTTCCTAAATACAATATTCCACATTAAATAAAGCGTAGTAGAATTTTTTAGGTGGATTTTTAGTTACTAAAGTTTGGATGTTATATTGGCTTGCTAATTTGATAAATATTTTATAATGTAGGCTTTAAGAAATTTCTCATGTTTTAAAAGTTTGAAAATTCAACTAAAAAGCTTAAAATAAAACAAATTTTAAAACAAAAAACGAAACCGACTTCAATGAAATGATACTCAAACATTAAATACTCACGTACTAAAAAGGTTAAAATAAAGTATTCACTCTAAACTGAGAAAATTTTAAGTTTCATACAAATAATCTTTTGAAGTCGGCGCCAAATTTCCCATAAACTTCTAGAATATAACAGAATTACTCTGAGATGTTTTCCATGACAAAAATAATCTTGAACAATCTAATATCAAAACTGACACTGTATTTCAGTAAAAGTGAATGTAAATCCGGTGTTTCGAAACCCACCTAAAACAGTAGGTCCAACTCATCAATCACCATCATTCAATTCATTACCCACGCACAGGTCTCAGACCTATGTGGGCTTCATCCTCCAAAAAAATAATATAGTGATAGTTTTGATAGACCTATTACATAGAATTTTCTATCAATTTCATAAAATATTTGGCGCCGACTTCAAAAGATTACTTGTATGAAATTTAAAATTTTCTAAGTTTAGGGTGAATTCTTCATTTTAACCTTTTTAGTATGTGAGTATTTTATGTTTGAGTATCATTTCATTGGTCGGTTCCTTTTTTTTTGTTTTAAAATTTGTGTTATATTGCATGAATTGCAGGTTGTATTTAAGAGCAGCAGCTGGACTAAGAAATTGTTTGAACTGATGAAATTCAATTTTGCTTATTAGTAGACTTTTTATTGATGTTGTGGAACTTCTTATTAGTGTTAAACAGAGATAAAGATAATGATTTGTTAATACCTGATGAAAATATTACACGTAAAGTCAAAAAAAAAAGGTCAAACGCTCAACCAAAAATGTGGAATTGACAAACCATCATCTGTTTAAATGCTTTTTGTCTGGAATGAGTAATCCATAGTTATGGCATCTCATTCTCAGAATTGGGAAAAAATTATAATACTAGATTAGCCGGTAAGTTCACTCATAAAACTATGAAACAGCATTATATACAATAGAATAGAATAATGATTTATTGTCAAAAACAAAATAAATTTACATACTTTTATAAATTAAAAATGAAATCACAAGCTTGGCTTCTAAGCCGTCAGCTGAAGATGGAGTTCTATAAACTGTCTTGTAATTTATATAATGTCTCTACACGAGAGAGACCAAGGGAAATTGAAATTATGTAAACACAATTTTTCAAGAAGAAATAAAATATAAAGTAAAATAAAATATAATAGAATATTATAACTACACTACATGATAAATCAATTATATTTACTGATTGAAATCTTCAATCAAGAACCACCGGTATTTCCATGCATCCTTACAATATAATGCTAGCCTTTTCCAATTCATATACTCTCTGAACACATTTGCTTGCACGAGGGATTCACCCAACCACTTCTTTCTTCATTCTAACATCTTGCTACAAAATGATGGACGTCCTCCTGCTCCTTTCTATTGCAGAGAGAACACATGCCTTTCATAGAAAAATCTCTATATCCCTCGATTTTACTCCCTCCCTCAACTTTCTCAATTCTCTTTTCCAGTTCGAAAAATTTTGAAAATTTTTCAATAAGATTAACATTAAACAACGCATTTTGATTGCATCATAATATTCTGATTAACAGTGAGAATGGTTATAAAGAAAGGATAGTTAGACTTTAAAGGGCAGGCCCATTTATCAAGTGGATGGAATTCATCTTGAAACTTGAAAACTCAGGTACAATGTAGAAGAAACAAGAATGTGAGAAGAAATAAATGGCGATGAGTTGTGAAAAGGAGTGGGAAGGAGAAGGAGTGATCCTGATGTTGAGAAGAAATTACTTGAAACATTTATCTATGAACGAATTCAAATCCCAACGTAAATTTCTTATCCAGAAGTATTAGAAGATTGGTGACTGTTGGAAAGGCTGAGCGATCTGAGCAGAGCGTCTTCTATAGCAGAGCGGCTAGCTGGATGTTTGAATCTTTGCTCATTTATCAAGGGCCTGAGTCGGATCTTTCTAGCAGTACGGAAGGCAAAAGGTGCAGTCCTACAGGCCAGAGCACACTTTCTTTCACAGTCGCTATGCAAATTCGCAGAGGAGAGAAAAATTTGTTTAACGTTCATTGTGTATTTCCCTTTCCTCTGCTAAGCCCTATTCTGGCGTGCTGTCTTTTACGGGGATGAGACCAGGGGCTGAGACTTCGGAAGTGTCTTCCTCTTCTTTGGAAGAAACCGTTTTTATAATAAAAAGAGAGCTGTCTAACGGGAGAAATTTTACTTAGCTGATAATCCGCTGGATGTCACTAACAGATGGAATAAGTAATCTGGCTTCCCTACATCATATCTTTCTTTGTGGCATTCGCTCTTTCTTATTTCCTCTAGCTTAGATCTCCATTACCATCAATCCCTCCCCGCTCAATCTTTTCAATTATTCATTCTTATTTTTGATATCATCCACTCTCTAATATAATTTGGACTTACTCTAATATTATAGAAATGACTGAAACAAGATTCAAGGAGCACCAAAAAATGTACAAAGGTTTAAAAATAAATCACAAAACCCTATAGAGAAGACGATATTCCTATATTACTTTCGATGCCAGGTAAGGTATAATATTGATCAGTAGGTCAGTCTTTCAAATCTCTCAAAGAAGAAATAAATATTGTTTATCCAATCACACAAGATTGGACCTCTGAGAAACATATAAGGACTAATTTTGGTGATTCATCATGTTTTAATGGTTGTATTGAGACTTATTATATATGATTATAACTCGCAATAAGTCATACAACTCATAATAAGATTGTAAACCCTCAAAGAACTACAAGAGAAATGTGAAGGTTAGTACCAGACTATTCAGAGTATAATATACTATTCAGAGTTATTTGAAATATTATTATCTGTTTTATTATTCAATATATGGAATGAGCTCTTTTATATACATAAATTCTAAGCTTTTATATATCTCTCTCTCTCTCACTCTCATCTCTCTCTCTCTCTCTCTCTGATTGAAGGAAAATGATATAAAATTGAGTTGAATAATTGTTTTTTTTTTTTACTATGACGGAATTAAAAATGATATATCTCTCTCTCTATTTTAAGTATCCCCTGAAAATGATCTATATGAAGGACCAAAAAATGTGTTTCAAGAAATACTAAGTAGCCTACACTACAAAGTTTTAAAATTTCAATTACTCCATCTGAATAATCAGATGGAAGCTAATTGATAAGAAGAAAATTAATCCAGTGGAAGTGATGGCTTATCATTTATGCTAATATGATAAATCTTGAATTTTAATAGATTTGATTCGATGATTTTGATTCTGTCAATGAATAAGTACTATCTAAAATATATTCTAATTTACTTGTTATTTAGTTAATTATTTTATCTTCACAATTTTTCTGTTGTAAACGGAACGTACACTCAATGGGAGCAACCTATGCTGGAGACCATTTGATCACTGCTTCAATCTACTCACCAGGATATCCATAGCTAAGAAGAGCTGTAATTGGCAGAATATTTGTCAGTTGAGTTGTGTCTGTCATGTTGAAATAGCATACAAATCAAACTGCATGTCACAATTATAACCAGTCAGTCTTGTTAACTGGTTTCTTGGTTACAGAAATCCCTAAATAGATTCATTTGAAATATTCAACATATTATTAGCTTAGAAAACGACTTGACAGCGTTCAATTTAAATTCTAAGGAACAATCACCTCACAATTGCAGACTCGAGTAGGTGAACCTAATATGGATTCACTACGCAGGCTCAGTCGACTAACAAGCGAATTATAATAACTTTGTTGGTGTGAATACTATTCGAATGTTCGTGCTAAATTTGGTTTTACTGCTTTAACTGGCAATGATAAGCGGCCTATTGGCATTTCTATCCATCTTCTTGCTGCAGCGAAATTCAGTTGTGAGTTTGAATGGAACTATTCAGAAAAGCAATTACATACTTTAAATATGCTATATTTCTCAATTTTCTGCATTGCTTTGGAAAAAATTGTCAGTTTAATTATTACCATGATACAGTCGCTTTGTTCCATAGCAATTCTTTTCACTCAGACTATTATTTTCAAAATTCTAGTTTGGAAACGAATGATGGTTATTTTAAATTTTTTTATATTTTATATTAATCTTAAAAGTGGTAAGACATGAAATCATTGTCCCATCATGGTTTAATACTGGAAAATAACACTGGTAATTAATATTGTAATTGAAAACAATAAATTCTTCATTTATCAGTTAAGTTGACTATCTTTGCCATTGTAAACTTGAAATAAAAGTAAAATTACTCATGAGCTTTGTTGAGGATTGACCATTATTTATGCAATAGATTAAAAACGATCTATCTCCAAACAAACATTTTGCATGTAACATATTATTGCTATTATTAATTTTTCTTTATTCAAATGTGATATTATTTTCAAGCATATCTAGGCTCACTCTCAACGTATTTATTCATTCAAACCAATATGAATAATAATTGTCAACGCTCGCGCACAAATTAATATTTCACAACTTCTCTTTTTCATACCTTGAAAGATAAAAAAAGTTGTGATGAGTGATGGATGAAGTTCAATCGATAATGTATCTCAACCCTCTAGTTGATTACGATGGATATTTTATTATGCAATATCTAGTGTCTGAAGAGCTTGAAAGGATTGACACAAAATATTTAAAGGTAACCATGTTATGTCAGTCACCAATATTTAAAATGCTTCAAATTATTATGAAACTCCTAAAGTTATTGTAAAACTTATCTAATAAGATATTAAAAGACAACAAACAACAAATGCATGAGAAATAAAATTTGAAAAATGTACTTCTGCTATAAAAATGATAATAAACAATCAGAAACATTTGAAATACTGAACTGCTGGACCTGTATATTTCCAAATACATCTCATAATTCATCGTGGTTTTACGTGATTAAAACTATCCCACGCTCTATTTGCAATGTACGATTGAACTAACTCGTATATATAAATCTCTGGGACTTTGTTATATCTTACCTATTATATCTTTACTTATTGAATCAACGTCGTTTTGCTGTCTTGCTGCAGCAAGTCTCTGTCTCCAGATTTCTTTTGAAATTGCATTCGCAATGCACGGGGACAATAATTATTATGCGCATATAAAACGTTCTACAGTTCACTTTTTGCTGGATATGTAACTGCCAGGTGATTTGCGCTTTTCATTGCAGCTGAGATCTGGTTTGGATGTGAAGGAAGAAACTGACCATGCCAGAGGCCAGAAAAATAAATAATAGCAATAATACAGTGTGAGCATAAAGTCTTACCCTGATTATAAAAATTTATTACAGAAAAACCGTTCAACAAAATACTGTAAATTTGGTACTGTTACATAGGTTAGTTTTAGTAGTTTTTGTGACCAAGAGATGATGCTAGTGCTCCTCAACAGTGACGCAGAAGTTCAGTTCACATTCGAAATGGCGTCGAAGCAGGAGAAAGCACAATGCATGCTTTGGTTTCACAAAATGAAATCGCCTATCAGTGTTCAGCATAAATTTCAGACCTCTTATGGACACAGCTCTCCTGATGTTAAATTAATAAAGCAATGGTATGAAAAGTTTGAAGAAACAGGCAGCATTGAAAATCTTCCTAGAAGTGGCAGGCCTAGTGTAAGTGAAGCAACTGTTGACCAAACGTTTAAACGGAGTCCATCTAAATCAACTCGTCAAGCATCGTGTGAACTTCAAATACCGCAATCAAGTGTGATGAAAATTCTTCATAAAAGGCTTAGGTTGCATGCTTATAAAGTGCAAATCGTGCAGGCCTTGCAACCGAATGATGTGCCTAAATGTGCAGAATTTGCTATTGAGATTCTGAACAGGATTGATGAATGTCCAACACCCTGGCCACCCCACTCTCCAGACATTACTCCCCTTGACTTTTTTTCTGGGGATACATCAAGGACAGAGTCTTTGCCACACCAGTTGCTGATGTCAACGAATTGAAGGTTAGGATACAAGCTGCTGTGGGTACTGTGACAGAAGACATGTTACAAAACACCTGGCGGGAACTGGAATACCGCTTCAACATTCTCTGAGCTACCAATGGGGCGCACGTTGAAGTTTGCTAACGTAAGTAGTCTTATAAAAAACTAGTTAAACTAACCTATGTAACAGTACCAAATTTAAAAGTATTATGTCAAACGGTTTTTCTGTAATAAATTTTTATAATCAGGTTAAGACTTTATGCTCACCCGGTATGTTAAAACTTCATGGTAGGAGGCACTTGAAGATCCTGAACATTTTATAAAGTAAGAGGAGAACTCTTGGTCAAGACTTCATTCAGTTGCTCACAACATTATATTCCCATTATCAGAAACATATTTCCACTGTTACATGACCATAGTTATATATTCACTTGGTTGAAATTGACTCTTTTTTTCAGTCCTATCTACAATTGGGGGGTCCATTAATACGTTATTGCAGACTATGCATTCTGTGATCCTATACTTGAAAAATATTTTGGTAAAGGAGTTTTGTTCCATTTAAATTTTCACTCAGAAGATCTTGAAATCAAATGATCGATATATTATTTATACTAATATATAGGCATTTTATCAGTTTTTACGTTCATATTACCGTCAAAAATATCTGTCAATGCAATTAGTGTAGTAGAATACTTGAAAAATGCAAGCATATTCATCCAATTGATTATTACTTGTTCATCCATTTATTTTTATTTATCCATTTATTCATTCTCATGATATTTATTATAAGCAAATTATTCTTAATTAAGGAGCTTAGAAGAAAATCACCAAATTCTACATTCAATAACAGTGATTGCGATGTGAATGCTAACTATCCACCGTAATAAGTAAAGATTTTCAGACTTCAATGGATTTCTGAGCCACATTATAATAATTATTTTGCATTCAAATAAAATTTCCTCAAGTCCCTGAGGATGTAGCTAAAGTTATTAATTTTATTTTTTTTATTTATTACAAGAAATGCTGTCAAGGAAAGAGACAACAGATGGAACATTAAATATTTTATATAAATTCAATATTGATGGCCCAACATATGCAACCCAAAAAAAGAAACATATGCATATACTGTATTTGAAAACGAACTGATTGGGATTTCCCTACATGGCCTTTACTAGTATTCATCTTCGTTTCTATGAGATATACAAATTTTCTTCAATGGAAATTTTAAAAACCGGCTTCCTATCAACAAAAAAAAAAATTATTTAGATAGTTTGATGGTTAACATGTTGTATTGGAGTTGAGTGTTGGGCCATCATACGATTGCACATTGTAATTAACAAAACAAGCGATGCTTATCAGAAGGCGCACTTAGATATAAATCACCGAACTAACGTTTTGAAGATGAGGTTTCTGTTGTGGAGTCTAAATGTGCGCATCTATCATTATTTAACAGTATTCAGCACATTGTATTCAAGTCTGATTGTGTGTATGATTGTCATAAATCAGTGTTTCTTTCCAGGCTCGTGCAACTGCATTCCAGAGTTATGTAGCCAGTTGTATGTTTTGTAATGGGCGAGTCATCGCCGTGATTGAAGTAACAGGCGTTGTGATTTGCTGGAAATTAGCGCTGTTCACACACCAGGTGACACTAGTGTGTCGACTGGCAACGTGCACAACAGTAGAGCTGAGGCCACTACATATGGGAGAAACATTTGGTCAAATTGAGACATAATGTTTGTCTAAACTATTGGCCACACCGTTCCGACGCACAGATGTGCTCTCATTTTGCAGCATGGCCATGAAAACTGTTCGCTAGTGTTGCCTACATCCATCTACCCTGTAGAATATGATTTGGTGCTTGATAGTGTTTAATAGGACGCCTGATTGTATCTACGAGTACACTCTCGGTGAAGCCGGTCCGCGAATGACAACTCGCCACTTCAAGTAACCTCACATGTGCGTGTGTGTGTGTGTATGTAGGTCCCCGTAAGTCCACACCTGAACACATACTCTCACGCACCATCGATGCGACATTGTCACACCAACCTGGCCTGATGTAGGCTATTTATCCGTCATGTTGTCTATTACCTGTATTATTGCTAAGGCATCCATCCGTACATTGTCTGTGTCGTGATTATCCCGGCCAAAATTGTTTGTGGCCCTGCAACGTGACAAATATTATTGTTGTTCATTCTGTATGTCCCAAAGTGTGTCGTCTGTGAATCAACAGTGGCAGAACACAACCGCTAGAAGTTGGGGTACTCATACTGCAATTAATCACAAGTGAGATTATAAATTCATCGATTCAATGAATGTAATGATTATATATCCCGTATATATCAATCAGCAATCAGCAGATAAGGTTCATCTTGCGAACTTGCTCGCCTTTCAGTAATGTAGTTCCATGTATATGCTTCTACAAATCTCTTGTTAGAAGTCTATTGGAGTATCCTTCTGAAATCTGGAGCCCATATTCTGCAAAAAATATGTGCTTCGGAGCAGTAACATAATAAAACTTTGAGATGTAAGTTACGCATTACAAGAAATTCAATTCTAACTGTCCAATCGATTTTCCTACACAGTCATTGAGAGATTTATTCCGTATCGAATAATTAAAAACAAGACGAGATGTAAAATCCCTTATCTTTCTCTACTGCTTGTTGAACAATAAAATAGATTCGTCACAGACAATGTTTTATTATCCATGATAAATATTTATATTTCATCTAGGGTTCGACGTTCCACATTCTCTTTTCTTGTCCCTCTCTCCAAAACACTGAGACATTTCAATTCGCTCAGTAGGATTCCAAGAGTCTTCAATCATTTATTTATCTGAGCGCCTGCGGATGTCTGATGGTTCTCTTGCGCTAAATTCCGACAAGTCTTATTCAGATCAATTTGAGATTGTTAGGTTCAATATGTCTGTGCATTTGGATCGGTGCTTATGGTTGGTTTTTGTGGTTTTTCATCCTCTTTAAATCTTAAAATGGTTGAAGATTGTAATATTTGTTTTCCAAAGAAAACGTTTTGTGATTATGCGAGTAAAGATAATTTTCTTTTCTTATTTTTTTATAAATTGAATTGTATGATTTTTCTTTCTTAGTTTTAAACTTGACCTTAAATTGTTTAATTTTTCTATTACATAGTCTAATACTTACAATTCCTGAAGGATAATTAGCTACTATTTTTTACATATTTCTTAATTTTTTCACCCCTTTGAATTTGATATTTTTGTAATATTATGTCTGTAGAGGAGACAGATTTTGGGAAACCTGTTGTTTCCATTGTAAGTGAATAAATAAATAATTATCTGTTTCTTGTACCTTCAAGATGTTCTTCTCAATGATTATATATTTTCAAATAGAGTAGTTTTTCTCCAATAGATTTGGTAGTTGTTCGGATAGAGATGAACCTAGACATATTCCCAAAATCGAATTGAATCTTCATTTTTGCACAGATACAGCACAAATGAATGTATGTATGAGTATCTCCCAATTTAGAAAACTTATAACTTTTTAAACCAGAAAATTCGAAATCAACTCAGCAAGTCATGGCGAAGACAAACAAGATATTCTCAGTCAAACAACAATCCATTAAAAGAGTAAAACGCATTTTCAATAAGAAACTTGAGCTCCTTCCAAAATCTGTGAATGCTTCCAAGTACTTTCAAATTATCAGGAATTTTGTTGAAAATCTTCTTTCCAGCAAGATTTATGTCTCCGTTAGGCAATGCCAATAGCCTACATACTTTGCACAACGTTGATCAGAATTTCATCACCGACCACTGCTTGAAACTCTCACCAGTGATCGGTGATCAAACTCTAATCAACTTTTGTGCAACTAGCTAATAGTCTGTGAGTGTATTGATCGTCTGTGATCGTGAGGGCATATTGAAGTGAGAATTTGTTACAGTGATAACAATGATGCTTAATCCCACATGGCTTAGTTATTTAAAATATGTTATGGAGATCTAGGTGGAACTCATTTAATAGGATGGCTTAGTTATTTAAAATATGTTATGGAGATCTAGGTGGAACTCATAATAAGCTAGATGAACCTATGTCACCTGATCCACTCTTCGAATGATACTCTGCCAATTAGATGTGTGCTTGCGCGGTGAAATCGATCACCGTTTGTGGCCAAATTCGTCATGAAAGAAAACGCCGGTACCTTTAAACAGAAACAAGGAAGAAGATAAGGAGTAAGAAAGAGTAGAAGTGGAATAAGAAATTCCGTTTTGTAGTCGCAGGGGAAGCTATTAAACGGAGCCGGTAAAAAATCCCTTTGTAAACTGAGGGCAGTAGGTGGGCGGCTATAGTAATTAAATCAAAGGATGCCCGACAAGACGGACGAGGCAAGAGAATAGCAAAAAACCACGACCGGAATATGCATTCTCATTGCTCGAATAAAAAGAGGAGGAAATCGGAAGGAAGAAGCGAGAAGAACGAAGGGAAGTGAAGAAAAAGGAAGAGCGTGTCTAAATATTTGTTCTGTTAGAGAGTGGGCAATTAAGGTGGTGTAAGCAACCCTTTCGTTCAAGTCTGTTTGCTAGCGCCTTACATTTTAATTGCCAAACCGAAAACGAGTACTTTCGATTGCCCAACAATCATTCTATCATTCTTCACTTACTCAAATTTTTAAATGTTTTCAACACATTGCTTTTTCAATAGTAATCATCATTGCGAATTTATTACTGATTGATTTTCGTTGAAGGTGAGAATTCTCGATAAGAAGTCGTTTTCTCTGAATATCCTAATATACTTATATAGACACAATAAAACTTCAATGCGGAGGGCAGACAGGAGCTGAATGCCTTAAAGATAAAACTGTGCACATAATATGTATATTACCATAAAACAGATTCTCGGGTGAGATGTATGTATGGGCTTCGTTGGCCTGCTTAAGTCTGGTGAAAGAGGTTTCAGGCTGCCCCTGAATAAGTTCAAGGCCTCTGACGTAACTTAACTATTGTTCAGTATGATGATACTATAATAATATAGATATAGATGAGTTAAAAATAAGTTATACACTAGTATTCACGAACAAAATTTGAAGATTTCTTTTCGAAGTACGACTTGGAAAAGCTGTTTTACATTGAACGTGGTCACAAGCTAACCTAAATTCGAATCGTAATTTTAGACACTTAAGAACACAAATTAACATAGATGAAAAGATTAAGATAATGCACCCTTTGAAAAATTTACAATTAATGTTACGTAATCATTACTACACTAATATTGTTTGTATTAATATTTTGTTTTCGAATTTGAAAAAATCATGGAAAATTGATGTAGTGTTGTGAGCGCTATCTAACAGCAGATCAAAATACTTCGCGTTTACTCCAGTGTAATCTAGTTAGCTACAACCCAACCAGTTGATCTGTCTCACAGGTGAAAAGAAACATTAATTTATAGGTTAGAAGTCGATTCATATAAAGAAAATCAAAATAGTTTCAAAAGGTCAAATACACAGCGAATTACATAATTAAAAAATAATTTTTTATAACATAATTACATAATTGAATAACATAATTACAAAATTAAGCCTCACCTCAACTATTTGATATAGTAATTATGGTAACTAGTGTATAAGATAGTACAATTGTTGATCTGACTTGTCTTATACCCCCTAACTGGAGTCTCCAAGACATACTACAAAAAAAAACATTGCAAAAGTTGAACATGATGATTTTATTTTATTTTGATGAGCTCATGCTATAGTAAAAAATGAAGCCAAAACATGGTAGAACATAATCTCAAGAACGGCTCCAAGATAGCCCTCTACCTAGCTTGGCCAAGAACGGATTTGAGATACCGATTTTAAGAAGATCTTCAAGCGAGGTTCTCAAATTAATACGAACTTGTTGAAGAGTAGAAGTTTACTAGCTGACAAGTCAGGTTACAAGCCGACCCAGCTGTCCCCACTATATTTATGTAGTATAATTTTTTTGGAGGATGAAGACCACATAGGTCCGATACCTGTGCGTGGGTAGTGAATTGGATGATGGTGATTGATGAGTTGGACGTACAGTTTTAGGTGGGTTCTGAACCACCGGGAAGTGATTTTACAGCAGAGAACAGAGTATTTTTTGCTGGCCAATCCAATCGGTCACCCTTACAAAGAGCGCCCAGGAGTTTCGTAGCTTATCTCTGATTGAACAGATACCTGCTATTCTATTTTATTCAGATAATTCTATTATTAGTGTGAATTAGTATTGTTTAATGCAAGTTTTTCGTGTTAAATTATTTATCAGGAGTTAGACCTTTGTTGGGAGAGCTGGGTTGGCTTTTAGTGTTACAGCCTTGTCACTTCGTTGACTTGTAAGTGTAAGTAAGACTTATCGCAGCTGAGTTTATCTAATCCAAGTCTTTCTTTGTTAAGAAACGCTCAACGCTTAAGTATCGTACTTGAGTAAAATAGAATGTTTTATAGAATTAGCCATATGCATAGTAGTCATTATTACCAAAAGCTTTGCTTGACTGAGGCATTGTATACTCGCACACTCAGAACATAGATATGGAGCACATTTCAATCTTTACAAATTCATTTAAATTTAGATTCTAATTCATTAATGATCAACTACAAAAGCTTTAAAAATCAGTTTCATGTATGAACCATGTGCAGACTTTAGTACGAATCATTATTGCAGTAATAGTTGTTAATTAGGTAGTGAATGGATTTATTATTCCTGAAAAGTGATTAATACACTTGAACTTAGGCTATTCCGCATTTCGCAAACGGAGCTTGGTTATTTTGGTTCACTTGACGCTTAGGAAGAATAATATTTCCACCTCGTGATATTTATGCTGCAGCTTTTGTAAAATATGAAGATTACTTCAGATATTTATTTTCCTCTTCTGGTTAATGTGACCACAACAGATTCAGAAAACATTGGAATTGTAATTACACTGAAGCTTATACAAATGTATGATTAAAGGCACATACAAACATGCTTTGCATTAATAATGGGGAGCAATATTCATTCTTTCAAATCTTAGAAGAAAATTCCGATCAACTTCTTCCCCTTTTGATCGGAATGCTCATGCATTTGCGATGTTCATTATTCAACTTTTTAGATTCAGATTAGAAGTGCTAGATGAATCACTTGTTTCTATCTAAAAATCGCATTGTTTTGAATTTTTTTTAACTCTAAATTTGTCAAAGAGGATTGTTGTATCATTCAGGGAATTTCTTCTCTCATTTTCAAATAATTACCTATCAATATTTTTTTAAAAATTTTCTAATATTATTGAATATTCTCATTGAAATATTCCTGTTTCATTTGTTTCCTATTACCAACTATACTCAACTTATACGTAATGAATCATTTCTCATGACTTCAACAACCAATATAATAATTGATCTTGAAGATCCATCTTGCGTCCATTAGTATATAATAAAAACTTAAAAATAACTTTTAAGTGGAAATTATGACTCACGTTATGGCGTAACGGCCGTTTCACTCTGTTGTCAAGAGCATCGTCAGAAACTCATGCCTTATATCAGTGTTCTGCAGGTCGTCTGACGATGCTCTTGACAAAAGAGTGAAACGGCCGTCACGCCATAACGTGAGTCATAATTTCCACTAAAAAGTGTTTTTTAAAGTTTTTATTAACCAATATAAGGAAACAGTACATTTTAAACTGTTTTTTTTTCTCACCAAATCGAATTCTAAATTCTTTGTAGATGATTTTTCAGAATACCAAGAGATACATTAGGGATGAAATTGATGGGGTATGTGAGAAATAGGTGCTTAAAAAATCTTATTGGCTAGTTTGTCTGGATAAAAAACATTTCAATCTCACAACTCGGCCTTATTGAGTTTTCTCCTTGTGAACTTGGAAATTGAAACTCGTTCTGAGTTGATCTAGAACAAACTTTATCATGATGCAATGGTTTTCCATGCGAGTTTCAATAAGCGTCAACTTAGCCCTAATGAGTACGTTCAGTGGGAAACTGAGAGGCTACCATGCTACTGCCTTGGAGCTCGCCAATTTTTCCTGTTTATTTTCGCAATTAGTGAGACCGTTTTTCCTTTCATTTATCTAATGCCTTGGCTCCAGGCCTTGGCGAGCGACGTCAAAAGATATTACCTCCTCATTTTATTCCAGCACCTCTCACTCTTCGTTCAGTTCTTCCACTCATTCAATGAGTGTCTAACAATCCTACGCCCTCGTTTCGAATGAAAAAAGAGGAATGGTTTCCCCTTCTAGTTAACCCTTCCAAATCATCTCCCCATTTTCGAGCTCGGATTCCATTGTTATCTATCCCCAGAATCCAGATTCAATCGTGATTATAAAAAACCTTCCGAAATTGAAATCAATTTTTTGGCCAGTAGATAATTAGAGATTATTAATCGTGGTTATTTTGATTAGTTCAAAGTATAAACATGATAATTGCCATCAATCCTCTCTAATTACATCCTCTAAGGTCAATACATTTTAATCAGTGGCGAACCCATAATTTTTTGGGAGCTGTACGCTGTACGGGATATCAACTGAGAAAATATCATTTTGAGTTATAACACCTAAAACAGGTCCTCAACTCCCATCAAATACACAAATATTCAGCTTTTTTTAGTGTTGTTTGGAAATTTCGAGGGGGGATGGATTCCTTTTATATTTGTTTATTGATTATAAAAACACAATCAACCAAAGATGAAATTTTGTCCAACATATGAATCAAACATTGTCTCAAAAAAATTATCGTCATCAATTCCTACCATCGCGCAGGTTGACATGTTTCATACTACCCAATCCATATCCTAGAAAAATTCTAAGATTGAAAAATTCGCTGACTATGCATATTGCATGCATACCCAATATAATCAATTTTAGCTAGAGATATAATTTTTATTATGATGGGCAAATATAAAATAGAAATCCTAAATGATGCACAAAATGATTTATCTAGGCTAGAGTGGTCTATGAACAGCCTTTGATTTTGCCCTAGGCCGTTTAGCATAACATAACAATGGAAGCCTATGAAGGGGAGGATTATATAAACGCATGCGCCTAGTAAGAAGCCCACAGGCCCCACCTACTAATCCTTCACTCGATCAAAATTCGATTTTTCCGCAACATTTGAGCCAGAACGTTTTCCAGACTACCAGCAAATCTGGAGCCCTATTTCGCACACACTATCAAGATTTGATACCGGTTAGGTGTTGAAAACGAGTTATACATGTAGCTTTGATGAGATTCAGAAAGCCCAATCATAACGGAAGTGTTCAAACGAAACTAGTCGTATTACATGGGCTTCAACGAAAATTATTCTCTATATTAATATTACACAAATGCATCATTCTGGAGCGAAACCCTTCGTTAAAAAAGTCAAGTTTACAATTTTTGCAGTTGTAATGAAAAAAAAAGAAGTGAATTAGAGGTGAATGATAATACTGCGGATACAGAGACAAAGGACTGCACGTAGTAGTCAATTCGTGTTAGATAAAAGTTGTCTGATCTATTCTGATAGATTCTTTCAACAAGTTTTGAAGCCTATACATTCAGGGGTGGGAAAAAAAGATAACTATAATTATTGTTATTGAGTCCAAGAACATTTGGTATGAACCAGAAACTTCGCATGATCAAGTCAACTCACGAAAAGAACGTAGGTTTAAGAGCTGTGGTGGAGTAAGGGGTTCGAGCGCTAACCTCTGACAGGACTCTGACTGCTACTGCTGCGGTCCCGGGTTTGACTCACGTTCAGTCTGGCATATTTTTTGTCATTATTCATCTCACTACCCACACGTACGTCTCAGACTCTCGAGGGCATCATCAGGGAAAATAACAAAGCTGCAGCAGATGTAACTGAGTATGGCGAATAGAGAATAAAGTATTAAGTCTTGTCCCCCAATCATAATATTAGTATCAAAACTAGTGATGGAAATATAAGCTACTTTGCTCTATCGGTGATCACTGATACCGTGATTCTTAGATATCAGTGATTTGTATCAGTGATTAACGGTGATTACTGCTACCGGCTACTTTGTCTCACCTTAGTATAGAGTACGAACATCACGCTTGCTTGACAAGGTGTTTGATATTTTGCAATGTGAGTAATTCATTTACTGGGAAATGTGTCAGGTTTATTTTGTTCAATAGAAGTAAAGGTAAATAAATCAATAATATCAATATGCAGAACATGAGAAAAGCATTAAATTATTTATTAACACAGGTTTAAATATGAAAAATATCAACATATTGGACTTGCTTTGGGCCTACTCAACGTTATTATTCCTAAAACCCAATAACCATAGGCGATCAGAAGTTAGCCGAAAGATCGATCGTCGCGAACTCTGGGTGGCATAAATCGGCAGCAGTGTAGTGAGTTAGTTGCATTGTTTATAATGGCTAACATTGGGAAACTTATCATGAAAACAGGATTTAAAGAAGTCAATAGCGATTTTTTGTGGAAATCTAATGTAGGAAAAGAGAAGAACCTTGTAGAGAGTAATCATGAAATTGATGTGGAGGAGTGCAAAGGTATTATACATGGAAAAGTGATAAGACAAACTAGCGTCAATGCTGTTTTACAATCTTTTTTCAAAAAATGTCCACTTTGTTTATCAAAAGTCAACTGCCTTGAGGTGGCAACTGCCTAAATCCGCCTCTGCTTACAATAAATTAATATTTTGCAACAATAACAAAAACATAACTTCAAAGCTATTATTAGGATTGATTTCTTTAATTACAAATATCAATCACACAAGTGCATAGAAAACGTCTAATTTTCATCAATCAGCAATCTTTTACACATGAAATAATTTGTGAATATAATATAACTCACTTAGTCGTTCAAACATTAGAGATCCATTTCTCTCGGCTATCCTTTTTGTAAGATCGATCAGGAAATGAAAAAATGAAACACCTTTTCCTTCTGTATTCTCATAGGTATTACTGCACCCATATACACAACACATAATACGGCTCTTGGGCATTTTTAGTATGTTTGTCTAAAGGAATATTTTTTTTGAAAAAACGTATTTGAAGTGAGACAATTTAGCACACGAATTAATGGCGATCAGATTTTGACTCACTTAGCGCAAGATCCTCCGCTCGGAGCGCTGTCGGTCGATCTCCAGATCGCCCATAGGCCTAACTATGCAACTAACTCAAGATAAGATAGCAGATAGCTCAGAAGCCAGTAATAACTGCGTGTGCAGCTGAATCTCACCCATAATCCGTCACCGTTAATCACTGATATCAGACGCCTTGGAGTATCAGTTACCACGGTGATTTTCAAATATCAGTGTCGTGATTTCGATCCCATCACTAATTAAAACAAAGAATTATGTTATATAGGTAGTATTCCTCCAGTTTCACTATTCAATTATTGTATTTCATCAATTTCAGATGCGAAAATAGTTTTGTATTCAAGTTAGTGTACGGTAAAGCCGCAAATAATTATTTCGTGAGTTGAATGTAAATATAATTCGAAATAGGAACATGATTGGAAATTGATGTCAGGTGAATTGTACAATAATGTTAGTGGTCTCAAGATATTAATTTGATGAACGAATGACTCGGACCCTGACTTGGGGCATGCTACCTTCAAGGGACCTCTTATCCTAGCTTATCGGTTTGCCTCAACTAGCTTCACATGGAGATTCAGGCCTGGATGCTGATCAGAAATTGACTGGTAGAACTAAATGGATTCAGTTATTCTCAGAATCGTTTGCGACGATGTGATTGTGGTTATAGCTGGACAGAGAAGTACATGATCAAGCTCACTGCTATGAAATGATCATGCTTGTAAAAAATAGTTGTTAGAATGACTGATCATGATTTTTAAAATAAAAATATGAATTAGTTCTTGGACAAATATTTTGATAACTTTATATTTACCGAACCATAAATCAGTATGATCATGTGAAATCCCTTTATTTTTCGAGCTTTTCTGTATTTTTTGTATGTCTAGAATTCCAAGTGTGTTTTGAAAATATAATTTAAAGTACTATCTTATGAAATAAGCAGCTCTTTCGAGTGGTTATAATTCAGAAAATAGTGGAAGTCTCCACCAGACAACTAATTAATTTTAGGAGGAAAAATTCTTTAAGTGGTTTGAAACTACCTTTTTTCAACAATTAGAAGATCCCCATCCAAAACTGTTTCTTTTTATTTCAAACATTGTATAAACAGAGTTATTCCATTGCGTTTTCTTTGAATTTCAAGGCTTGTCAGTTCAACATCGATAATTTTCATAATAATTTCTCCAACAACTGTAAAGGCCCTATCTTGGAAGAATGTGTTAACAGTTCAATAATTTCGAAGAGTATATTATGAAAGTTTCACTCATGCTGTGACCGTTATTAAAATCAACTGAACAAGATGGGATTGACATTACATACATTTTTTAAGTGAAGATTAAAATAGTTAAGATGTCGAGTAGAACAAAAAATTTAAATTAAGGTAACAGAATGTTGTTCGCTGAAAGCGAGCAGTTGAAGGAAACTGTAATGTGGAATATTATTGAAGTGGCACAAGCATGATGCACTCTGGTATGACTCTACTAGTATTATATAACAAAGGCACAAGAAAGAGTCTAGGCGTGAATGCAACAAAGTGAGTGTTTGTTTTGTTATCGTTGTGCATATCTAGTCGCATGAACAAGTAAGGGGGTGGCTAATATATCATTTTAAGAATAATAGGCTAACAACATCGACTGAGACAGAGCTGAGAAAAAAGACAAGAGCAGAGCAGAGCAAGGGAACTTGCGACTTGTCTCTCGTGCAAAGTAAGTGGTTGGGGAGCGAGATAGGTAGCAGAAAAGGTTTCACGAGAGAAAAGATAGAGAAAGGCCAAAGAAGGACTTGCGTTTTTGTGCGCGGTAGTTTTAGCGAAATATCTTTCACAGAGTTATCAAAGTTATCAAATAAAACTTTTCGGGGCATGGCCAGAGAAAAGCAAGCAGTTGAGCTGAAGGGAAAACAACGGAGGTAGGTAGATTCTAAAAAACAAAACCTTTTCCGCGAGAACAAGTTGTTGCTTTTCCGCAACATGGAAAGCAAAAGAGGCCAGAAAATTTTCCACAGCTCTTTTCTGCTCCTCACTCAACCCAGTATTTTTTGTTATTTATTACGAGTTGTTGGACCTAAACAGGGGCCTTGTGTAACTTTTATCGCCGACATTTTTATGAAGCTTGGGGTTAGCGCCATTCGTCTTGTGGTCGCACCGCCCTTGTGCCTTGTGTTTTTAAAACAATGCGCAAAGCTTTTATCTAACGCCTCCATCCCTGCTGCTTTACTCATCTGCTCACCCATTGCCATCTTTATGTGGTTATACAGAAAAACAAACTCTCTGTTTTTTGTCGCAATTATTGTATTCTACTCCGAATAAAGCTTATTTCTCCATTTCGTAACCAGATGGAGATTAAAATAATCACTTAGAACTGGAGTAATAGAGATTATTCGATTGCCCACCAGTGAGTGGATCTTCGAAAACAACAAATTAATGTTGAAAACTGAAAGTGATGAGTGTCACTTGAAATTTTTTTTGCAGACATCAATTTTGAACAAACTAGAAGTCATCCAAAGGCATTCAAAAAAGGATTGATTGCTCCCACTTCTTTCGTGATAAGGATGAAAGCTGAGCATTAAATTAGAAGAAAAAGGAAAAGGAATGCAGCAGGCTCGTTCCGTGAAATTCGTCATGTCGCCACTCATAAACATTTAATTAACTTCTTATTATTCTTTTTGCAATTAATACAGCTGCAGTCTGTGGCCATGGGGCAGCGTCAAAGAGCAGGCGATTGTTAAGAGCTGTTGGAGTAAGGAAGAGGGGACGTTGATCAATCTGAATGAGCCTTAATGAAACAGTTGATCTTCCTCTGGCTCATAGATATGAAACAGTCTCATGGAGGCGTTTGTATCGGAGGAGGAAAAGAAGGAAACGCTAGAAAAATGAGAAAGAATTCTCGAGTTCTACTTTTCAAAGGGCGAATTTCGGGCTCGACTTCTTCCAACTCTTTTTCAAGTAGCAGCCCTTGTCTTTTCATCAGTGTGGATTTCACGAGAACGGAGAAAATAATTGAATTCGTTATATTTAGATATATTTTTCCTGCGTCCCTCTACCATTGCGTCCGACTTTTCCTTTCCATCACGCCTCGATTTAATTGAATCAATTATCTTGATAAAAGTTATTTTTGCCCTGCGAGAGGGTTAAATTCTCTACCACGTCCACAAACAACGTCTCTCCCAGATGAACCAACTGCCGCTAACCACACTGCTGTCACAGAAGTCGGCAACTAAACACCAATGGCTACTCTCCTTTTAAATATTATCTCTTCACTGTCGACTACTTAATTCCCATGTAACATTTTTCATGAACTTCATCATAATATCAACACAAATCCAAAACTCATAGAAGCTGTTGAACTTCACTTTTTTCAAGACAGACGTCATAGTATTTGTGTATATCTCTTGCATTGTCTTTTAACAACAGTTCAATTGAGTTTTCCCATCAAATGATTGCTATGTAGCGATTAGTCCAGATTTGCTACATTCGTCTGATTTTCAGTTGCCTATATCTTTATGCTGTAGAAGAAAAATTGCTATTTTTCAAATTATCAGCTTCATAAAAATGATGGAGTTGAATAAAAATTTCAATGTACTTATTTACTATAATTATTGATTAATATGAATATTAATTTATATCAAATAAGGATGATTATAATCATCATTGTTTGCTTTATTAGTGGGAAGACTCTTACAGGTAGTTTGTCCTTTATAATAAAATAATTTAAAGCATTTAATATTTGTAAATAATTTTTAATAACTTGTTAATTATATCGAATTCCACCATTTAATAACATCGATTTGAAAATCGCACCATCTAGTATTAGAATCAACAGCTTATGAAAAATTTCCACGCAAAAAAGTCATGGATCTCACCCAACCCCATGCTAGGAGAATTTCAAATAGATCATGAAGCCACAAAAAAGCAAATTCACAAAGACATCCAAAACGTAAAAATGTTGAAGGATGCTAACTCGGACTCATCATCTGTCTAAAATAAAATTAAAAATACATCCCAGAATTAAACGAAAATACAACTAAAACCCCCAAAAAAATTATGCTGCTAAGATTTTGAATTCAGATTCATTCACTGAAATTACAAACAATTTGGAAAGTGAAAATTGGGAAGCAATTAAAACAGTATTTATAAGAAAAAAAGCAGAAAACGTTGCTCCTCTGAGAAAAATAAAACACATTTGTGGTGGACCGATGACTGTGATGAATTGTTAGCAAAAAGACATCGAATGTGGCAGAAATAAGATTCTTGTTTATCTGAAGGCTTAATTTTATCCAAATTCAAAAAGAAATCAACAAACAACTGAATTCGTGAAAAATCATATGAAAAACTAACTAAGGAAATAAGGAAATAAATAGAAATAATTCAAGCAGTTTTTACAGGACTTTCAAACAAAAGCTAACAAAATATCATCACCCTAGTCTTCACCACAAAATGACGAAGCCTACTTAACGAAAACAATTGCAGAATTCTAGCGAACTATTTTGAAAAACTTTAAAACTGTGAAGAATCAACTGAAAAACTCAACTTTAAAGCTATCAATATTGCCAAGGAAGATTCTAAACTCCCAGATATTAAAGAGATGGAAGAAATAATATCTAATCTCAAAAACTACAAGGTAAAATGTTAATTGTAGCAGACTAGCAGAACTCTGGAAATAAGCACATTTAAATGCGACACATTCATTGGTTAGTATCTTGAAAGAAGTTTGGGACAAAGAAAATATACTTCCTGACAGGAAAACGGCTCTAATACACCCACTACACAAGAAAGAAGTAAACACGAATCCAAAAAAATGATAGAGGAATTTCAGTCTTGGAAGTAGCGTATAAAGTCCAAAAGCACTTCCACACCGAGTCCAGCCACAATTAAGGGAGGTTTAGAAGAGGTAGATCTTGTGAGAAAATATTTAATCTTAAATGTGTGATGAATTATTTTAAACACGCAAATGAAACTTATGAACAGTAATAACTTATTGATTTTCAGAAGGCATATAATTCAATACATAGGGACTCTTTGATATAAGTACTAAGAGAATTCGGATTGGATAGAAAAACTATAAGCATAATAAAATCAACTCTGACAAACACGTTCTCTAAGGTAAAATTTATGGGAGAAGTATTAGAATCATTTTAAATTAAAACGGGTGTGAGACCGGGGGATGGATTACCCCCGCTGCTTTTCAATTGTGCATCAGAAAAAGTAGTGAGAGAATGGAACTAAAACCTGAACAATAACCGTGAATTAAAATGGGAGCGAAAGGTTTAAAGTGCATTTGCCTAGCATTTGAAGATGATATGGCTCTTTCATCCAAAGATTGGCCTGAAGCAGAAAGTCAAATAGAATAATTGCAAGGACAGGCGGCAAAAATTGAACTCAAGATTATGTTTGAAAAAAAAAACAAAAATATTAATCTAAAAGTTCACCGAAATATCTGAGAGAGTTGATCATTTCAAGTATTTAGGTGAGTGAATCAGATGGAATACTTTAGAAAAGAGAGGAATTGAGTCTGGGGTACAAAAAAATGGAACTTGCTTTCAAGTTGACTAAAGAGACACACAAAAAAATCACTTTCATTGAATTCCAAATTGAAACATTACTACATAGTTAGAAAGCTAGAAGCGTTATGTGCTGCTGAACCCCTGACACTGAATAATAAAGAACTATTGGAAAATTTGGAGAAAAAAGGAAAATAATAGGATTCATGTTTCAGAATAATGATATGAAGCTAATATCTAATGAAAACTTGTACATAGAAATTGAAATACTCTCAGACACAATAAGAAAAATAAGAATAAGTTTTTACTCTCACATCTTTGCCATTTTTTACTCCCACAAATAGGAAGGCTTTGTTCATCAATATCAGAACTTATGAACTGGACAGAGGAACCTAAAAATATGCGTTTTAAAGTGTTTCTTGCAAGTTGAAAGATCGAGCTCTAACTACGGTAATTTATCTATTATATCACATTAATATTCAACTTTGATCTATTTGGGAGGACTTTACAATTTTTATCAAATTGCTAAATGCTAATAATATAGCATGAAATTAATTTTCTTATTAGTTTTTGAGTGCAGAACTTTAGGTAGCTTCCACTAAATCTCATTACACTCACAGCTTCATCTGAATCGAATGACTAGCTATCCCAACCAGCAATCACTATTGCAGAGAATAGGATTTTGTTTGTATTTGTCATGGCTATAGAGAAATGCATCCACCACTGATTACACCTGGTCGATTTGATAGAATGGGAGACCCCTAGCGGATGTGAAGATAATAGGAATTCTGTAAGCTCGCTTATTATTCAGAAAAATTATCGTGCTGTAAACAAAAGAAAACATAGTAATTGTACGTATGCTCAGTCCGTCCCTTCGAGGTAGCCTATTTCTATTGGGAGCCACCTGGGGCAGGTGAGGTGACCTAGGGTCAGGGGTCACGAGTGTGACCCTTCAATTCTGTGCGTCCCTAGGTCGCGTGTGTACGTGGACAATGTCCCAACCAAAGGCAGCCGCGGCTGTTCAATACAATGACCCATTTCTGGGTCACAGCCGTTGCCTTGCCCCATACCCTTTCTTTGTACTATAGTAGGGATCCATCATGCATACTTTTACCCGTATGAATGAGGCTTGCTGTAAGTGGTCGATAAAAAGATCATCCTTATCACCGGTCGTGGCGTAAAATTGATTAGTCCCAAGTGCGATCTCATAATCCAAAAAATGCAATACTTCAAAGGCCGGATTACCAAATTGAAGATTTTTTTTTAATTGTAGCCTAGAGCTGAGTGAGTACTCCGCCTATATCCAGAATTATGTACATGAATTAATAGCCTACAAGTTTTAATTATATTCATGTAAAAAATCCAATAAGATGACATCATTAGTGTATTTTTATCATTATGCCAACATTTTTTGCTTATTGTGAGAATCAGCACCTCTAAATGTTATATGAGTAAAAATTTACGAATGAAAATCGAACAATTCCGTGAAAATTTATGAATGAAAATTGAACAATTCTGTAAAAATTTATATAGAATTTAGGTGAATTAGATCATTTTTATAATTACAAAAGGGCGGAACTGGGACTTAAGGTCCTGTCATACACGTAAAAGCTATTATTGATTTACGAAATAAATATTTTCAAACATTTTTATTGATTTTTAAATAGCGGTATGGGATAGTATAATAAATCCTGTCAATTACACTTTGTTATACAAGAAAATTGAAGTGTACATTATATAGGAAAACTAGCTGGCCCGACGCGCGCTGCTGCGTTCTCATAAAAAATTTGCCACCTCCCACTGAGGTTACATTTCAAATTTCAACCTTCTAGGACTATTAGTGAAGAAGTTAGTCCAGCTGATCAGAGAGGCCTCCTTCGTTGTTTTCTTACACAGTAAGACCTTACTCACCACCTCTCAATGAACATTTAAAATTTAAACCTCCCACGACTATTAGGGTAGAAGCTAGGTTTTTGATTTTATTATTCGCCACCTCCTACTGAGACTACATATTTCAAATTTCTAGCTGCTTTGGTTAACAGATGTCATCAACCCGGCATAATTACATTAATTTTATCATACCCAGTCATATATTTCCTACACACTGCAAGGCTCCAACTGTACGGTAGCCTACATGCACAGACTTTGCGTTCCAGACAGCGTAAATAACGCCGCTAAGGGGCCTGCCATATGATTAAAAACTGTTGACTTCTATCAGCTGTTCCTTTAAGCTGTTTGGCCGGTAAGTTCAGTAGGTTAGGTTTGTAAAATGGATTAATTAATAATAATTATTAGCCCCCCTATTAAAATTTATGGTCAGAAACCATCCCCAATATTCACACAACATATTCCCAAAGTCTCATGCCGATCTGTCAAGTAGTTTTGAAGTCTATAGGGATCATACATACATACATACAGACAGACATTAATTTTTATATATATAGATTATCAGCTGCATCCAATTTTTACTCGAAATAAAATGAATTCTTTATTACAATATAATGTTGATTAATTACGACTTTTGAAATTTGCTGAACACGACTTTGTATGACTGATGCCGAACGTTGTACAAACTTCAAAATTCTCGTTTCTGATGTGATTGTGACTGTGCAAGGTCATTCGTGAATTATTATGAGTAAGAACGTAATGCAGGTAGAGAAGAGCTTGGTCTTTTTTTTAAACCGTCTGTTTTGTTCTTGACGTCAGAGAAAAATGAGGGTCGAAGCGTCGTACCAGACACTTCCATTAAGTTGTTACCCTTCTACTTGGACAGCGGCAATGGAAAGAGCCTAACGAATGTCAAAACATCCCTTCAGGGTTGAGGCTTGATAAAAAAGATGACACCTCGCCTTCTTCCCTGGAGCAGTTTTAAAATTTACCGCATTTTACTTTTACAAAGCAGCCACATCTCACAAATTCTTTGCACACTTTCTTCTCTGCCTCGCTACTTATCTGTCTTTCTTCATCTGCAGTCTTCTTTTTTCTCACGGCTGGCTCATTCAACTTTATCATGTGTGCATGAGATATCACGAGCAAAACTGTTCGCTTTTTACTGTTGATGTAAGTCAGAATTCCAGACTTTTTATCTTAGAAAAAATGACTGGAAGAACTATGGAATATTTCATTGTAACCCCACTATAATAATCATTCCATGGCTTCAAGACATGTATAGGAGTAACTAACATAACAGGAGGAATATCCATTGAGTATGTAGGCCTAATTATTTCTTACGTACGAATCCAGTAACGTACTCATTTCTAACATGGATTTATCAGGCGTATTTATTCTCAACGTACTAATTCAGTAACGTTGTTGTTCATAACATACGAACCTTTAGGCATCATCATTTTATTTGAACTTGCTAACTGAAAATGAAGCATGTTCATGTCAGAAAAGTTCGTTTCATAAATTGTTATCATCCAGGCTGAGGTGGACACTAAATCTGGATGTAGAGCCATGCACAACCTGGAAAGTTCGTTTTTATTTTAACGTTTAGATATGAGCTTAAAGCTTCACTATTAGCCTGACTAGATTGATTGGAATTTATTTCATTTCACGAACCATTCTTAATTGAAAATGATGAGCTCATTCTAAGCCTATTTGTGCGTTAATTGATTTTTTATTATCACTTCTCCAAGAAATTCTATTATTATTTATGTCCTAACCGTAACAAGATAGCTCGCACCCACTTTGGTTTGGGAATTCCTACTTTTGAACGTCTACTTGCATTCAGAACTTCATGTGTATCTTGATGATACACATCAAGAGGATTCCTTTCCATTGAGTAGGCTATTCGATATTTATTAGACTGTATTATAGAATATATACGCTTTTACGCTTAGGCTATTCGATATTTATTAGACTGTATTATAGAATATATACGCTTTTGGACGTGGGTGTTTTCTTATAACAGCAGGCTTATAATGCCAGGAAAAACATTACTTTCTGAAAACCCGTAAGGGTCTCCCCACCACGAAAAGCCATACGAATTTACTTTACTTTACCTTCTGAAAGCACGAATGAACTAAAATTACATTACCATAACCAATAAAAGAAAAACATGTCCATTCTTCGTGTTGATGGTGGTGATATTGTAGTAGTTATCCGTAATAAACTTATTATCAATATCAATAAACTTATTAAGATCGCAAATGAAGTAACAGTCAAAACTATAGTTTCATTTAGTCTCAAGTGTCTTCTATAATTGAAATGGTTTAAACAAGATGCTATCACATTGAAATGACTCGGATTCTAGAACTTGAATTTGAAGATTAAATTACTCTTAAAAATACCTCATTGATGGGTACACTATGTAAAAATGATTCTACGCAAGATGGGAAAATAATATGACCAGGTGCTATTGCATTGGAGGGACACGGGTCTCAAAAATTGCAATTAAAACATTATTATATTATGAATATCCAGGATAATCTTCCTGGATACGTTAGAGCAGATAGTTGATTCTTATTAATTAAAATAATATTTACATAATAAGTACATACATACTGTATTATGAATTGGGATAGGCCATGATTTGTGTACTGAGAGTAATTTAATAAGAATTGGTGAGTACGAAAATAAGATGGAAAAGAGAATTTTTCTAGTCGTTTCACTCACAATAGAACGGCTTGCCAGCACTCCCAGGAGAAACAAAACACATTAATTTCCGTAACGCCCCTTGCCAGTGCCCATTAGTGAAGATGACTATGGCTGTCCCTTTTTTATTTCGTTATCTCACTCGGTTTGTGCATTAAGATGGGGGTGACTGACATTAGAAGAAATAATAAAAAAGGGGAAACAAGAAATCTGCCTGCAAAAAATGGCGACAGATGATGCGAAGGGGTAGAAATTGGGAAGATGGCTGAAGGGTGAAACTGAAGAAAGAATAAGAAGCTCGTTTGTGAAACAGAAGCAAAGGGCAAGCTAATGATTGGTCTATATAAGGAATCTGCCAGTTTGTTTCATTAATATAGAACGCTGGGATGCACTAATTTATTTCTATAATGAAGTATGTACGAGAATGGTTCAATTGTCATTTTTATTGATATTTTAATTACAACAAATTAACAATTAATTATTAATGATTTCTTTTTGACTTCTCTAGACATTTTTTAGAGTTTCAAGACGCTTAAACTCTGACTTGCTGTCTCCTGCGACCAAGGGTTCGATTCCCGTTCAGCCTAGCATATGTTTTGTCATCAATCAACTCATTACCCACGCACAAGTTTCGTAATAAGCAAGATAAATTTAAAATCAGCAAAGAAAAAACAATAGCTTTCATGTTTTTAATTGTAAGCTTTCATTATCCCATGTTATTCAATTGTATATGATTTATTTTTATAATTTTTATTATTACTGTTGCGTTCATGGGCAAGTTCTTGAGATTGAGAAAATCGTCTTCTTCACATCGCCAATCAGCTATCATTTCCGAAAAATTCGAATTAACTTTTAAGCATTGAAAAGCACAACCACGTATCTTACTTGGTAAAAACAACTTACAAATAATATAAAAATAGTTGGAAGAAGAGCAAATTGAATAGTTACAAATAATGAATATATTTATGAAAAACTGGTTGACAATATCCTAACAAATTCCTGTGAACATCCTACTTTTAATTACTTTTGAATTATTACTGTACATCGTTTGCTAATTCACTCATTTCCACTAACTTCAATCAGTGTGGCACACATCATGTCCACTATCATCGTTACCACTTGATGAATCACTAATAAGAGGAACAATTACGTCTACTAGTTACCTGGGCCACGAATTTGCAAATGTCCATGGATTGACATGTACTTCGATTTGCTTGCTTAGCAAGCTTCATGAATATTACTTGAATTGTAGGCTACAGTTCTGTCTTAGATGGATTCATCAACAGTCAAATCACACATGATTGTTTGGGCAGGTAATGAGATGGACCCCTTACACTGACAATTATTCATTTATAAAAATATTAATTTATTCTATTTATCTGTTATGAATTTGAAGAAGTTATAAATAAAAGTCTCTTTTAGTTTTCTCGGAGCATTTAGGAGTCAAATTTAGGTTAACATGAAGATTTCAATAGACAATAATTTAAACATTTGCAGTAGATCACTTGTTCATGTTTGTGAAATGAATGAAGAGGGTTTCTTTCATAGGCTGGTAGATGTTGAAGTGAAAGGGACAATTTTGTGTTAACCATACCTTTACCATTTTTCCTTATTGAAATTTATTGAGGGAGTTGTATGCCATGATCAAGTCATGGGGTGAAGACAGTGCAATTACATACATTCACGGTGCATTTATGAGAATGAAAATCCTTGTATTTCAACGAGAACATGGAAACTGGAGGAAAGAGAGTTGGCCTACTAAAGTTTTCAACCTGTGGCAGACAATGATAAATATAAGAAGAAGACCAATTATGAGTTTTTAAAGTACTAAAGCCGAAGCCATTTTATGGACCCTATCTGATCTCGCAGCCCACAGTTATTGGATAATAATATCATTCGAGTACTACTCTGTTTATACGCATTCAGGTGATTGCGTTCCAGACTTCAATCAACAAAATTTATTAGTTCCGGAAGTACTGTATGCATTTCAGAGCGTAGTGAAGACATCTTAGCTTGATGGATGTTATTGACTGCATACTCAAAGCTGCATAAGTTCTGCAAGAAATAAGAGGTCACGGTAAAATTCTGAGTAAAATACTATGCACTTTAACTTTGTTATGGGAGATGTCTCATTTCTTTTTCTTTCAGTCTTCATGGTATCCCCAACCATCTCCCATCCACATACTACACCTCTATTGTTTTTCTGTCAATTTATTACAGCACATTAAATAAGAATTTCTTCTGCAATATTGGTGGCTTTCTTATAGGCCTAATAATGGAATGATTTATAAGCAAAATATATAAGTATATATTAAAAATATATAAAATATTAATATTAATATTAATATATTATTAATATTATTATTATTATTATTATTATTATTATTATTATTATTATTATTATTAATATTAATATTAATATATAAATATATCAAATATATAATATATTAAATTATATATAAATATATAATTTATAAGCAAATATATTCATAATCATTCGCGGTCAACCAGTCAGTCACACATAGTAGAGAATTAGCCACTAATCAAAATCAATCCAGTCAATAAAAAATAATAAATACTGAAAAATCCATCAATAATGGTGAAATAAATTAGAAGTCATAGGATAAAATAGGAATAATCAATAACATTGGTCAATCAATAAGCAGTTGCACATAGTGGAAGATCAACCACTAATAAAATTTAACCCACTCAATGAAAATCATAAATATTATTTAGGGTGATTCAAAAACAGCGCCGGTTTTGATGTATGAATGTGAGATGAGGGAAAGTAGACAACGTTATATTCCAAATATTTATTAGTTAATTTGAACAGTTATATAGTGAATTTCGTGGACAGAGCTTTGATATTACAGCACACTAATTTTCAAATTAGAGCTTCATCTATTACTTTGGGAAGTTGAATGCGAAACCTGTGTTTATGTGTTTTGAAATGGAACATGTTAGTTTCATTGTACATCAAAACCGGTGCTCTTTCTGGATTACCATACCTTATACTGACTGCTAACTAGCGTTATCAACAACAATTTTATAGATAGAGGTTGAATTTTCAGTATGATAGCTTTGTAGAAAAAGGAATCGTAAAGGGGGAAGATCAATTGCAACAATAGTTAGCTGAGGAACAAAGAAAATTTCTATGATTGGATGGTTGAGCAGGAGAAGAAAGAGGGCAGGGGCGGGAATCACGATGAGTGGAACAGATAATTTCGAGAGCAGGGTAATAAGAGGTAAGTCGAGTCGTGGTTTCTTTGACTTGATAAAAACAAAAGAACTGTTGGCTAACAGAGGTGAGTAGAAGCAGAGCGTGCGAGTTAAAGGGGTTGAAAAGCACGTGGCTAACTATATGGCGGGGGGAAGGTGTGGAGGATGGTGGGGGGGGGGAAATGCATGTAAGACGTTGTCTCAAAAAGCTTTTAAAAGATAAGAAAAGAAGCGAGGAAAGTGGAGAAGGAAGAAGACAAAGAGGAGAAAGCGTTTATTGTCCTGATAACACTTTGAAAACAAACGGCTATAATTCTTGCCCGATTCTTTTAATTACCGCCACCTTCCTCTCCATCATTGGCCGGCCATGTTGTTGCCAGCTGTGGAAGCAAGAAGAGGACTGAATAAAGGAGTTAGAAAGAAAGAGAGCATAGAACGGAGACAGAGGACAATCATCTGTCTGTCGTCCGCCATCCTTGTAATGAAAAAGCACTTCATTGTCCGCGAAAATGAAGACCGATTTCTCAAAGTATGAATGCACAAACTTACAAATTCACAAGGACGGATATATTGTGGTTAATTGAAGTAGAAACTACTGTAAAAATACACATAATAGAGGAGTAGAGTACATAATAGTAGAGTTGAACAAGAAAATGCTAGGAGGAAAAGAGGATTGCTCCATGAATGACTCCAGGTAGATCAAGAAGTAATAAATAAGAGTCTTGGGGGCGATGGGGGAAATGAGTAGTGCCCCCTTAAATTGTCGTGACAGAGTACTTTTATATTGCAATATCAGCATACCTCAGTGATTTTAATCGATGATTTTAACCAAGCATATTTCCGGTTTAGCAAGACCATGTTTATGAAACACATTCTTGAAGCTCCCAGGAAAACTATTTTATTGATGAAAATAAACTAGCAGAGCGGGAAGAAACTCTTGAATGTGGCCATTTACACAACAGTAGTTGGAAAGAAATTAGGAGTGAATTAATGAATAAGCACTCAATTCTATTTAGCTTGAAAACAAAGAGTTTTGTCTTTGTCGTGTTGGGACGGTGGAAGTAAGAAAGGGAAAAAGCGATAAATAAATGAATCAGAAATAGCTAAGTCCCTCGAACAGACTTTGTGTTTCGCGTTGAGGCAGGTCGAGGTTCATCGTCCCTGGTGAAGCTCTGCCAAATTTCGCCTTAAAAACGCAGTAAGCTGAGGCTGTGGCGACAACCGTGGTGTGTGAGTGTGCTTGTGGGTGTGTGTGACGAAGCTACTTAACTTGTTTATCCACTTGGGCACCCACTTCCCCCAAGGCACTCAACTCTCTCCATTTCACTTTTTTATTTCTTTCGCGCCCTCATTTGCTCTTTCTCTCCCAACGTTCTCTCTTTTTCCTTGTCTCTCCCCTCACATCTTTTTCAGACTCCTCTTCGTAGAAATTCCCTAGTTTTGATATTTTTCGTGTTCTTTTAGAACGAACACGAAGCTGAAATAGAGCTTAGTAATCAGTAACAGAGTAATAACGTCTGTTAAAAGATAAAAAACAATTTGAATGTCTGCTAAAAATTATTATTTGAATCTCAGTCAAGACCAGAAGCTATTTCTGATTTTTGCAGCCTTTGAAGTCAGTGGCCTGTTTTTTATTAGTCTTCCAGGAGATTCTTAGTCCGTCAATTTCCAAAATTCTTGCCACTTGACCTACGTTCCCAAAAAGGAGGAGTGTATTGTAATTCTTTCAAATGAAATCGGATGAAGGAGCTGGAGCACAAAAACGAACAAGAGAATAATATATTCGGACAACATGCATTTCAATGGGATACAATCTGTATCAAACTTTGTTATTATTTAAGCCCTTTATCTCAAGCAAACGTCAAATTTTCAAAGGTAGAAACCAATCTCTCTGAATAAAGCAATTCAAAGTCATCAAAAGTCGCAATATAATCACATAAGAGTTTTTAATGATGCCCACGTGAGCTTTGAGGTTTGCGCGCTGGTATTGAGGTGAATGATGACAATATACAATGCTCAACGAGATACGAACGAACTCGAGATCGCAGGAATAGCAACCGACTACGCTACCATGACCGCCAAGTGTATTCATGTTAATCTTCACCCTAACGTCCAGTTTCACAGTCTTTCAGTGAATAGGTATCACGATTTAGTAGCTAAGGCTCTAAGGCTTGTTTCACACACACCCGGTAGTCGAGTAACTGGTGTAGGGACATTTTTTTCAAATGGAACGCCTCATACTCACCCGATTATTGAGATCATTATGATACAATGTAATCATGCCGGGTAAACGTCACCGGTTACCTTTCTGCCGGGTATGAGTGAAACAAGTCTAAGGGCCGCTACTGAATGATTTACTGTACGACTGAGAAACCAGGTTTGAAAAGCCATAGTCTATGATATCCGTTATGAATATATGATAGAATATAATATATACATGAGTTTTGAGATATATGAATTAAATATACTCTACATCAATTTTTTTATTGCGTCATCCAGAAGGGTGCAAAGGGACATGTCACGGTAGACAGGAGCTGCCATAGCAGCAGGTAATCACATTGAAAAAGAAAATAGGACATTTTCAGTTAAACAAGCCAAAATAAAAAAAAACGTTGAATGACATTATAGTAGTTAATCATACAACGCATAGTTCATCATATTTTCTACTGACGATGTGAATCTCAAATTGCCCTTCTACTGGGCAGCTCTTTATTAATATCTGCGACCACCACTTTTCTAGCTTTGCTGAAACAATCTATCTCGGTGTGCGTCTTTGACGGAGGGTCGTTCGTGAAGCATGCGTTGCGAATGGTCAGGTTTAGTTAAACGAAATAAGCATGACGGTGCGTTTAGCCGTGAAACAAAGGGCTCAGTTATAAAACTGTTGAGCGAATATTAATGTATAGGCTTTTTAAATGGCCCATTCAACTCGTTTTACGAGCTTCAAGTGAGTAGAGTCTAGTCTGAATGCCAAAACGTCAACGTAAAAGGAAAATTAACTGAAGGCTAATGCCCTATGGTTACGCATCTTCAAACCGGCGTAAAATATACATATGGACCTGTAGGCCTTCTACTGCAGTCTATGAGAAACACCAATCGCTTTCCATTTATAAGTTACGTTTTTAGTTAGTTACACGTATTCATGAGAAAATTTACGTGTAGGCCTGCTTCATAATTTCTAATGACAGGACTTGAGCTTCTAAGATGGAATTTAATGAGCCTTTTATTTATTAATGTAGTTAATTTCAGTAATTAGTCGATTGTGCTTTGATTTCACTGACCAACATGAAATATTACTTGAATTAAACCTATGAAGACAGAATTTTGTATAATTTCAGTTCGGCAAATCAATCCAATCTATCAAATCTGAATTCATTGGTCTCATGGTTATGAGTGCGATACTTTATTTGATAACATAGATTACTATGAGAACCGTACATTTTTCCTTCATTTGTGTTTATTATTATTGTTCTTGGAATCGATTGAAACGGTGACAAAGAAAGTGTACATCAATAGAGAGAATAAGTAAGTAGTGAGAAGAGTGAAGACTAGGGAGAGAAATATTAAGATTGTGAGATAGGTTCAAGTAAGATTTGATGGAATAGCTAACTCGATTCTCCAAAGATGACATTGAATTAACCGCAAATAATAGCGAAAAATCTGTAAAGTAATTTCACCCAGTAATAAAGCCGCCAAATGACTTGTCATCATGTGATGTTTGTAAATATTTATGCAGTTCTATGCAGCGACCTGGAAGCCAGTCGAGAAAATAACTGCAGTTGCATTGAAAGCAAAATGCCACAGAGTCATCCGGATAACCGCATCATAAAGTTGATTATGATTGGAGACTGGTGGTTGCATGTTGGAGCGAAGATTTCTTGAACCCAATTGCTTGTTTACTGCTTTATAATCTAGCGAATAATAGAATATCTTCATCAAAAGGTAAAATAATGAATGATTGCTGTGAATCTCACCAGATCAAGTGAATAGAATAAAACTTTGCCAATCTTGGAACTAAACTTCAAACGAATCTGATATTTGAAACTGTGAAACTTGTATTCGAAGTTAATCATCTTCGTTAAGGAGAAGTAAAACCTTTTCCCCCTTTCAATTAACAGCATTCACTGGCCTCTTTTTCTAGTCGCTTTATTTTTTTATTTATTTCATCAATTGCATATAGATGTGAATCAAAAAATAATCATCCGGTGTTGATTGATAAGTCTGGACAAACTGTAGACATTGGAAAATTCGAATATTGAAGATATTAAGGATAGATAGATACATGAAAAAACATTGCATTACACCATTTAATAATATATTGTTCAAATCTCTAAACGATTGAGGCATTACATTCAACAAATAGTTATACGTAATTAATTAGTCATATGTTGACAGTTGGCCTAATCTGGCAAAAATTGTGATAACACCTAAACATCATCCAGAGCTTGGATTGAGATGCAAGACTCATCAATCATCATCGTCATCATCCAACTGTTTACCCACGCGCAGGTCTCAAACCAATGTGGGCTTCATCCTCCGAGAAAAGAAAAAGATTATAGTTTATATAGAGTATGAAAAACATATAGTGCTTGCCTCCAAAATTCACGTAATAAAAACTGACAGTTCATTATCTCACAAAATAAGACGAAGTTACTTTATCTTACAAATTATCTTAAAAAATAAGAATTTAAAAATTACGAAAAAGGAAATATACATGGTATATACATGGTATGTACATGGTGGCATAAAGTGTAAGACCCGTTAACCGAAGGTTCTACATCAAATTCTTGACAAAATATATTCAGTAAACCGGCCTTTGTATGAAGAAATATCAATTTTCAAAATATCCCTAATTTCTGTCGATAAATGCTTGATAACTCAAAAACTAATTATTGGATTAGAATACTGCAACTGATGCTGGAAAGAGAAAATAATTTTACAACATGGTCAGTGTATTTTCATCTTCCAAACCACATCATTTACAATTTTTATCAGCAGTCAAAGTTGAGAAAGATAATTTTTCAATTTTATGCTGAAATTTCAAACAGATTTGTCAAGAAAATTTTTTCTGAATAACTTATTATATGAATAGCAACTCCAATTCATGAGCTTCCGGATAAGTCAATACTTGTACATTGTTACATGTGATGAAGTCAAAATTTGCGAGAGAAAATTAGAGAATGTTTTGGCCACTTCCATTGTTTTAGTGAGGAAAACTCATGAACAAATCAAGTTATTGTATTAGATTTTAAAATAGATACCCCAATTTATGTAGCTCACAATTGATGCGAGCATTAACCGTTAATTTTGTTTTTTTTTTCAAAATGGCGGCCAATTGAAATTATTGTAAATTTACATAAATATTATAGGTAGGCTACTACAAAAATTTCGTCCCATTCAGGGAGAAAGTGGATGCCTACCATAGTAGGATGGACGCATACCATATATAGATGGAGGTATAAATAGAAACGATTACAAATTTTTGTTGGGGAAATTTCCCCTATGAACACAGAATAGCATACGTAGCCCTAGCACAGAATAAATCGAATGGATGCCCAGAGCTAGTTGACCACCGATCTTTAGCCCAGAATTCAGTTCAAGCGAGCATTTGCAGCATAAAGAGCAATACAATCGAGTTCGGGGAGCTGAATGCGCAGAGCTCTTATAAATTCCATTCAGTGTTGAAATTACAAAATTCACTAACAATTAAATGGAAATTACTGAAGCTTCAAGCGGGAAAAGGCAAAAACTCAGGCTAACGGTATCGAAACGAGATAAAACAATTCTAAATTGGCGAGTGCCCAGCAGTACGGGTCCTGTGGGAGAAGCGCAACTGGAGTGAATTAAAATGCAATTGCCGGCCGTTTCACTATTAAAATCCACCTCTGAATTCACCACAATTGCATCATACAAATTATTGTGCATTGTTTACAGCGCTCGAAAAATTATATGATACTTGTATCTGTGTGAAGAATCTATGCGAATAATAATTGTTTTGGACATTTTTATGAAATGCTACTCAAATGTGAAACAGTTTATTTTCAGTGTGAAGCTCTCAGCGTGAAAAACTGAGGGAATTCTTCTGAGTAGTTTTACATCATTGGCGTTGAAACGTATTCAAGTGTTCATTTTCAAAAAAGGCCACAATAACTTTTCAATATTGTTGAATCAATTATACTAGATATTAGAAATAATTTGATTTCAATATATAATAATGAAAGAATCTGAAATGAATACTTATAGGAGCACGTATTAAGAAGGCTGGAATTCATGACGATTTTCATAGCTGGTTTCCTCGGGCGATTTCAGTTTTTAAGTGGTTGTCGTAGACAGGAAGAACTTTGCTGTTTTGTTTTTAATTTATCCGACGTATTTTTTTGCTGATGGCGATCACAGGAGTCTGAAAATGGTTCGTGGGCAATTAGGTGGATAAGCCAGGTTAAACAACGGAATCAAACCCATTACCGCAGGAGTAGCTCTGAACAGAAGCGTAGCGAAAATTTTCTAATTGGGGAGGGTATTTAAGATTTTGGGGCCCCTCCGGGGGGGGTCTGGGGGTTATGGAATACCAATCAGGGCAAGGGTGATCCGGGGGTCCTATCACGGGAAAACTTTTGTACATATTCCCTCTAAAATCGTATTTTAAAAGATTCTAGACTCTTGTCTAGAAAAGCCTAAATCCACACATTTCAGTCCACATTTTGGGAAAATTTAGAACTTAAAGCCACTTTTCGTACATTGTAAGTTCATTAATTAGTTGTGAACTAATGTATGAAATATATAAAATACTACTTTTATAGTGCCAATATAACAATGATGGTGGTTTCAAATTATTACTGCAATCAGGGCCACCCGGAAAACTTCTGTGACCCGGGGCAGAGTTTTGGCTGAAGGCTCCCCTTCACCAAAATACCCTTAACCCCTTCACCCTAAATCCAATTTTTAATTAGTGAGACGATTCTCCAACTAGCATTGAGCCTTGCCTGGTTGCCTACTGTACTCAAAAGTATCTGTGTAACTAATTTGCATTGTTTTTTTTTCAATTTAAAGATAAAATTCGAGTGTAGGCCAACTGAAAAGCTAGGAGAAAGGGCGCAGAGTGGCACCAGAGAGAGCAATACATTTTATTTTTGTGTAATCTCTATTCTTGAATTAGCATAAAACTATTCCCTATGGAATATATAAAAATATAAAATTTATTATGACTGAATAGAACTTGATTCAACTTGCAACTAGTGAATGGGCAAAATCACATTTTCAATTTTCAATTAATAATTCATCCAATTCCAAACTCTAACTTTTGGTAATTTTGTAATTACATTAAGATGATGACGGAGCCTGAAACATTTGGGGGGTCTGAGGGTTCTCCACCGGATAAAAAATTGTTTTCTATGGATTGAGAGTGCAAGTCTAAGCTTTTTTTGTGGTTATCAACCTCTTCCGCTCTTCCCTCATATCATATTTTGTTGATTGGTTCAAGGCGTGACAAATTTTACGAGCATGATAAACTCTCTGGGGTGTTGAGGAACCATGATTATTAATAAAATAATATCAGATCTCAACAGAGACAGAAATGAGCATTTGAAGCCTGTCCGAACATATAAGGAGACTTTTTCTCCTTTAAAGCCTACTGTGTCGACTTCATTCAAGTGGACTGGTGGCCCTTCAATGGGGGCTGCGAAAATACTGTGGCCCACCAGCATCATCGGCCCCTAGAGGCCTTTAACTAGGACAATAAGGGTTTCTTGAAGGCCCGAATTCGAGGCAATTAGGGGGCCCTGGTGTATAAACGTTGAAATTTGAAACATTCTAGATGCAGCCTAGTTAAAACTTTATTTCACATTACTGCAGTGGCAATAAAAACGGGCCCGCGGCGCCAGGCCTCTAAGGTCTGCTAGGCTTCTAAGGATCCTCTAGAGGTCTCTACTGGAGCAATAAGGCTCCGCTGGGCAATTTAAGGCTCCTTATTTTATTTTTGTTTTGTCACTTGCTTACATTTGCCAAATGATATGGCCACTTGACGTTGGCACCCGAAGAGACTTGCATTGTTTGCACCATACTATCTGTAACTTCAACTACAGTATATTCTTTTTTCTAGCTGTAATATTATTTACTTTTCAAGTATGAAAACATTTTTTACTTTCAGTAACCCCGATATTATTGTACTTTTTCAATGCCTTCCTACTCTTTTTTGGGGCCTCTCCTAAAGACTCAAGTGGGGGTTAACCCCCACCCACGTTACTACGCCAAAGGCTCTGAATCAAAGACTTATCAGAGATTTGCCCCGATCGATTGCCCTCAAACTAGATTATAGCAATTTATTATTTCAATTTGTCAACTCCCATTCTCAATTGAATCAATTCGAAGTGAATCCGAAGCTATCAATTGAATTGAAAGCTTACAAATTCAAATTGGATATTGGATTCATAGACATAAAAATCATAAAAGTGAAAATGGTCCAATTTTCAAAAATAATTGGAACAGCCTATTAATAATGTACTATCTCATTCCTATGTGCTACAAATTGTACTGATATTTTAACGTACGCAAATAATGTATATAATCCAGCATCAAATGAAATTTTAGTTGACCTTAGTATTATCTTCCAGCGCTGTCAACATCATTCTCACTAATTACGTAAAACTACTTTCATGCCAACAATGAGACTTTCATGTAACGGTTGTACGAATATTATCAATGGCACCAGTGAACAAATACAAATGTCACGATACCTTTACTATTGATGTAGATGAGTTCGAGTAGACTGAGAAATTTAAGTCATATCGATTCGTTCCCTATATCAATATTTTAGGAGTCGAATTAAAATTTCCTGGGCCTGAAATCTAATTTTAACAGATCCCATTTGAGCTCCACTCAATGCCTGGAGGCGTTAGATTAAGGAAGGGTGTGGATTAAATAAGATTCATTTATTTATATGAATTAACAAATTTCTGTTTTGAGAGATTGAAATCAATGTTATTATTTTTAAAATCATATAGGTTGTAGGTGGTCCTATTTTTAATATAGTGCTGGAGATATTTTCGATATTATCGGTAAAGCACATGCCAGAGAATTTAGACGTGAAGCTGCAGGTAGAGATTGTTGGAGAGTAAAGGGCACTAGGTAAAGGTAAAGGTAATAGTAAAGGTCTTAGAACATTAATTTTGAAGTTCTTTTCAACGAACCTCGAATAATGATACATTAAAACATGAGAATATTGTACTGTCATGTGAAACATTACGCTGAGTTTAATCTATCCTTTGGAACCGCAGAAGTCATGGATACAAGAGAATATTTCAAACAGTAGCGTTTTATAAATGACTTGAGGTATCGTGCTTGGGAGAGCCGAGCGCAAGTGTGATGATAGTGATGATCGGAATGCAAAGTCGTGACCAGTCGTCAGCGGCACGTGCCCTGGTGCTCTTTTTTGGTCGAGAGCTCCATCTGTGAGTGGCGGCAGTGGCAGGTGTGAGAGAGGAGAAGCGGCCTAACGGGCTCAGATGAAGCAAGAAGAAGAACAACAAGATGATGAAAAGGGAGAAGAAGTAGACGAAAAGGCTGTTTTCTAGGGAAAACAGACGTTGCGGCGACCGCAGTCAGGGACCTGGACAAGAAACACCGGCTTGAGAAAGGTCAGTACTCACCGCAACTGTTGCCAGACGCTATCGGTCGGCGTCGCGACGCTCGCTCCAACGACAACGTCTTACGAGACATGCGCCGCTGACGCTCAACACTCTTCCACTGAACCAACGTCGACGTCCCAAGACCCCTTACCGTGTCTAAGTCGTGCAAAAAACTTTTTGTCGGCTTTCTGTACAAAAATAACTACCGGCTGTTACTGCACCGCCCTAGAAAAATAGAGTTCAATAGCATACGCACTCAAAACATCGTAAGCCAAACAATCCTTGCTGGGTCAGTTTTTCTGACAGTCAACGTGAGATACTAAGCAAATTCTATGAGTTATCACATTCTGAAAAGATTAGTTTCATTAGCTAATTTACAGGGGTTCTCAATCTTTTTCAAAGACAGTACCCCTTAATAAAAAATTAAAATATAATTAGTAGAGTGAATATTGATGTTGTGGAACTTATCCATAATTAAAAACTCAAGAAGTTGTCGAATTCCACTTTATTTGTTACACAAATTACAGTACCATGGTTTCAGGGTACCTACCCCATCCTCAGCAAGACTGATTTGAAACTAAAGGAAGAAGCAAGGAAGCCTCTGAAGAAAAATGTATACAAGAGCTACTTGATCATGGAGATAGCAGAAACAATAATAATAATTTATAACCAGAATGACTTAATTCTAGCTTAAAATTATATTTGGTATTTTTGGTATTTAATTATTGAACAAATTTGACCGAAATGGTAAACATGCCAAAATAAGCTGCCAACCCAACAACTTAACAGGTGGCTAATTTAAAATCATATTTTAACATCCTAACCTAATGCACTAGATTAAAGGTATTACTAAATTGACCAAAACTATGACTATATGACTATTATTGACCAAAACTCATTAATTACATTAAATTCAACATTGATAATAAAAATGATTCCTAATCTAAGGCACAAGATTAAATAAATAAATAATGAGGCCCTATTTAGCCCATAAACTCTAGGATGTCTGGCCTAATCTGTTTTGTCCAGGGTGTCTTTGGCTAACCTGGTTATAAGGTGATAATAATTACAACCTAAACTTAATAATATTCCCAGCTCAAAAAAGTGCCTCATCCTCTGAAATATGAAGTTTTAGTTAACATTAAAAATTTACATTAAATTACTAAACTTAATTTACATTAAATTAACCTGGTTATAAGGTGATAGTAATTACAACCTAAACTTAATAATATTCCCAACTCAAAGTGCAGAAATAACTTGGATTAGTTTAGAGATCAAAAAGTGGTTCAAGGTTAGGGACAGCCTAGGCTTTTACCTATATGAACTCCATATGCAACTCACTAACAAATTAAGTACAACAGAATGGGACTTTCTAGCTTCCAAGGTAAGAGACATTTGTGACCAGAGTTTAAGTAAGAAAACTGAAAAACTGAAGAACAAATTGTGGAGGTTACAAATGGCCAAGGTAAGGAACAACAGAAACAACTCAACAGTGGAAGTACCTGAATTTACTTTTCCAAACAGAGTGATGAATCTGTCAGACACTGAGTTCAATAACCAGGAGACCTCTCTCCTAGGAATGGGAAATAAAATAGCTTGTAGGAAATCCCAGAGAAAAGACTTTCTAATGTTAGCAGCACACCTGGACAAGAGTAGAGATATCCATAATAACAGATTGTTAGGCAATAAATTAGCCTCTATTCTCATAGAGGGACCTGAAAAAAATTTACAAGCCAAGTATCAAGACAAGTTAAATTCAATCATGACCAAATCACTAAAAACAATCAATGACAAGGTGAAGAATAATGACCTGATCATTACTAAAGCAGACAAAGGGAATACCACAGTGATCCTAGACAGGAAAGAATATATTACCAAAGTTGACAACTTCATTAGTGAAAATAATTTTGAGACAACTTGCAAAGATCCAACACCAAAATTCCATTCCATTGTAAAGAAAAAAGTCAAAGATGTCAAAAAACTACTTTCAGAACAAGAGAAGAAATATATAGTACAGATGAACCCACAAACCCCCAGGCTCTGTGGACTACCCAAATTACATAAAGAAGGCATACCCATTAGACCTGTTGTCTCTTCAATAAATGCTCCAGCCCACAAATTAGCCTATAAAATCAATAGCTTATTCAGAAACTACACTTCTTTCAACCCCAAATTTAGTGTGAAAAACTCTATGGACTTAGTGGAAAGACTCAGCAAAATAGATGTACCCAACAATAGCAAACTAGTTTCATTTGATGTTTCCAACCTCTTCACCAGTGTCCCCATTCAGGAGAGTCTTCAACTGGCCAATCACATCCTAGATGAATCTACAACATTTCAAGACAATAATGAAGAAGAAAAAGAGGAACTCAAAACTTTATTGGAACTGTGCACCGAACAGAATTTCTTTAAATTCAATGGGAAGTTCTACAGGCAGAAAGATGGCCTAGCCATGGGATCCCCCCTCTCACCTCTTCTGGCTGAAATTTTCATGGATAACTTTGAAGAGAAATTAATTGGAACTTCTGGGTTTAAGAAAAATATTAAGTACTGGTTTAGATATGTAGATGACATTCTTTGTCTTTGGGAAGGTTCAACAAGACAGTTAGATAATTTCTTCCAGGAGCTGAACAATACACATCCAAACTTGAAATTTACTAAAGAAATTGAAGAGAATCATCAGTTGAACTTCCTAGACCTCACAATAGTCATAAAGGACAACAAACACCACTTCAGCATCTACAGGAAATCTACAACTACTGACACAGTAATTCCAATGAACTCTTCCCACCCATTTCATCACAAACTGGCAGCCTTCTATTCCCTCCTCAACAGATTGACCAGAATCCCAATGTCTTCTGAAAACTACAACAAAGAACTCGGAATCATCCTTCAAATAGCTAAAAACAATGGATACCACTCAAATACTATAATGAATCTTCTAAACAAAATAAAAAAGAAGGACGCCATCCATCTAGTCTATTCACAAAAAGAAGGGGACCCCAAAGGCAACTGGATCACACTTCCCTATATTGGAAACATTTCACAACAACTTGGAAACATCATCAGAAAAGAAGGACTACAAGTGGCCTTCAAATCCACTCCAATCCTCAATAACTTGATGAACTCCTCCAAGGACCCCATAAATGATGGTGAAAAAAGTGGAGTGTATAAGCTGAACTGTGCTGACTGCAATTCCTGTTATGTGGGGCAGACTGGGAGACCTTTCAACACAAGAATCAAGGAACACACCACAGCTTGGAGAATGGGCAACAAGAATTCCAACTTTGCAGACCATCTAATAGAAAGTGGACATAATTTCGACCCAAAAAACAACATGGAAATACTTCACTTTTGCCAAAAGAGCAGATTAATGAACGTTTTAGAGGCAATAGAGATTCATAAAATAGAAAAGGACATTTCAATCATTAGTTTGAATGACCATAATGACTTCATTAACAGCAATATAAGCAGGTTAGTTCAAGATCATCTAGAACAATAAGAGTAGGCTAAATATACTAGAGTGTGGGTTAATTAAGACCCCATACTTTTATTTTTAATAATACCTTTAATCTAGAGCTTTAGATTAGGATATTTGTTATCTTTGAAGTGAGAATAACTTATTAGTGAATAACTTAACTTTTTAGATTGAAATGGGTAAATTTGGTTCAGTGGATACAAAATAGGTTATTTCAGAGGATGAGGCACCTTTTTGAGTTGGGAATATTATTAAGTTTAGGTTGTAATTACTATCACCTTATAACCAGGTTAATTTAATGTAAATTAAGTTTAGTAATTTAATGTAAATTTTTAATGTTAACTAAAACTTCATATTTCAGAGGATGAGGCACTTTTTTGAGCTGGGAATATTATTAAGTTTAGGTTGTAATTATTATCACCTTATAACCAGGTTAGCCAAAGACACCCTGGACAAAACAGATTAGGCCAGACATCCTAGAGTTTATGGGCTAAATAGGGCCTCATTATTTATTTATTTAATCTTGTGCCTTAGATTAGGAATCATTTTTATTATCAATGTTGAATTTAATGTAATTAATGAGTTTTGGTCAATAATAGTCATATAGTCATAGTTTTGGTCAATTTAGTAATACCTTTAATCTAGTGCATTAGGTTAGGATGTTAAAATATGATTTTAAATTAGCCACCTGTTCAAGTTGTTGGGTTGGCAGCTTATTTTGGCATGTTTACCATTTCGGTCAAATTTGTTCAATAATTAAATACCAAAAATACCAAATATAATTTTAAGCTAGAATTAAGTCATTCTGGTTATAAATTATTATTATTGTTTCTGCTATCTCCATGATCAAGTAGCTCTTGTATACATTTTTCTTCAGAGGCTTCCTTGCTTCTTCCTTTAGTTTCAAATCAGTCTTGCTGAGGATGGGGTAGGTACCCTGAAACCATGGTACTGTAATTTGTGTAACAAATAAAGTGGAATTCGACAACTTCTTGAGTTTTTAATTAATAATTAAAAATTAAAATGTTGCGTACCCCCTTGTTATCGGGTAAGGGGTTGTTGGGGGGGGGGGCGTTAAAATTGCAAACAATATATTCAGAGACATATTTAAAACGCATTTCAAAGAATTAATGAGAAGGATGAACTTGCTTCTTTTTACATAGTTCCTCAATGCCACCCGTGGCTCGCACTGCTGCAAAGCGGCGCTTACTATTATCATTTTTATCTGTGATTTGATTGACAGCCGTACATGACATAATGCATTAAATGTTTAGTTGTAAGTTTTCAGGATTGTAATTAATATTATTGGCGATATTCAACTTTGTTATGTTCTATCTTATGTGTTGAATAAATAAATATTCTATTCTACAAAATAGTGAGACAAACCTATTGCACCTGCTGGTGCAATGTAACGCGACCACACAAGTATTCCATTAGATTCCACTATGAAATTATAATACAGCATGATTGCGAAACGGGAAGAAATAAAAATTAACTTTTTAAGTGCATTCAACGACTTGCAGTCAAATTTTCATTAAGAATAAGTAGAATTTACTTACTCTGTAGGCCGAACGTTTTCGAATCTTAGATTCAAAATACATCAAAGATTCAAGAACTTTCGGACTACAGACATTAACAACGCAGTTCGTCATGGAACAAGAAATCCAGGAAAATAAAAATTGTTTAATTTTCTATTAACCCGCCCCGCGTACCCCCTGAAAATTTTCGCGTACCCCCAAAGGGTACGCGTACCACAGTTTGAGAACCCCTGAGCTAATAATTTCCTTCGAAAACAGGGAGAACCTGATGTTTTTTCTTTGAACACTTCTATATTCTTCTATTTTCTCAATAGACATAATTTTCTATCATTGTATTCTCATAATTGCTAAGTTGTCAGCTATATTCTCATTGCATTCTATTGTTGTATTACATCATTTACGTTAAGTGTAATTCACACGAAAAAACCGAAAAAATGAATAGTTGGAAATACTATTAAGTTATTCAAGCACTAATTATATCTCAGTAATTTCTTTATATTTCAACTAGTTTTGAAAACTGACTATCACATAACAATGCAGCTGACAATCCAGCTTATTAATATGACTACAGACTACAAAACGACTACTTAATTGACTCAAGTAAGTGATCAACTGCATTGACTTCACATTGGTGGCTTGAGGGTGGCGTCATTAGTCATTTTCTAAGGGTAACGTCGTTAAAATTTTGTATAGCCTATAAATGAAGAATTCTCGTGAATTCCACTGAATACTCCTAGTTTTTGGGGTGGAAGATCACTTCCCTCAACCACTCTTGCTACACTGACAATGCTCAATACTTTTTAATTCAAGGACAACCGACAAATTTGCATTAGCATTCCCTGACTGGGAAATTGCATAGTTACACTAATTTGAAAGATTTTTTGTATTTAGTTTTCTGGCAGTAAACGGTGTCAAAGTAGTTAGTTTTCTGTTAGGAAGCTGATGTCCAATTACTTATGATTATCAATCAACTTGTTTGCCTTGTTAGACATCATGCTGAACTAGGAATTCACGCCCGGCATTAAATTTATTTATCTTGCTTAATATGATTTTTTGAAAAACTGTCAACATTAAGTTTATTATTACTTTATCATTTTATGAAACTTTTTACAGCAGTTCCATTTCTAGAATGGCACTATTTTATTGACTTAGGTTTATGTCATTATTTATTTCTCTCTTTACTTTCTTTGCCTGGTCTCCCTTGGCCAAACTCTTCCCCTTTTTTTTCTCTCGAATTATTTTCCAGTGGGTAGGCAATACTCATAGCTATAGTGAAAGCAGCTTGTCTAGTGAAGTAAACCTTATACATATCCTGTGGGCTCAGACGCAGCTAGGTGGCGGCCCCACCATTGAACTTGACCTGCGCAGCGTTCGTACCGTGGCCAGGGGATACTTATACACACACTGGAGTCGGCGTAGCCGAGTTGGCTTATCGCTGGTCTGATAAGCCAAAGGTCCTGGGTTCGATCCCAGTTGAGTACAAGATATTTTTCTCGAGCCACTCCCGTGTTTCGGAGGACACGTTAAGCCGTCGGTCCCGGTTGCATATAAAAAAAGCAGTCGTTAAAAAAACGGCGAGGTGGAACGTAAGGGTCTCCCCACCACGAAAAGCCATACGAATTTACTTATACACACTAACAAACACACAAACAGTCAACATTAAGTTTATTATGACTTTATCATTTTATAAAACTTTGTACAGCAGTTCCATTTCTTGAAAATCGATGTTTGGCGGTAATAGGCCATATGTCTGACTGACCCCAGTTAAAAAGAGTGCTACTAAGGCCGGCCGCACACCAAATCGGGCACGGCGCGGCGCGGCGCGACGTTTTGCCTTAAGGCGCCTTGTGCGACATGGTTTGTATTGGTTTGAATGGAGGTGCCGCACACTGCATCGAGCACGGCAAGGCACGGTGAAGCAGCGCCGCAAGGCGCTTTGTCCTGCCGTGTCAATTTTCGTCTTTCGGGCAAAACGCATCAGGCAAATCGGTCTGCGCATGCGCGGGGATCGCCACCACGTGTAGCGGTGGTTGAGTCATAGCATATAATGTAATTGTCTTTGGTCCTAGTGATAGTCGTTGTTGTGTGACAAGTGAAATGGCAAGCCAGGATGATTAAACTGCAACTCTCATTTACACCTTGAATAATTTACACCAAATTTCACCTTGAATCAGATCGGCAATAGAGCCAGAGAACACAAAAAATTACGATAAAAATCATGCTTGCTTAGTCCAATATAGAAAATCTTGTCCTACGCGACACTACACTACACTACATACGAGCAGAAATAAAAATCGTAAAAGCTACCTTTAGCCACAGATTACAGAAACAACAAAAACAATAATAGATGTCTGTGCTTTAGCCTACGGTGTTTCAAAATGAAGTTCACATTTATTTACCTTTCAATTAGCCTACATAATCAGCGAAGAGGGTTTCTAGTAGATAATTATTTCAATTTATTTTATTTTTAATGTTTTTGTATAATCTAGTTCATATTTGAATACTAGGTCGTCACTTCTCAAATTCCGTACTCACCTTCTGCTTCATACTGCTCAACTTACTTCAAAATCAGTTCTTAGAGAAATATTCTTCTGACCTAAATATTTTTTCAAGCATTCTCCATGTTCAATACTTTAATCAAGGTATTCAATTAGATTCGAATTTTCCAATCATTAAAACTATCGCTGTTTTATTTTAAAACAATGAAGCCCACATAGGGCTGAGACCTGTGCGTGGGTAATGAGTTGATGATGATGATGATGATAATAATAAGCGTAGGCTATTACTTTTAATGTTGGGGAGACCATTACGGGTAGTTCCACCTCTTCATTTGAGAAATGTTATGAGAAACATGTTGGACCTAACTTACTATTTTAGGCGGGTTCCGAACCACCGGGTGAGTGATAATAGAGCTTATAACAGAAAGTCATCAAAGCACGGTCCATCAAAGCGCAGTCTTGAGCTCTCGTGACTCAACATCTCGATCGCAAAAATACCACGTGACTAATCACCACTCTAGCTGGATGATGATGATGATGATGACTGATGAGTTGGACCAACAGTTTTAGGTGGGATTCGAACCACCTGGAAGAGTATTTACAGCATAGAACAGTCTTTTTTACTGTTCCAAATCGGTCACCGAATCGGCCACCCTCACAGAAAGGGGTAATTAACTTATCTCATCTGACTAGCATGGCTCGTGGCTATTCACTTCGCCAAGGAAACTTTCCCCCATATAGTTTGCAAGGAGCGCAGTAAAGATTACCTTTGATTTGGAATAAATTAGATGAGTCCTTTTAAAAATAAAGTCGCCTTGCCATGCCGTGCCGTGCCGTGCCGATGGTGCTCTTATTTCATCGTGCACGGCGCGGCGAGGCGAGGCAAGGCAAAACGTCATGCCGCGCCGTGCCTGATCTGGTGTGCGGCCGGCCTAGGAGAATGCACTTGGTACTGACTTATGATCATAAGTCAGTACCAAGTGCATTCTGGTTACATGCACGAAAATTGCTTGATGGGAAATGTTACTTACTTTTTCCTGATGTCATTGGGGTTTATTTGTAACTGGAATGATGAACGTTCTGTGGAAAAATGGATGCTCATTTCAAAATGAATTTCAAGCTTCTTTTATGTACTGATAAATTTACTTCAGTGTTCTCTATTCAGAACCTATCAGTGGCGTAACTGTGAGAAGGGCAGAGAAATAGATCTCGTCAGAGGCAAAAATCTTTTTGGAATTTTAGCAAGCCTCGAGAGACAATTTCTGAAAGCTATGAAAGATGAAATTCATTCAGGAGAATTTCTCAAGTTGAATACATTTTCAACTTGAACTGAAAAGAAAAATTTTAGATTGACGAAAATGAGAATCTGTAGAAGAAAAATGATCCAAAATATCCTTTTAGACCATCGACCATTTGCGAGCCCCATTTTCTCGAAGGATGAAGCCCACATCGGTCTGAGACCTGTGCGTGGGTAATGAATTGGATGATGGTGCTTGATGAAGAATGAATCTTCTCAAACCATGTCAATTTCAATTTTAATGGTTTCTATACCATGATTTTCAATCACTTAATCATGATTTTAATGGAAATACAGTGTAAGTTTTAATATAAGCTTATCGTCAAGTATTTCGTCATGGACAACATCACAGATTTCTATATGGTTCTCTAGATAGCAAAAGGAAACAAAGTTGAATTGAGCCAGTTCATAGAATTCCATGCTGTAGTTACAAAGTCTCCACCTAAAGGAAGTGTATTTTCATTGAATTAAAATGTTCAGAATCGCTCAAAATGTTTTAGAGGGATTATTTTCGTGGGGGAGTACCCTTGAACTCCCCTTTTAAGATAAAGGCTCATTTGCTCGTATATCGTCTTTAAGAAATTATTGTTAGAGGACTTCTCCTTTTCCACAAATTGTTTACAATGTATTGCCTAGAGTTACTGCACACCTCCACACCAATTTTCCAATCAAGTACAGTAATTGTTATCGATATAAAATCCCTATTTTTTAATAATTAGACCTCTCAATTATAAAAAAAATTAGTGTTGTTGAAGTAGGTATATGATTTATTCATCAATTTCTGATAAAGAGTCACTGACCCCCTCCCTTCACAAATATACACCCCCCCCCCCCTCCACCAATAAATGATAGCTGACGTCGACCACGGGTTTATATACTGAAATTAGGCCTCCAAATTACAATTGAAAATTGATTTCTTAGACAGTTCTATACATATTAACATATTTATGTAACCACATTATCCACGGCATTCACTTATGTATTTGAGGGACACATATCTTGATTATGGCAGTTCTCCATATCCTGGGAAATATATATCTTGAGAAGCAGGCCTATTATAAAAAATAACTCTCTACCTCATTAGAATATTGAAAGTTGTGTCTCCCCAACGTTGTAGAGGAGAGCCAGAGCTATCCTTGAATAACAGGCCTCGTTAACAAGACTGTTATGAATGTATCGAAAAGTAGCCAATTCATCAGAAATGACAGAATATTTAGTTTAGAATTAACCAATGTTACAATTCCGTAACATGAAACTCAACAAACTCTGTCTTTAGATTGCATAACTTGAGTTTAGTCAAATGAGTTGGCAGAAGTGAAAGGCTCAGCCTTATAGACCTGTGCTGAATTCCTCGTAAATATCTTAAATCTAGAACTCAATCACACATTCATACACACCATTATGTGTCTGATCATAGATACATAGTAATTTATAATAAATAATTCATTTCTCAGTTTCCATTATATTGTAATAATGTCGGTGCCCCTTCCTTATAGTCTCTTTTAATAAAACTACTTTAACATGAATACTTTTAATAGAATACTTTAACATGGCTCAGGTGTTAAATTTTTTTTCTTGTATTGAAGTCCATCCCAATTAATTAGAATAACCCTCTTGTGCTCTGAATGCACTTGAATCATGATATAAAGAAGAAATGTTAGTAGCTTAGCCTACAGATAAAATGAACATGTTATGATTAGTATTAGTTATAATCATAATTTCTGCCAATCAATTTTTTTCAAATTATCATTAACCAATAGAAGGAGAGGCATCTCAAACAAGAGTTCTGGAATTTAATTTCACTAAGAGGTTCATGTCTAATTTTTTTTAAGTATCCTGATTTGTCTTGATCGGAGCTTGACCCTCGCAGTTTTATCAATTGAATGACCTCCACAATGCTGCCAATAATAATTTCTGCTATCATTTACCAATGTTCTAATATTTTAACAAAATCCATAGTAAAGTTTAGAGGAATGCAACAAGAATATCGAAACACTGACTTCTTTCATAATTTTTCAACATTTCTGCTGAACGCATCAAATGTCTTAGAAACGACTATTCGTGAATTGAGACTTGGGCTATGTGTAATGTGTAATGCAGTTCTAGACTGTCATGAAAGAGTAAACAATACAAGTAAATAATATTCAACTCAGAGCCCAATTTAAAATTATATCAAACTGAAATTAACTCATTAACTCAACAATTGGAATGATATTGGGGTCTCATAACTACATGAATGTTATGAATTAATAAAAAGGATAATGTCTAAAACACTATGAATGATTAAAACCATTCAAGCCTGAGAATCTTTAGTAAGAAATTGAAATTCACAATTCGACACGTTCATCTTGGAGCAGGCTACTTTTAACTATTAACTTAGTCCTGCTTCCAATGAAAATAAAATATTTAGTTCTCTACTCAAGAAGAGTTACACTGTGAAAAGAACTACCCTGTGATGAAGTTTATCCAATAATAATCCAGTTTTAAATTTTGTTTCCACCAGTGATTTTATTTTATATTTTTAACGTGTATCGTGATAGTCCTAATAAACTAGTGAATAAGCAACTGACTCAATAAATGGAACGGTCACAGCTCGGGAGTTTGGGAGGGGGGGGGGCGGTTCACAATTGACTGTTGTTGACCATTTTTTGCCCATCCTTCCTGACCCTTCTCCAGTAAATTTCGATTTTGGGGGGTCATGACCCCCCTGGGACCGCCCTTGGTCAAAATTAATTAGGCTGAGGACAAATGATTTAAGTCAACAAAAAATGATTGAGTAGGAATTTGACATTTGACACGGAATATGAAATGGGAAATATAGAAATTGGTAAAGTGGTAAATGATTATGTAATGTGTATATTGATAATGTGGTAAATTGAAAAATATGGAAATGGTAGTTATTAAGTACAGTAGTGATGATGATAATAATCTTAAATGTTTTTAAATGATGAGTATTGTGAGGAAAGATTCCGAATTATATTTGGTAAATAAAAGAATATCTCACCTTCATCTCGAGAACTAATTGTTCAAGTGGAGATCAAAGAACACAATCCAGTATGTCAAGTGGCACTTCTTAAGTGAGACTACGCGAACTCACGTAGACATGTCAGTGGGTTACTAGAACTAAGTTGCGAGCGTAATTTTGAGATGCGTTGTCGATTGATGGGTGACAACCCGTGTGACGACATGACGAGTCGCGACGGGAGCGAAAGTCGCCTTGTTCGCGCGCGTCTGCCTACTGACTCTGCAAGGAGCGCAGTCGAATGTGTGTAAGAAAAAAGAATTACCTACAAGAAAAAACGCCTTTCAATTATCCTAAAAGCTGAAACAATAGAAAAGGGACGGCCCTCTGCTGGTGCGAGGGGCAGGGGATTGTCAGGGTGGAGTCCCTTGCACGGATAATGAGACCAATTCGAGGGGCATTGTTTCACGGCCTAAGAGGCAGTAGGCCGGTGATCGGGGGGTGCGGAGACGTGAGAGAGAGCCCGGTAAAAACTTCCTAAAGGGAGAACAACGGAAGTCTAGGCACGGCCAGCCTATCATGGTGGGGCCTGCCTTGGGCCAGTCCAAACTATAGTGGGGGCGGGCCCAACTATCGCCAACTATCTTTGTTATAGTTGACGTCCGACAGCCGCCACTCAGTGCAGAGCTCAGTTGATGGCACGAGGCTGCCTCGACTCGGCCTCGGCTAGGAAGCCATCATGCCTCACCGTGTACCGTCCTGGGAACATGCTCTATTAACGAAAACAACACCTAATTTGCAATTGCGAATTGAATTTCAGAGTAGAAAGAAAAGCAAAAACTGCAAAGCGAATCGTAGTCGTACATCAGTGTCTGAAACAATTGAAAAGATTCGCATCTAACAACTTCCTGTGCATCATGCGGTACACGTATGATATGTTTCTCAGTTATCTTGAGAAGTCCTCAAGCCTTAACGCATCTGAATCAGGACAGCATAGTCTATACCGTCCTGATCTGAACGTCGTCTTTTGGTTATTCTTGGGTTTAAGACTATATTATTTCTATTATTTCATACTCCATTATGATCCTATATCTGAATGCCCAATTTCTACATGGACAAGCTACATTTTCGAACATTTTCATTATCTTTGCTCTTTTTGAAAAGAATGCAACTACAAAACAATTTTCATAATTTTCCGAAATACGAGCGTAGCTTTTTCCAGCTCAATCAAAAATATTAAAATTTTATATATTCAGAAATTTTTCTATTAGTCTACCGTAAAACGAGACCCACATTAAAAAAATTATCAAAAATGTATATTGCAGATGTGTGGACTCCATGTTCAGTCCCAGAGTAGACGAACGATCTAATGAATCGATGAGTATTGAATATTATTGATATGATTACTATAAATTATAATAATTTCAATTATCCATTATTAGCCATTTTATTATTATATTCATTATTTTCATTAATATGATTACTATTGAACAATTAATCAGTTGAATATTGGATGAGTAATGAATGAATAAAATGTTCATCAATGTGTATTTCTGATACAGATAGTTTCACGGTGCTTGGCGTCTCGATGGAGCATGCGCGCTGAGCGCTTTCTCCCACTACTGTACCTGCTGCCTCGCAGTACAGTCAAGTTCAAATATTCCCTAAGTCTGCTAACGCTAAAACGTTCAGCATAGAGTGTATTTGACGCGACTGTACTTAATGGCTGGAGGGGAAGCGTGGTGGGAAAGACTTTCTGTCTCTCTCGCACTGCCTCCCCTGCCACCAGCGAGACGCCATGCACTTTGAAACGGTCTGTATCAAAGTTAGAATGAGTAGTTCAAGAGCGTAGAACAGAATTCGCAAAGCAAATAGAAACATTCAAATTCACCGTCTAGATATATTGACAGACGATTTTGTGTCAATAATTGACACTTTATCGTCTTTCGGTGGGTTATTGCCTATCACTAGTAACTTAACTGGATGTATACTACATCGGACACAATGTGAAAGTTAGCACCCAAGTAGTCGATTTGACGGATCAAAGCGAACGTTTGTTATTTTGCAAGTGGATGCGGAGGGGAGGCGGACTTGGACTCAACATACGGTATCGATATATACGTTTCGTTGTAATTCGTGCAGACACTTTTCCGTTTTGTTGCCGTTGTACGGTGCTTGAGAAAAGGTAATTGGAATTGGTTTGGCGCTCCTATAGCAGACACTTCCGCTACGATCGTCGTCAGATGGGTCGCAGAAGGGAAACAGCAGAGGGCGTAGAAGCCGCGGAAAATAAAAATTTTCGATTGTCGACAGAATTAAAAAATCGGAGAGGAAGCGAGCTGCTTTTGTTCGTGCGGCTGCAGGAAGACGCACCTTTAACGCCGTCACCTCTGCACTGGCACTACAATAAAAACGGGCAAAAAATTGTTGCCGGCAGAGAAACCTCTCAACCCTTTCTTCAGACCTCTACATCACACGCTCACATTGCACGGAAAAAACTACCTTTTCATCACATTATTATTATAGCATACCTGAAATGGCGTGCGTCTATTTTATACTATGAAAGCCAATGAGGAATGGAGAGTTTTTTTGCAGTCAACTGCAGTAGTAAATTAGGATTGAAGGGAAGACATGTGAATAGAATGCATGCTTAGAGAATTATAAAATCAATTTATGAGAAATCTTATTTGTTACAAATGTTGGAATTGCTATTATGAAAGGAAGATATGAAGTTATATGACCTACACCTACAGGAAGTATTCAATTATGAATTATGAATACTGATAAATAATGAATGATAAAACTAATTATGAATAATTTTGGCAGATCCCGATTTTTATTAAAATTTATCAGTTTAGATCGAATTTGACTTGAGGAGGAAAGAAAATGTTTTTATGCTCTTAGTTGCTAAATTGAACTAAATTAATGTAAATCTTGTAGTAGATTGAGAATGCCGATTAGAGCCGTATAAGATGGAAATAATGGATTATTCTCAATCTGAAAACTCAATCATCTAGTAAAAGTTCTCATACAGTAGTATAAGATGAGTGAATAATATAAGTTGGTACACGCTTCCTTGAGTTTTACAAAAATGAGGTGCTAGATCGCTGAGGTGTAAGATTCGGCGGAATCTTGAACATATCTTCTTGTCCATTGTAGATCTGAACAAACGATTCGCCGTTCGAGTTGACTATAGGCTAGGCCGCTAGACTGAGGCACACATAGTATATACAATTTCATTCATATTGCGAGGGGGGGGGGGGGTTCTTCTTCTTCAACAAAACTTCATGAGAGGTGGGTTGCCCGGGTGAAAGTGTTTGAAATGAGGTTTTTAAAGTTGTGAATTTGAGGGCATTTTCAATTGAAATGAAACCAACTTTCGATTTTGAAGGTTTTTGAAAATTTCCCTTTTTCTAGAACGCTTAAAACACTTTTAACCAAATAAGTTTTAGATTAAAAAATTTAAGTTTCTCACTTTTTACCTAAAATGTTATAATATTATACTGTTAATACGACCGGATTCATGATGAAATGCCTCTACAACGTGCTATACTGCCAAACAGAAACTTAAGCTAATGAATACACAGCCTGAGTGTCAATATAGTAATAATTAATGTAGCAAAACATTCAAGTTAAACCCATATTTTAATGTTTGTCTCCCACCCATTTCTTTTCTTTTACTTCTTATCATCTCTTTTCCACTTCTTCACTGTTTTTTTATAATTTTCCCTTTTTCTTTTTTCTCCTTCTTCTGAATTTCTCCTTCACTCCTGGATCCGCCACTGTTTTCATTGTTTTTGTCAATTCAACTAGCATTTTTGTTCTTTTTTCTTTACGGAATCAGTAGCAAGTGGTGAGAGTAGTAAGTAATGAAATCGAATATTGATCTTGAAATTCCAGAGCAATTAAATATTTCATTAGATGAGAATGAGAGATATGCTGGATTCCAGTAAATTTAAACTCAGCTAAATAAATTTTCAATATGGAACAGGGATTCCAATCTATTACTTCTGAATAATTATTCTATTCTTTTTGATTTCACAGAATCATCTTTTTGGTGATGAGGGGTAGTGACTGTTCCAATATATTTTATTATTACCTACAAATAAAAATTTTAAGTTATACTGATATTCCCCGTGTGACCCGGTATTTGTAAGATAATTATAACTAGCACAGAAAAATAATGAGTTGCATTATATTCTTCATTTTTACAATATTTTTTCTTCAATCTTCCGCAGGTCAGGGCGGATCCAGCAGCAGATTTGGGGGGGGGGGGGGGGAAATACCTGAGTGTGGGGTATGGTTAAAAGGAGGGGGGGTCAGGGATATTTGAAAATTATGCATAAAATCGTGAATTTAAGGGTGTATTTTCAATTGAAATGAAACCAACTTTACAAATTTAATTGTTCACCTATTGCCTGTAATGATATTATATTTTAAATACACATGTTAATGTGTATCGTTACATCACAAAAAGCAGTTGCATAACTACAGGGTCTAGGGGGGGGGGGATGTTGCCGGGAGGGTTAGACTCTCGGTACAGTAATTGCAATAGTAATAATTTGTAATTTGGAGTAGTAGACCTCAAACGATAAATAGAAGCAATATACATTGCTATTTATTTCAGAACAAGGGTTCGGGGAACTCCCCGAGAAAATTTTTGAAAATTACCTCTCTAAAACTACATGTCAAGTGAATCTAGCCATTAATTCTTCTAACTTAACACTTCAACACACGTTATGTGTCAAAGTAAATTCTGTCTAGTTCTTGTGATACTGTCAATGGGAGATCCGGGTCCTTACTTGAAACTTTTACTTTTCTATAGTTGATCCCTCACTGCTCCTGATTGGGGTAATGTACAGTACCGTAGGCTACTGGAAATTTTTTTCAAAATAATTGAGGAGTACTCCTTGGAAACGTTTTAAAAATAAAACTCCGACAAAATCATATTTTTCACGATTCCAGACATCTTTAATTCTTGCCAAAAATTGTCTCACAATGGCCTGCTAAAATTCCAAATTTTCTTTAGTCCCCGGGGGGGGGGGGGAATATCCCCCTGATTCCCCCCCCCCCCATAATTATGCTACTGACACAAGCTGTTAATGAAAAATAAAATGAACAAGAAAAATGATATACATTATCCGCAATTGAAAAGCTATTCTGTAATCAGCCAAAATCTCCCAATAATTTTTTGAGGATCCAGGATCTATGCTCTAGAGCGATTATCTGAGTGAATGTAAATAGTGCAAACAAGCCTGCTTTTTCTGATATTGTAGTCCTCAGACATGTTTTGATAAGCTGCGGAATCCAGAAAACCCTTTCAAACTGGCATCATTTTCAGACCAATTACTGAAGTACACAATATTTGCAATAGAAAATTAATTGTTGGTTAGGCATTGCTGTTTCATTTTTCTCGCTTGTCAACAACTTTGAAAAATCTCCTTCATTTTCTTCTACTTTTAATTTTATCCTTATTGCTTACCCTTTTTGGTCTTTTTTCATTTTCATCTCTTTTCTACCAATTTCTATTGTCATCTCTTTTTCACTTCTTCACTGTTTTCTGTCAATTCCATTTGTTCCTCTTTTCTTCTTTTTCTCCTTCTTCTTCTTCTCTCTCTTCTCCTTCCTCTTCTTTTTCTTTTCCTTCTTCTTCTCCGTTGAGGGGGGGGGGAATTTTCCCATCCCGTGGATCCTCCACTGCCGTAGGTTCACTTGTATATGCGGCCATTTATGCTACAATCAGCTGAAATTATTGCAGAAAGAATTATGACCTCATTCAATATCATATCCATATCATATTTTGTTATAATATTCAATGATATAGAAATTGAGTTCAAGCGGCCTACAGAAATGATGTATTTTAGATTGCCAATTCCTATAAAACCTTTTTTGTGGAAGATATTGCCTCAACGTGAATAGGAACGAGATTCTTCACATTCAAGTAACGTTAATATAGTGTTATTCTCGTCATTGTGGAGATTTTTAAAGAAATACACATGTCTCTCTTCGTTGATCGCTATCAGTAAATGCCTCATATCTATTAACATGATATAAGATACCATAAGCCATACCATAGTCTCATGATAGTGTTCACAGGAGTGGTGAGAGCTCCAAACATTTTTTCTTATACTTTGCAACCCAGTGTGGGTGTTGGTTTAATCGTTTCATTCTAGTATGTCTTCTAGAGGATATTCCCATAAATTATTGTCTATCTTCTTGCAGATTCATTTCTGCAAAGTGAATTATAGAGGAAGTATTGTGACATAGCATGATGAATTGTTCCATGATATAGCACGATGAACGTTTGACTTGAGCTCGTGATGGCAGAGAGCCTGCAGCGATTTATTATACGTTTAACATGGAATGAGAATCGTGAGGCGATTATTTTGCCCATAAAAGACCGATTAACTGTATAACTGCAATGACACTCTTGTATTACGGAAAAGACATCAAGTTAAATGTCTTGCCTTGATTGCATTTATCTTGATGAGTGGAGTCCAAATATAAAACAATACAACACTATTGAAGAGGGTCAAAAAAGACGCTTGCTCTCTAAAATTGAGATAATTTGAAATGTTTTATTTAAGACAAATCCAACGCATTGATAGATTTGATAAACAACTATGATTGAAGTATCAACTCGGTGTAAGGATTTTTCAAACGATCATCCAAACGAGTAAGAATAATAATCATTAAAAATTCGAAATTCTATTTTTGGCAATGTTCTATTATTATTTTGCTCTTACAGAACGATTGGTAGATAGGCGATAGGCTAACTGAAATTTGACGATGTGCTGATGTCTAGTTTCAGAATAATTGCATTATTATTACCCCCTTGCATTTTTAAAACCACCATTTACTAGTTATTTTATAAAGGTAGTAGTGAGGATAAGATAATAAGTTTGAGAGGAAATTTTAACAATGAAAATTGAACCATGATCGTGTATGATGGAAGAAAATATTGTTTCATACAACTTTCATACGAATTCTAATTACTGAATTATCAAGTATAGACATTTTATTCACTCTCCTCATTTATAGTGCTAGACTTTTTATCACACTATATCTTAATGTTTTAAGAAATACTCAATTCTTTTTAGATGAATATTGCAATATATTCACTCATGTTTTATTAAAAAGTGTTATTAACAAGTTTGTCAATAAATTTGATTAATTAACAAAATAATTTACAACTATTTCCAAAAATAATAATCTTACAGCGTGCTCATCATTATAAAAGAACTGAATTTTCAATTTGCATTATTATTCATACTTTATAATTAGTTTCTAAATTCATGAAGAATAATAATTTTGATTTCTCAATCAATCCAATTTAATGTTTTTTCTATTGCGGATGATGCCCACATGAGTCTGGAGACTCATGCATGGGTAATGAGGTGAACGATGAGAAACATCCATGGCTGAATGAGATTTGAACCCAAGGCTGCAGGAAATGAAGCCAGCCAGAGCCCTACCTTATCACAGCCAAGCTCTCCAACCTACTTGGCGCTACCAGAGCCGCCAATTAGATGTATTAGATTTGATTCAATTAGTCCAATTATAATTTATAAAAATCTTTCCTACCGCAAGCAGAGTTTTGAGCTGCACCTTGGAATAAACAATTTTTCTCTCTCAGACTCAACTGATTAGTTGACAAGTAAGGACAATGTTCTGACTTTTGTATTAATTTGACTTTTTTTAAACATTGAGATTCATTATTGGTAATTATTGCATTCAGATCAAACTCCTTCCTCTTCGCTTTGATATTATTATCTTATATAAATTGATGAGAGCTCATTTCAAAATAAGATTACAACTGTAAAAATGTCAGTATTTCTCAGGAGTACTACCCTAACTCATACTAAATCAGTTGAAACTAGATTTGAGAAAGTTTCTTCCATCACAGTGTATTGCATTCGAGGAAAATGTTAAAGAAAGCACGAAATCCAAAAGACACACTTATAAACACCGCAAAACTTGAGTAGCTCCTGGCTCATTCTTGTCACGGGAAGCCATAAAATTTCGGTTTCATGTTTCCCTATGACGCAGAAAAATATATCTTTCCGCGGTAGATGTTTTTATTCTATTTATAAGTGCGCTAGCTCGAGTATAAAACTGCAGCACATTATAGAACACCGTTTGGCTTCATCCGAAATTCGGTCATCAATATTTAGTGTGCAGTTCTAAAGGTGTGCTATCTCAGTCTCAGTTTCGATTGATTCTTCTCGTATTTGATTCCTCAGGAAAGACAAAGATAAACTAATCGTATTGCGTTCAAGGAAAAAAGTGCATCATTAACGAGCAATGCACGAAATCTGAAGTTAGTTGGCCGTGCGCCACCAATGGTGGATAACGCTGTTATTTTTAGCATTCCTTAGAAAAACACTTCGAGAATTATAAAGATTAGCATCTGACTTGATTCAGTCATAGGCAGCAGTCTCTTAGAACAATCTTCTACCTGGACCATGTGATCACTTTAAATGGGTAGTTCCTTTTTACGATGTCTGTTATGTTTATTTTCAAGATATTGGAATCATTTTAATATATGCTTTAAGAGTACATACTTAGCATTAGAGAGCTCTCACGACTGGATGCGCCATAGAAGCTCTGGTCTACCAGTTAAATTTCAATTCAAAGACCATGGTTTCATTACGTAATAGTTTAGTAGCTCTAATTGAAGGCTGGTCTTATTCGGGACAGATGTGATGTGAAGAATGAAATGAACAAGAAAACAAATTCATTCGATTTGTAGTTTGAAGCTAGATAGAATTCTCATTAATAAACGTTTTGTTCAGACATTATTAAAGTTGTAGAACCGTTCCTCAATTGAAAACATCAATGTAGTCAGATCCATCAGTTTGATTTCAATTCAAGGACCATGGCTTAGTTATTATATAATCTGCCGCATCATAAGCTTGACTCATGTCATGAAATCATGGTCCTTGAATAAAGTTATACCTTGGACTGATATACCTAATTACATTAGTTTTTTCATTTCAATAAATGGAAGTGATGAATGACAAATGTTGATGATGTGCAGAAAGTAGAATAGAATAGTTCTGAGACTTCAGATTAAGTTTGATGATAAGCTTGGTTGTAATAACTTTGAGTTCACTCACTACGAGACGTCATTACGTGAATGAAATCATAAACTGATGTGAATCAACCGAAAAATAACCATTGTACAGTATGAGTATGTAAATGGTATCCTGCCTTCTATGCTACACCTGATATTGAAAAATCTATATCCAAGTAGCAATTTGATCTCCTAAAAAATCAGTTCTGCAGTGGCCAGAAGGAAATCGGTGTAAAAATAATAAATAAGCGAATAAGGTTTCATTTCTAAGCTTCAGGTTATCATAGGAGCTATAGAAATGATTTGGAAACGGTATCTTAATCAAAATAAAAACAACTTTGGAATAAATAAATTTAATCCACCTATAATAGGGAAATATAGAAGAGATTTAAAGGAAATCTGCCTATAACGGCAATTATTACGAATATTGAAGCACCTTTAAAAAAATTACTATTTACCATTTCATAGAGTAAAATCAAACTTTTCAAAAATAATATCAAAATACAATTCAAACAATAAAATATTTTTGTTTGATAGGATTTTTGTTGGAATTACTTTCTCAGTACCTCTCTCATTCCTTGGTAGGTATCGATGCTACTGAACTATCAGGAAAGTGAGCTTAATCATAGTTGAACAAAGCCATTGAAACTAGAAATATATGCAATAAATAGAAAGTGGAATTCGTACCATTAAGATCACTAAGAATTTATAGACTTGAATAATTTAGAAGTTATGCTTTATCACTACTTAATAAGACATTGTTGATTCATGGATATTTGAATATTTGAACCAGTGGTCTTCAGTCATCAATTAATGTTTTTAACTAGCAGTTCTGTGAACAGTAGAACTCCTTCGCCCAACAATTCTAACTCAAAAGGAGACTATATTTTCGAAAAAATGCCAAGCGCACTTTTGGCTCAATTTTCATTGCTCAATCTTCCCATTGATGATAGAAACTACAAAATGCAATTCGAAAAGTCTAGAATGTTTGACGCCTCCTAGAAATCACGGGTTACTAGGCATTTCCAGGAGCTCTTAATATAAACCTTCAATCATAAAAAGCAAAATTTATCCATAAAAAATTATTAACATTTTTTTACACCCCTCAAGTTTTAAGTGAAATTTACATTTTCCAGCTCCAAGAGCCATTATTTATTTATTACAAATTTTTTGAAAGTAAGTCTCCAGAGCTTTTGTTTGAGCTTTCAACATTTCCCCCCCCCCCAAATATTTAAAGAGTAGTTCAGTGTCAACCCTCCCTCTTTTTACAGAGTTATCTTCCACTTCCAATCGAAAAAAAGCAGGAATCATCCACAAAATGGGTTTTTTGGAAAAGTATATTTTCTCACCCCATCCCCCAAACGTGTAATTTATCAATGTTTAAGTAAACACCATTCCACACAAGTCAAAAAGCCCTACTAAAACAAAACATAAATTTGAAAAAATTTGAATATTGAAGATTTTTTTATATTTTGCCCAACCCCCCTTCTTCAACGCCACCGTTAGGTTTAGCGAATTTTTGTCACGGATTAAGCCGTCTCGCAATCGTCTCAATTTTAATTTTAAATCAGCCGCACCCAAATCAGACACTCCAATACTCGGGAGTAAATTGGGCCCCTGAAAATCCTTATTTTTCAAAAAACGACACATCGCTTGAAGGAGGGTCCACGCAAAATTTCATGGAATTTGGTCCACGCGTTTAGCCGTAAATGCTTGTCAGACAGCCAAACGTAAACTTGAAACAGAGACCTCTCAAACATCAATGGAAGCTGTCATTTTTCAGACCAAATTGTATAAATATTTATTTTGCTGCAAAACAATATTGTTAGTCTAGGGCCATAATATAACCTAGTTCTATTCATTTCCATATTACAACAAAGTCTTGTATGAAGTGAGAAGTGAGATCATCTGTTTTCTTGTCATCCAGAAGATATTTATCCTAAACTTCAGATCTTCAAGAATCTCTCAACAAAAAATTAATAAATCAGGTGATTGAAATTTGAGCGCATTTCATGTGATAAAACCTATGCAGTTGTGTGCAAGGTGCACATTTGGATCATGAACGAGGAAGTGCCGTAAGAATTTATATCGACTGCTTTCAAGAGAAAGAGAGCACTCCACTAATTCACAAATTTGAGGTCAGTAATCTATTTTGATCCGGCGGCGTGGTAAAGAGAGACGCAAGGAGTCATCATCACTATTGCTAGACTCTTCTGGACCGCGCAGAGATTCCATCTCAACATTCAATAGCTCTTATAAAACACGCCTTGCCTATTGTAACTGTCTCACTCACTACTTTCTTTCTCATATCCATACGTTATAACATCTATCTCATTCCTAACTGAGGTCAAGGAAAAACCAAAGTGCATCATAAATTCAGTTCAAATGACAACTAGCTAGCCATTGTTGCTACTGGCTTCACTCTACTCTGCTCCACATATTATGTGGGCTGTATTGCGCTAAATCATTACTCCACTCGAATCATCATAATACAGAAATCTACCTCCCAATTAGTGTCCAATTTTTCATTGGCAGTTTCCGCAAGTATTACGTCTTGCAAGAGAGATAACGTTTCTAGAACTGAGTTGCTGTCTACATCTCATATCTTTCTAACAGATAATCCAGCAACTGCAATGCTTTACTGACTTGTACTTAATGTTGCAGCGTTATTTCTCCTATTCTACCCTACCCCATTGAAGAAATAATGGTAATCTTGTGTCGTATACAGCTCTGTTGAGCAAGACTCAACGAGTAGTATCTAGATTGTTGATACTACTGTATTTAGGACAAACCCAATCACAATAGATATGCAATCATAATCTGTTTCAAGTTAAAAGTGAACAGATGCCATGAGGATGGGAACCTCTATCATATAATTTATGTACATATAATATTATAAATATGACCCTTATATATATGCTGCAATGAAAAGAATCAAATTGACAAGTTGATTTCCATTAATCACCTATTTGAAATTTTTTCTATTCATTACTAAGTACAACAGTAAATTTAAACTGTTAAAAAATATATTAACAGGTGGATTGTGGTTGATACAAACGAATGAGTAATTAAAAAGGATTGAATAAAAAAATAGGTTTTTCCAAAGTGAACTGTTTGATGTACTCACAAATAGTTCCCCCACGCCAATTAAGCTTGTTATGTTTGTTCATATTGTTTCATTATTCCAGGTGTGCCCACAGGGGGGGGGGGGCTATGATGCAGACTTCCAAAAAAAATTTGAGGGAAGGTGGTTAAAGTTGATTGAAACCGTGATTAACGTGACGACATTCAAAAATATATTACGAAGTCACCAGATAGAATGTCAATTAATGACAATAGATTTTTTTTGTGGGGGTTGCCTAATTTATGGGGGGGGGGCTGGTGCTAAATTTAGGGGGGTGCGTCGTGAGGCATAGGAAGGGGGGTTTGGCTCCCCTGATTATTCTTACTTTCCGTATGCTATTTCCAATATTGTTTAATTAATTTCAGCATGAATTTAGGTCTGCTCAGAGTAATAATACAGATAATACAATTCATTGTGTGTTTTGAAGAAAACTATATAACCTGATGCACGACATTTTCCTCTCAATCTTTTTCAAAACCAAGATGTTTCTTTCTCACCTCAGAAACTGTTCATATACTTAGGTAGGAGGCCCTGAACTCATTCAGGTGCGACCTGAAAACTCCGAACCAAATTTATGAGCCAGCCAGTTAGCACGATATTATTATTATTATTATTATTATTAATATTACAACTATTATTATATTATATGAATAAATCTTTAACAGGTGTAACGTTTCTAAGTATTAGAGGTTTATTTTTGTTTACAATAATAATGGAGAATTATTTTAGTAAAAAGTATTTAGTTGTTGAAGAAAGCCGTTATGACTAGAGAAATGAGAGATATATTGTTCCATTTGCACATAATAATATTGCAAAGAATAATTTATCATATATTGTTCCAAAAATATTAATTTAATGATTTACCTGAGTTTGTTAATATGCACTAAGTTCGTGAATATGAAATTGTTGAAACGAAATTTAAAGGTTTGGCTTAATCATTTTATATGTTAGATAATATTAAGTTCAGTTGTTCCTAATCAATTTCATTTAATGGAGAAATAACTAATTCAGGTTGATTGAAGTTATTATTTTATGTTGTAATTGAGAGCTGAGCCAATTATTGTAATTTTAAAACAGTATTAATTTGATTAAGTTTATTAAATTCTAATTATTGTAAAAATAATCTTTCATAAATTTTTATTGTAGAAATAAATTTGATTTGTGGTATTGAATCTTGTCAAGCAACCTTTCAGGTTATGCAATTTTGAGTGAATAAAATAGTTTTCTTTTCTATATTATTATTATTATTATTATTATTAGTATTATTACTATTATTATGATTGTTTTTGTTGTTTTTCCAAAGTGAGCTGTTTGATTTTCTCACGAATTGTTCCCCCTCGTTTTGTATTTGTATTAAATACACATTAAACAGAGATGGAAAAAGCCGTGCCAGAATACTTTGTACCACATATCCTCAACAACATCCCTAACCACCTAAGAAATCTCAACACATATGCCGATGCAAAAATAGAAATCAAATGCTATTATATATCAAATCAATAGGAAGCCAACAATCATATTTCTCAATAATTATGTTGATAGGTTGGGAATATATGTACAAAATATACATATAGCAGGAAATTACAAAAATTGTAGCCGTAAGTACAACTGAACCTCATAGGACAATACTGTGGTATAACAATTGGGATAAGTCTAGAAAAACAAAATAAACAGAAAAATATTTCGATAAAACCCCTGATAAAAGTTAAATTAGCATCATAGGGTAGCCACCAGAATAAAGATGATGAAATTTACTATTCTACTACTATTCTCACAATATATGTGTAAATTATGCTTGTGTCTGTATACTGTACTTATATTATTGATTTTGTCATGTAAAAGTGAGATAATAAATAAATATATAAATGAAATAAATAAATTATTATTATTATTATTATTATCATGATATTCTTATGTTAATCTACTGCCAAGTGTATGAAGTGCTTGATGACATAAATAAACATAGTCATATTTCGAAAAATCCACTTTGAGTTCCATACTTCGATACTTGTATTCAAATACAACATCCAATAGTACAGTATTGGCACTTTTAGCATCCTCTACGCTATCCTGATTTGATTCTATCCATGCAGGAATTCTAATGTAGCTCCTAATCAACGGGGAGTGCTGTCCCCAACAGACATGAGATTCACGTTTTCAAGGCTCTTAATAGGTACAAGCATATGATGTGGTATAATAAATGCATTAAAATGACTTTTTGTGTGGAAGAGGAAACAGGAGTTTGTGCGTTACATTTGATTAACGGTTATTGGCCAGCATTGAATCACTTGGACAAGCAAATAAGAAAGCGAAAGCAAAAAATGTATATATAATGATAAGATGGCAATCACAGGTAAGTCACGATTCTTGGGGCGAGTTGCGAATAAGTAAGTGTGTAGACTAGCCTCGCTTCTAGCTTGTCCAAGACATGGTTTGCACCTTAGTCTGTAGTCTGCAGAGCATTGCTTGTTCCTCTTCTCCTCTGCTCGGACACTAGTCCAGGTCCAGGCTAGGTAACAGGGAACATGGAAAGCTGCTGGATAAAAAGCGTCCTCCATCCTCATATTTATATCCAGCACGCCATTAAACCATGCCCAACGTCAAACCGAATAGCTGTTCTGTCTTTTTCCTCCATTTTAGATCCTAGTTCTGCAGTCCCATTGCTAAATCGTGTGTCTTGCTCACTTCGCAGTCTATACCATATTTTCTTCCTTTCAGCATTACTACTTTCTCCTCTCTTGATTTATGCCTAATTGCATGAAGCTATATACTGGTCCGATTACTTCTCCTCCATCCTTTTTGTGCCCTATCCTAAAACCTAGCAGATACTTTGTTGATTATGTTGATATATTTATCACATTCATTATGCTGCTTTCCTGTTCGATGTGTACTTATTCAAACGATAAGCTATACATATTAACTCATATATGAGACATGTCCTCTATTAGGTTTTATGTAGATAGATTATAATTATTTCTATTTACCTGTATTTTATGAAACCATTATGACAATCACTTGTGGTATAAGTTCAAGTTCCTAACTTGAAATTTGGTGGAAATACAAGAGTAGTAAGCTTGGTAGGGAGAGGATAATAATGAATTCCCTAGAATTCGAAAATATTACAGGAGCAGTAGATTTAGTATGACAAGAATTTGTTTCCTGTAATTCACTATTCGGTTTTTGATTTCTATTCAAATTAGGTTTGTCTAAACGAGATAATAATGTTTTTGTGAGATTGATAATGAATGGTATAACAACCGAAACTAGTATCTCAATATTTTTTTCTAATAAATGTGGTTGTGACAATTTCGTCTAACTATTCATTATGGATACCTTCCAGAATATCACCTTCGCCCCTAAAAAGAAAGTTATCTAAACGACTATAAAATCATCTTTCGGAGCATAAAAATGTCAGAGATTACATTTAATTTCTTCAAGCTACTCTGGTATTTAGTCATTTATAAATATTAATGTAAAAATCTGAGACAAATGAAAAATATTGGCTAATAGCAGTGATTAAAGTTCATCCCTGTGATCATTCGTTCAAATGTTGTATGAGTAAAATGTATGTTGGTGGGCCATAATCTATCAAGGTAATTGACGGAATATTAACTTTAATATTATTATGTAGACCTAACAAAGAGTAGATAGTCGATAAGGTAGGTGTACTTTCTGAATATATCCAAATATTTAAAAGTAATGTTAATGAAATGAATTGTAATAAGATTGTTAGAAGTATTTATAAAAATCTGATTAAAAATCGAAACACCATCAGTAGGCTATAACACCATCAGTATAAAGCTATAACAATTTCTATTTTTTACTATTCTATTTCTAGCTTCAACAAGGATTTCACATATTTTACGTTACTATTTTTGACTCAAGCTTTCAGTCATCTTTTCCAATTTTCGCTTGTCATAATGATTTAACCACTAATAGCAACTGTCAATATTCCCACCTACCTTTTGGATAAGCTAGGTTGAGATTGATAAACTCATTATAAAGATTCAGAACCTTGAATAGATGATGGTAACCATTCCAACACCAATTGTTCCTTTCAATTCAAATGAAATTTTAATGAATATCGTTTTAGAAATCGCAATAATCTATTGTCACTCCTTTTCTAAGCGTTTATGTAACTGCCATTTGAGTGGAAAGTCATGCTGAGAAACGTAGCCTATTTGTTTGAATATTTACATTTTCCCTGAGAATAATAGTTTGTGGTTTTATTTCTAATCAGACTCCATGGAGGTAACGGAAGACATGAATAATTATGGTTAAATCATTAAGTTTAGTGCAATCTTCTCGAAAGTTTCGCAAATGGGAAGTAGTATCAGAAAGCTTCTGGAAGAAACAAAAGAAGAATAAAGGGAAACAATTGATGAAGATTAATGGAGGGGATGGTTGATCACTCTAGTCGCTGATTTTTCAACTGATTAGTAATTTGTGGTTAGTGAGAGAATTATTCTATCTTCCAATTATTTAGATTTTCACAGAGAGGACAATTAGCATCTAGCTATGAAGTTGAAGCTTCAGTGATTCTCTATTCCATGTTGATGAAATCTCTGTATAGTAATCAATATGATATTTAATTTGTAATAACAATTATTCTTTATTTGCAAATTATTAAACAGAACATGGCCTTATTGTTTGGACTGCGTATACTTTACTTATACTTCTTTCCCAGCTTTCCAACAAGCTTTTTCCTATTGATTATTCAACAGTCTGAGATTTGAAAAAATAGAATTTTACGGAACCAACATTGTTACTTTCCAAATAAAATGTGATTGTTGTTTTTGAAATATGTTATATATTTTTAATTTTTCTCACATCACTGACAAACTTAACGAATCAATCTTCCAATTATTGGAATGGGAGCAATGGGAGTTGAATACAAGTACACATTTATTAAATATTGCAAAATACAAGTACATATTTCTGATTGTATCTCTGGGGATATCTAACGGTAATATAGGAAAAAAATCAATCATCCAAATAATCTGTTTAGAAAGCAGGGCCTCTGGATATTCAACAAAGTAGGTAGGCTATGAAATGATTCTCAATAATTGAATGAAAATAGTATGAAATAGTAGTGAAATATTGAAATAGTAAAGTAGTAGTAGTACGTAGTATTATTTACAATATTATTTATTAGCTTGGTTCGCACCAATTCGAAAATAGAACGGGACTATGTGTCATTCATGATGAATATGAAGTACAAGGAGTATATCAAATTAGTTGCATACCGTACTTTTACAAATCAATTCAACCCGTTTGTACAAGTAGTCCATTCCAAAATTAAGCTTATTATCGTATTTAATGAAGCATTTTGACCATATGAAGCTTTTAAACGCTTTATTGGTGAAATAAAGTTTTCGCTCTATTATATTATCTTTTTTATGCCATATACTCAATAGGGAATATTTGACATATTTATGTAGAAACAGGCCCATGAAAGAATTGTTTTTCTTTCAATTTTCAATTGAAACACTTTTTTCATTGAAACAATTTTCATTAACACTTTAATTTGGTAGTGACACTACAGTATTAATTTTAGTCGGCAACTTTAGACTATGCACAATGTACCAAGAATAACATGAGCATAATTATTCGATCAAGCTTGCAGGCTGCAGTCTTATCATAATTTCTAGTGTGTGATTCGTATGCTTGCTTTATAAACAATTATCAAGATTCTCTCTCGAACTGTCAAGCTTCTCAACATCAGAATGATCAATGTTATCAGAATGCCCGGGAATCCAGATGGGAGTTTTTTTCTGCTGGTAAATAATTGATAATTGGTAAATAAATGGTATAGTGAACACAAAATTGAATTGAGTTGAATTCATATTAAATTCATTAGATCATCAATTTTATTCTTTTTTAATCCAAGCAAGTTTTGATTCAAGTAACTTTATTTGATGTTCTTTATTGAATAAATTTTAATAATTTTAACAGGCGAAAATAATTCCCAAAAATCCTCGTTCAAGCACAAACAATATTAGATTTAGTTAAATTACGAATATTTATTATTGTTTTAGAAAAGCTAGATATTTATTTATTACGCCGATTTGAATAGAAATAATAGTTTCTCTAACAAAACAGAAATCAGAAGAATTATTAGCGTATAGTGTAGCTACATGTAGCTTATAGTGCCAACTCCAGCTGGCTTGTGAACTAGTAAACTAACTCGTTATAATCGACGCTTTATTTTCATGCATTTCTTAATTAACGTTGTTTGCTATTGAGGAGTTTTCCCTCACGCTAATTTGTAAAAAAAAGAATATGAAAATAATTGGTACTGAATTGAATATTGAATTGGTACTGAAAATAAATAGAAAATTGGTTTTGAAAATACAAAACTAATTTGGTAGAGTTGACTTCTGTGAGCAGAAACATTTTGCCGAATCGAGTTTCGAACTCAAGTTCTCAAGCATGATGAGCAGCTGCCCTATGCAGTAGGCTACCAGGCACAATGGAAAAAAGTGCTACTAAAAGTACTCTTGAAACTTTGAATAATAATAATTATGACTACCATTATGATCTGTGATTAAGACAGATATTCTCTCTTATTATATAGATTCAAAAATGTCAAAATTTGAAACGCAATATCCACTGTAATAAGATTTACAGGAACTAAAGGTAGTAGAATAACAGACATTTCTTTTCAGCTGTTCCAGTATACAGAATCTGCAGGAATAGATCAATGAAGTTGTAGTTAAAATTGGTTAAAATTCTATTGCCTTATTGGTGAGCTTTGAATAATATTTATACAAATAGGACTCAAACATTAGTAATGGGAAAATATTTCATTGTAGTCTAAATTTGAAATCGGTAGTAAAGGCATAACTGAACTCATTGAAACCAGTGGTATGATAGTTACTTGTGCTATAAATTAGCTTCAGAATGCAGTATTTTAATTTCTGGTGTGTGCTCATAATATCCAACATTCCATTTATAAAAACATGATACAAGATCTTTTGCAAATTGTTAAGGAGACTTTGTGAGCTTGTTGTACTCGCAAAAGCATTCAGACAAATGAAGATAGAGAGTGATTCATTTAGTGCCTCCTCTACAGAGATGTAAAGGAGAATTAGCTAATTATTAACTATACAAAACTATTCAATTATACAAATTCAACTCAGCAATGCAGTCACATCAGCCCCTATGTAAAATATCTTTCAAGTCTGTAACCATGATAATTTTTGAAATAATAGTAAATGTACGAGAAATTGGTGAAAAATAGACTACTATTTGTTTCAAGTGAATAAACGTTGTATTGATTGTATGATAATCTTGCAAACATGAGGTATTGAACAAAATGATTAAAAACTAATTTTTGAATATAGATGTAATAGAACTCATCAGCCAAAACATCAGGAATGTGCTTTTTTAATTCAAACCACAAGTGTATGTGGATATTGGAAGCATCTGTGCAAATTGCTCTGATTCTAAAAAAAACTCTTACTATTGAAATTTGGGTGTATTTTCAGCTATTAGATGATAATTTCAGAATAAACACTACGAAGTCTTTCAACAGTTGATTTTTACCAATTCACCCAGTCTATTCTCTTTTAACATTTAAGAAAAACAATACTCAAATTTTAATCTATTTTGTTGAGTAACTCACCAGTTATAAATATGTCTTATTCGATTTCACAGCTCATTTTATATTTAATAGTCAATTCACTACATAGATAAGGGAACTAATTGTTTTCGAATTCAGAGGGATAGTTGCAATTTTTCTACACCCTTGTTTCTACAATGAACCTACTTATGCTTTATAATCTTCTCTAATTATTATTCCTGTGAGTATATTACACCCGAAAACGATATAAAAGCAATATGAGATCACTTTGTAAACAATATTTCATCAATGATGATAATGAGCTACACAGATCTGCTAAAAAAACACTACTTTATTCGAGAAAGAATAATCTTCTCATGAGTTTCAAGAAAAGTACAAGTTTCCAATTTCAGTAAAACGTCTCTCTGGTTAGAAAATTTAAGATTGCTGAAATAAAAGATTCCTGCCAGCAAAAGTATTTTTGTAAACTCTTTTAATATTACGTTCAAGAGAAATTATTCTACTAATCAGTAGCTGTTGAATTGGGCATCCGCAGATAGAAGTAAATCATCACACAAACATAAATGGCTAGCCGCACACCATAGTTCAACGTAACCAGATATAGGCTATTTCACAAAATCGCATAACCAACGATAAAACAACAAGAAAAATACAAGAGCTACATGTTACAATTATCTTTAAAAATTGTGCTATTTTAATCATAATCTATGATTATAGTGAAATTTGATTTCATTCATTTGGCAATAATCATGATGGGAATCGTTTTCTCTATATGGGATAATACAAATTGATAATTTGTGGATTTCCAGTAAGAATTTTAAAAGTCTTCAATGGAGAAATAATGTAACGAGCTCCCACACAGCTTATATTGATTCTCGACCCTTAGTTTCAAATATATTTTTGACAGATACTGATTGAATTCAGTATCGATTGTGGGTAGAGAATTAAAAAAGAAAATGATGGAGTAATAATCATTCTTAGAAAAGCTTCCCCATGTGCAAAACTATTATGTTAACCTTAAGAAGGTGTGATTATGATCACATATCACTGCAATTAGGGCAATTGCTGAGTCGCCATTATTAGCAAGAGTAGAATGATGAGAGCGAACAATGCACTCTCAGTGAGCGCTGTACTGTCATGTAGCGTCATGTATGTCGCTGTCAAATATGACCAGGAAAGGCCAGGCAAGGACACTGGACAATCTTGGAGATGCCCTGGACGCAGCACTGTCATTGTAATGTTTCTGATCAGTGTCCGACACTTCTAAATTATCATAACATATGCTTTACGCTCATGAATGTTACTTAGGTCATTGCATTGCATAATTGGTATTGTATTTAACTAATGAATTTAAATTACCACTTATGAAAAGATAAAACTCAATAACATTCTTAATGAATTTCATATGGGCGCTAGGAAAATTGAATACTTAAGTTGAATACTATCGTGAAAAATATGTTGAACATTGACTTTGAAGTTTACAAAATGTGGGTTTCTATCGATCAAGCTAGTACCATTACTTTTTTATTTATTTATTGAGACTAAATTACAATGGAGTGTGAAGATACCACAGGCTTAAGCCCAAAACTGCTTTCTTTAGGTAATAAACTATGACTACAGAATCAAAATATTTGTAGATTAGGTAAGAAGGAAAACTTGTAGTATCATTGGGAAATTTCAATTTAAATCTCTTTTAGCTTTACTTTACTAAAGTAATTTCATTTAAAGTTATTGATTTAAAAGCTCAGTCAAAACTGAACAGTGAATTTCACCTAACATATTGTTATGAAGAATATGCTACGTAGACGATTTTCAAGGGAATGTAAGGGGAATTTTGTTACACAAGCTACTGCATTTTACATCCTAACATATCTCATGAGTGAAATAACATTTTTAAATTGTGAATACGGTAGTAGGCTGTATTTAAATTCAATTTGAGTAGATATTATAACCATCAAAAATTTGATTAATCATTATAATGATTTGATAAATGATGACTTTGGCTATTAATACTGTATACAGTAGTCAACCATTGAGGTGTCATTCATAGGTATCATTGAAATAAATGCTCATCTTAAATAAATGCTAGAAATGAAATCTTAAAAACCTGCACTTTGGAATAGACAATACATTTTTACGTTTAAATTCAATTAAAGAACGGGACATAGACTCCCAGCACACAAGATAAGTATGCTTTATAACAACAAATACATAAGACTAGCAAGTATCTGAAAAAAGCCTTTTAGATAAGTTAGAAGACTAAAATAAAGTACTAGAATAATAAAGTATTATAGTTCTTATAGTAAAAAAGTAACTACTATAACATAACAGAACTCTTATAATTTCCCTGAGAGTGTTGACAATTTCTTAAATTTTTCAATTTTGACTTTCGTATCTATCTGTATTGTTTATTAATGTATCAAGATGAGTGGAATAAGAAACCCGATTCTTGAACTGATTAAATAGTTGAGTGAGTTGTTTACTTTTCTTTGTACCAGAAAAGAAGCAATTTATCGTCTAACGATTGATTACGTTAATTTATTAGTGCTATGGCAAAATTAGTTATATGGTCTAAAGTCTGCCATGAACAGGAAGGAAACCAAAGGCAATACTGTAGAACAATCAGGAGGGAAAACATAAGATTGATATACCGTAAAACTCGTAGGCCTAGAAAATAAAAAATTCCTGGATTTCTTGTTCCATGACGAACTGCGTTGTTAATATTAACTTTTCAAGTGAATTAAACGACTTGCAGTCAAATTTTTATTAAAATAAGTAGTATTTCACTTACTTCTGTAGGCCGAACGTTTTCGAGTTGTTAAAACCCATCTTCAAGGCATCCTAGATGCCTAGATCTAGATGTCTAGATGCCTAGATGCCTAGATGCCTAGATGCCTAGATGCCTAGATGCCTAGATGTAGGATGTCTTGAAGATGGGTTTTAACAACTCAAAAACATTCGGCCTACAGAAGTAAGTGAAATACTACTTATTTTAATAAAAATTTGACTGCAAGTCGTTTAATTCACTTGAAAAGTTAATAAATAAAAAATCATGATTGAATATGAATTTATCATGAATCACAGTATTTGTGATCTCACATAATTGTGATCAAATTCAAACCTTCATGGATATATTGACTGAAAATTGAACTTCAAATATTTTCTTCTCATATTTAATCCAGGTCCATACTTTTTGTAGCCTATTTATTATTTACATAGTTGATATTTGAATTTGGTTGAACTCTCGATTAATGAAGTATTACAACCATAAATAATAATTGTAAAATGCTATTTGAAGATGATTAGAGAACTGGAAAATAATTTTGTTAAGACTCAACATTTTAGGGAGACATTTCTCTGGATATCCATAGCACAGTGATGCGATAGATTGTGCTGTTTGTAAATTTTCATAATTCCAATTTAGATTTGTGCTATAGAGAAGTTCCTTATTAATAGATCATTACCAACAAAGAGTTTATTATGGCGAATGAAATAGCAAAGATCTTAGTGGTGATAATCTATAATTTCCGACTCATGATAATTTTGATAACTACATTTTTCTTTCAATAATGTTACTTTGCGACAGTAGACTACTAAAAACTCCTATGTTTCATTATATGGTAAATAATAATGTACAATATTGCTCTTGTACCTGGATAGGCTTTGTACTTAATTATTGTCAAACCATTATTGGAAATATTTTTAATTATGCATGCGAATAGTACAGATTGAGCTCTTTCACATCAAATTGATGAGTTCTAAAAATTGCTATGCATTCAACCAGACTTCAAATTAGATCTAAATACACTGTCATCAATAAACTATACCAGTCGGTTTAACATTACAGTACAAAGTAATAATAAATCATTTTTAGTTAAAAATATATAAAATTGTAGAATTGAACAGAAAATGGTGAATTCACTCAGGCAATGCGTTTTAAAAACGTTTCTCAATGATCCGATGAGTAACTGGCATTTCAGTGGAAATTCACGATTGTTATTGTAATACCATAATGAGAGGGAATAGCAATGTTATTTTTATGAATTGAATTGCGTTTTATTATCTTTTTTAAATAATCTATAGAGATTACTAGTAATTTTTCGCGAGTATCGATTCTTGTAGGAGTCACTGGTGATGGTGTAGCACATGCGCAGGCGCGATAACACTAGAATCCCCATCTTGTTACCGCCATTTTATTCCGAATGTGATTTGAACATGTGAGACAAACTGCAAGGATTATGGATTTCTCATTAAAAAATTTGTAATGTTCAACTATGGTCAGCTCAAAACTAGGTTCATTCTCAATCTTGAATAGGACTCATCATTCTTAAAAAGAACACATGTTCAGAAAATGATAGTCCTGGATGAAACGAGTATTTTTGGGAAAACTGCGTTTTCTAAAATTGAAATAACAGCAAAATAGAGGATAAAAACAATTTATTGATGGAGTTTGACAATTTCAATTTTTCTTCGAAAATGAGGGCTTAGGTTGCTTTTTGCAAACATTGAAAGGTTTTCTGGTGAAAATTTTCTCTATAATAATGAGTATTTCATGATTATTTTTTCATTTTTCAGATTATTTCATTAATTCTGTGTAGGTTCTGTGAAGATTCGGACTCAAGAAATATAAATCGGGTGAATTTCACTCAGTTGAAAATAGAGCAAGTTGCCTCAAGCTGGCCATCGGGGCACCCAAGGAGGCTCCATACTATATGGAGGTCTGTCTATTGTGATGATTAATAGAATATGATCCAGTCTCAATTACTTATAACTTATTTAGCTACTATGAATTTATATGGAAGATCAATGGTCGTGGATAAAGATGGTTCCATAGTAATAAAAGCTACAATAATCGTCTTAAAATTAAAACAGTAAGTGCGATGCCAATATCCAATCTATGATTATTCTCTTTAAAACTCAAAAGTTGCAAGGATAAACTAGTTGAATGATATTTGACTATTGGTGTCAGTTGTCAGTCATAGGAACCCAGGACCCATTCATAATCAGGTTCATTTCTCAATATAGCCTATTTTTAAAAAATGGTACAAATTAGAAAACAAAACTACTTCAGAGTTTCCAGCGCAGTATTCTTCTCAAGCTTCTTGCAAGGGATTAAATTGATTTAAATTTTTCCTGTCTAAACTAATGCTGTGGACTAGTAGTGGACAACCCATTCTTCAGATATAATTGAATAAAAAGTCATGCATTCTTACATGTGAATTTCTACTTACATAACAGCCAGTCTCTGGTGCCGCACTGGTAGAAACAATGCCGGTCACTTCATCGTTGTCACAGAAAACCAAAACAAAACAATTTCTTTAGGTAGCTAACAACAGTTCAAACACTAAAAAATACCAGTAGTCTTGTTTTCTTGGAGTTCCAAAGGTTCCATCAGATGATCACAAAACACAAATTCATAACAAACAAAATAAAATGAATGGTGCGATGAACAAACGAAAAGACTTGCGCAGTGGGCATTTGAGATAGTGATAACAACAAATCACAGACGTCCTAGTTGAATGGCACGTCACATAGTCTGTGCATAGCGATGGTATTCCTCAGGTGATGCACAGCTGAAAAGTTCGTTTTGAGAAGCGAAGGTTATTGGTCGTGGATGTGTGGGCGTGCGGAATGCACTACGCGCGAACAAACTAGTCGGCTTTTCCATTGCTTATAACGTGGACTCATCAGCGTTCTTCTCGCGTAAATGTCGGCGTTTCGCGCCAAAACCCATCGACTTCATTTCGCCGCGAAAATAAGACAAAAGAGACAATAGCAAGACGAAACTCGGATGCGCATCTTTCCGTGGTTATCGCTACAACGCACGGCTATTCTGATGCACTTAATGCAGCTCCCTGCAACAAACTGCATCGATGCAGGCTGCACATGCAAGAAGCCTCGCCTCCTCCAAGAGAGCGACAAAGACGGAGAGTGATCCCTCTCTTACACCGAAGACTAGAGGGAGACGCTTCTAAAGGGAGACGATGACGGAGAGCGCCTAAGGATGGAGATACTCTACTAGCTTATCCCCGCTTCGTTGCCAGATCATGCAAAGAATATTATTATAATAAGAGGACAAGTTTTGCAACACAGACACCGCAAAATTAGCTTCATCCTCCTCACTTCGCCATCCTTCCTCTATCTTATCCCTCACCTTTTCTCTCACAAACCCTTTCTTACATTTTTTTATTATTACTTTGGTCATATCACCGATACAGTTGCTGTCGGTTTATGAGTCGTATCCACTGTTCCGACTTCTTTCACTCTCCATTCCCCCTTATCCCACTCCTTGTCGACAGTTCCTCCTTCTCATCCACCGAGAATTCACACCCTCTTCTAAAAATCACAACATCCTCCCCTATTCTTTTCAACAACGATATTACCTGGACGCCGTACTGTTCTACCCCACTCCATCACCCTCTCACAACAATTCGAAGGATTTGTGTATTCATACCTTTCACATTGCTAATCATTGATCAGTTCGTTGTTCCTGCCTACCCTTCACACTCTTTACCGACACGATTATCACACCTTCTTAGTGCCTTTTTTTTGATACCGGTCTTTATTGGATTATTGAACGCTGCTTTGTCATGTCAGGTCCCCTGTTATGAGAGTAACAAAATACAATTCTTAAGCAAATTCTTCTATCCATTTATCACGATCCAAGGACTTCAGTTGTAAGAATGAACAAAGTCGATGACGAAATTGAATACTGCATTTTACTGGAAGATCCAGTAGAACTCCAATTATCCGAACTCCGATCATTCAAATATTGCTTTGAGAAAACATTTAAAAAATCAGCTTTCTTTGACTAAGATGCCCAGCAGCAAGTCATGTAATGACTTTCATTTATATGAAATGCCACTTATTTACAGCGTTTGTAAGCACACATACGCCCAATAACTTGTAAAATAATTGCCTTTCCACTTCAAAATTCATTGTAGTACCAAAAAATAAGCTCATTTCCCTTCAAAATACACCCTTTTCAATAAAAAATTTCAACTTTTCATGTGAAATTTAACGACTTGCAGTCAAATATTTGTTAAGAATAAGTATAATAACTCACTTAATCTGGCCAGATTAAGTGAGTTATTATACTTATTCTTAACAAATATTTGACTGCAAGTCGTTAAATTTCACATGAAAAGTTAATATTAACAACGCAGTTCGTCATGGAACAAGAAATCCAAAAAAATTTCAGTTGTTTGAATTTCTGATTAACCGAATGGGGTCTGGTCTTGCAATGGATTAGGATAATTTTCGAGCTTCACTGAATTCACAGAAACTGCTTTTTAAACAAGTCCACCAAGACCAACTTAGTAATTCAAGGGCAAGCCAATTTATTATAATATGGTCGATGTAGGATTCAGATGTTATAGTACTGAGTGTTATAGTACTGGGTGTTATAGATGAGTGTACTGTGGGTCGTCTTACGATGCTCTCAACATCAGAGTGAAACGGCCGTCACGCTATAGCGTGAGTCTTAATTTCCACTTAAAAGTGTTTTTTAAGTTTTTATTGTTTTTTATGTTATAGTACATTAGAATATTCTAATAGGACCCTTACTTCCCCAATCCTGAATCTCAAATTTTGAATTAAATATTTGCTTAATCGAAATTACTCACTCACCTTTCTTAACTTTTATTTCATTTAACAAATTTGAGCGCTTTGAATTTGGAAAATTTATGGGAATGTCCAGGAGGATCTTCTTTAATTGGGGAATAAAGAGTTTTCAGAGCAGATGTTCATGAGAGAGTGTTTCTTATTATTGTTGGAATCAGAGAAGATTATCAGTATACATGCTACCAGCATACTAGTAGCCGCTTAGTAGCTTACTGGCTCTTAGTAGCTTCAATCAATTTTCAGACTCAATAAACTCAGAGATATGACTTGTGGTAGAAGGTAGAAGCATCATAAGCATGCGTCTTGAACCTGTTAGATAGCTATCTATCAATAAATGGAATCGAAATATATCTCAATTAGTTAAATTTATAGTTCTAGGTCTTGAAGCTATTAAGTAACATAGAAAAAAGGCATAGCTTTTATTGTCTTTAAATTTTTCTCGTATGCAATAAGCACATTGTTATGATAGGCCCTAATATCATCCATTTACTGTCTCAAATGTTCACCTTATTCATACTCAATATTCAACGGGAGCAAACAAAATTAAAACAACTAAGTGTAACGGAGCCAATAAATAAAATATACGTAGATATTATAATAGGCTATGATAAAAATATTCCAGGAAGATTGGGATGAAAAGCTTAATAATCTTCAATTACGTGAATTTTTTGTTTTCTCGTCAGTTTAAACCCTTTATAAAACACATGGAATTATTTAATTTTATTGCTACTTTTATTATACGAGTCATGATTGCATGTTTTATAATATAAAGTTAAAAAATAAACGGATACTTCCAAAATCAATAACATTAGCGGCATGATGGGGGGGGGGGGGGGAGGAATGTAATAATATTGTTTGAATGAGTAGGCTGTCAAGCAAAAAACTAAATTAACTTGCAATGTTTACTTTTCAAGTTTGCAAACCTCCACTGTTGTAGAGGAAGCATGCACAATTTTATTTATTCAAATAATGAAAAAATTAAGAGTCAGGCTGTACTCTATATTCAACTTCCATTCATTCAGAAATATTGGAAGAGATCAGGGTATAATTTCAGATAAGATAAGATTAGGGTATCTCGATAAGATAGTACTCGCAGAATGTCAAGCCGAACTGACATATTATAGAACTGACAAGCCGATTAACTGATTTATTTAACTTAACTCACTGATAAAAAAAAATAATAACAATAAAAATAACAATAATAATTATAATATTAATAATAATATTCACTAATAAATAATATAATAGTGGCTTCTTGCTGGGGCAAAAGCCCCTAAAGAAAAACACTTTTTCTTTAAACAAACCATCATAAATCAAACGAACTAACAATCAAATTATCTATGTGTCAGAATTTCCCTGTATACTATATTTTTTGTGTAAGAACAGTCTTTTTGGTTGCTTTGGTTGTTGTTATTTTCATTTAACAATTTGATTCCTTTCGGAGATTTAACTCTTCTAAATGCAACATATAATTGCCCATGAATACCGGTTTAGTTGGGTATATCCCAGCTTTGTCGAAGGTTACATATATTTAAAAATGTTACATACCTTTCTCAGAGCCCGGAATTATTATTATTATTATTGAAATTATTAGCTTCAGTCTTCTTCAATCTGAAGAAATGTCATCAAAACAAAACATTTTTAGAACATAGATGTCTGTCTAATTTTAGATTATACTATCCCAAACCCACATGTTAATATTGAGCACTGACTTGAAGATAAAGCACGATCTCATGTATTAATGTAAAAAATCAGACGTTTTTGACTGCCAATGCTATTCTTATGGAGAGCATTTTATGTTATATCTAATTTCATGTTAACATGATGGAAATTCCAATATTTTTCCCGCCATCACGGAATAGAGACTTTTAATTTGAGCCCTCTCCCATCTTTCTTCGACTTGCCATACACCCAAAATTTCGACGCAAAGAATCGCCTTACGAAATTAAATATATAGAAGATAAATGGATGGTAGCCTAGTTATTCTAACAAATGCAACCACGGACCTCTTGAATGGAAAATAGCTTTGTTCGGTGAGGATGCATCATATTGCAGTGAATTGCAGAAAGAATGAAGGATTTAGCAGAGTTCCGTGCCAAGCGTCTTCTCGATCGTATTTGGCTGAAGATAGGCCCCATAAACCTGTCAAGTAGGCAAACCCTTTTTACGGGCTAGGAGACGGAGGAACCGTTGATAAATATCTGCTCATTAAAACTGACTATAAAGTAGTTTCAACAACAGACTTTGCACAAAGCCAGCTGCTCTATTTTTATGGTAGTTTCTTTAGAAATAAGCGCTTCACGTTCATAGTCCGGGTCATTGACAGACAGTTTCCCCATTCTGTCAAAGCCATCGCACTGTTAAAATAATATATTTTCTATTGGTGGAGAACTGAAGGGAATGAGAGCTGAGGAGGGAATTCATTTCAAAATTCAAATCTTTAAAATTTGTCTTTAAGACTATAACAAACTACAATAAATTGAAGATTAAAAATGTTCATTGCTTGCTCGATCTTGCTCAGCTCAGTAATTCTGAAATTTATTAACTCAAAACCCAAATCACAAAATTGATTGACAAATTTCATTTGTTTTAAAAAGATAATTTGTTGTATTTTATAGATTGTAAACTGTGTACTCATTTTGAAAGTCTTAAAGTAGAATATTTCTGAATTTCATGTTAAGCCATACTACTGACAATTCTATTCATAGAATTCATTCTTGAGTAAATCCTGGAAAAAACATAATCTCTACTATCTCAACGTACTATCCAATTGAGAAGGGTACTTTTAGAAGAACTCTTCAATGACATTATTGAATCTCTCAATATCAATTGAATTCCAGAAATTATTGAATTGAATTTCAGAAAGAATAAAGGATTTAGCAAATGATTCCAATCTTGGATCATGAAACATATGGTGGAACAAATTGAATTTCAGAAAGAATAAAGGATTTAGCAAACGATTCCAATCTTGGATCATGAAACATATGGTAGAACAAAGCTCTGTAAGACTTGCAAGTTAATTGGTGGTCAGTTAAGTTATAGGAGAATCCATTGCCAATAATTCATCGTGAACTGCGGATTTACCTGCCCTTCCCTGGATATGAAGACGTACAGTGTGACTGGTTGCATCCTGCCCGCTTCCTTTTCCTGTTGAGGCACGCCATTCAACCCATTTTGTGCTGGAAGAACTTGAAATTCAATCGTGAACCATCCACAGAGCGGGATTAACAATGCAAGTGAGATAATGAACCGTGTGATACATGCCACTTGTCATCTGCTCAATGCTTTTGTATCTTTGCCTTTTCTCCATCATGCGCTGAATTTGTAAGCCAGAAGCACTTTCGCATATGCTCACAATTCCAGGAAGCTCAATATTTCGAACAACCTAGACTGGTCCAAGCTGTGAATTACTAGTTGTGACACACATTTGTCGGTTGTACGTTCTGGGCGGGAAGATATTCGAGAATAATAGTGGACGTAAACTCCAGCGGTAACAACCAACGCTACACAGAGAACTCGGGAAGCAATGAATTATCTTATCAAAACAGCATCTGATCTCATTGGCCAACGTCAGTGACAGCGGAACGACCCGCGGGCTTCCAACTAGCGCTTCTACATACGCCAGCGACGTCCTATTCCTGAATTTGGAATATTCCACCTTGTATCTTAATTTTGAAAGCATCATCTGTTTGATTGCAGAGTATCACAAACAACATACGCCCTGTCAAGACAAAAATACTGTCCAGTCAAGTCTCTTTCACTTTCAAAGCATTACTCTGGATTTGGATTCTACAACTATTTTGAGACTTCGTCAAACAAGTGACGAGAGCACTTCATTTTACCTGGATAGCAGGAAAAAATGCAAAATAGGAGATTTAGAACAGCAGCCTGTTGCGTAACGATTGAAAAATTTCAATTCACAAGGAAACTTAGAAAACTCGCAATAATTCACTCCTAAGAAATTTGTATCACTGTAATTACAAATTCAAGTACTAATGAACAAGTTAGAGTATTTTTAAGCAACAAGATATGAGACGTGAGATATGATAAAATCATTAACAATATAAGCTGACTGTTCATAATTCATGAAGATCCTCAAGATCCTTGTAAACAGCCGATGAAATCCTCCAATATCCTCAAGATCCTAAGAGCTTAAGACTGTAAGACCTAAGATCCTAAGATCTAGGGAAAAGATCCAAACCTATAATCATTAGACCCTATAAGATCCTTATAAAGAGCACATGGTGCTGAAATATGCATCATAGATAATGACGTAAACATAACAATGTATTGCATTATCAACTCCTCTGCATTTTAATATGTAATAGTGCATCATCTTATCATTTTTCATTTTGGTCTCTTCAATGTGACATTCCACATTAAAAGGTACAGTATGTATTGAGCCATTTTCATTTCTATTCTAATTTTATTTGTAACCTTATAATTTTTCTTTTCCTCACACTCAAATATGCCATTTTTGTCATTTTCACAGCCTCATCTACCTAACATGATTATAAAATCCATATTTTAAACAGTACAACACACTCTACATTTCAAAATCATGACCATAAGTCTGTACAGTAATAGTACTAGTAGTTCTGTAAACAGTAGACATCGCGCCTAACAATAAAGGTGCTTGGACAGAGGAGCCTACTCACTAAACTGATGGAACTTACTCAGGAAAGAGATGATAATCACTTTCGCAAAATTAAGCACAACAGATCCAACCCTTGATTCAATTCGTGTAATCTATTTCATGTCTGTTTTCCATAAAAAGTCACTCTGTATCACATTACCAAGGCTGTTTTACTATTTTCCAGACTGCTGATTGCTTAAATAAGATGAGATTTTACAAGTCCGATGAATGAATGTATAGAAAAATATTAATTAAATTTGAATAACTATAATTTACTTAGTAATCAATTGTTATTAAACCCAATTGGAACATAACAAATGATTTGTTTATCTCAATCAAATATGTATGTAATTATTATAAATAACAACTTAAATGTCGGCTTAACCAGATGAATAACAGGGCCCGAGGGCTATCTTTAAATTTGGTTCCAAGTATGAATATCATTTATTATGATAGAGAAGCTCAGTTTAAAAACCATATGATTTCTATAAAAGGCCTTTCTTTTTTTTCTTTCAAATATCCTCTGAATGTAAGCAAATGCATGCAGTCAAATAAGGCAATGGAATCAATGCCCAACAAGCATCGTTGGGCATTCTTTAAAGAAAGTTCCATGCAATTTCATCTATTTCATTGGTCCACGTCTTTAGCCGTAAATGCGTTACAATCAGACAGACAAAAAGACAGACAATTGCAAAACGGTTGACTTGAAACAGAGACCGTTCTAAAATGTCACGACAAGAATGGAATTACTTTCTTGTTGTCTCGTAAGATAACTATAGTTAATTCTCAATCAGTTTCCAATTTGTTATATGTAAATAAAAAAAGGTGAAAGCATTTTTATGAATGAATTCCATTCCAGTTCATCCTCTATGCAGGGGTCTCCAAACTACGGCCCGCGAAAGCTAATGCTCACGGCCCGCTACAGGCTCAGAAAATATTTAAATTATTTTTTTTTGGTAGAGTTTTTATTGAAAATCCTGATAATGTAAAATTAGATAATAATAATTCAAAAGGCTGATGTTATTGGAGTATGAAAAAATGGGCTCTAACATCCCCTTACTACTAAGCCATATTAGGTTAGTTATGATAAAATTAAGGTTAACATGGTTTTCAAAAAGAGTTCTGTGTAAGCAGGATTTTATGCAAAAGATTATACGACAACGTTGTTAAAATGATAGCATTCTTGCCAAATTAAAAGTCCTCTGGTATATAATAAGGTTACTGGGTCATTCAAGGCTCGGAAATGATGAAGTTTCTTCCATAAATGAGAGGAATATTAGTAAATAAATGAAATATTGAAAATCAACCGTTAAAAATGTATTTTAGTTAGACATCTTTGAAATGAAAAGAATTACAATCGCTCGATCGGCCATGTACGCATGTACAGAGTGTTTTGCATAGTGTTACCGATACTGTACTTCGTGGGCATGTTGTACACACCAAAATAATGAAAAGGAATTAATATAAACAAAGTTATGGAAATGCTCCGATCTCCGATATTTTTCCAATATATTCGTCCTTTATGTACAGGATATTTCAGATAGTGCTAGCTTCTTGGACTTGTTATAATAATTAAGATATGAGAGAAGTCCTTATAAACATTGGCCCGGAAATGCCTCGTTACAGAATTGCAAACGGCCGAAGTTCGCAGCAATCCCCATCAGTTTATTCAACTTGTAGTGTTTTCATTTTACTTGTGAATTGGTCGGGTTTTATATGGAAAATACAGAGAAATCAAATAAAAACAGTTGAAAGTACTTTTCTTAACATATGCAGGAACTATTTCAAAAAAACTTGTTTTTCGGGTTTGAAGTGAATTTTCTTGTAACCTGTAGTTTTTTCTGACTCAACTTATGGAAAATTTAATTCTGAATAAAAGCTGTTTAACATCCAATAGCAAAAACTCGCGCATATATACTGTATCATAAAAACGGCTTTTATTGAATGAAAAGACACTAATTTTCCACAGTAAGCTCTAGCTTGCTACTTTTATATGATTATGCATCAAAATAAGAATTTTATGAAGTTCAGCAAGAGTTTGTTTGCTTATTGCTTGTTTTCTAAGACTACTCTAGAAATTAAAATGATGGAAAAATTAGAATGGTTCTGGCCCGCGGAACTTACTGGAGTTTTTATTTTGGCCGGAGGCTGGAAAGCTTGGAGACCCCTGCACGGTCTATAGCACGGTAACCACAAGTGTTCCCTATTAATTTCTTTCTAGACTACTGTCCAATCTCTCAATGACCAGTGGTGTAGTGTTAAGGGAGAGGGGCTAGATTCTATGAAATTGAGTTTATAATAAAAGGAAAGAAGGAAGAGACCTCCAAAATTATGAAGATACTTAGGCCTTGTCTAGTTTCTTTTAAATAGGGGGGGGGGGGGCGGTACTCCCCAAAAACGTTATAAAAATCATGCCTTTAGAACTATATTTTTAGCGATTCTAGACATGAATTCATTTATTTCAACCCGTGTAATGTGTCATGTTATGTCAAAAATAATGTTCATCTAGTGTTTTTGCGTCATTTTCAATGGGAGATTAATTTGAACCCTCTGAAAAATTTGAAGTGAGCCTTTTTGAAACTATATTCACTTGTTTCTCCCTTTTCTCATTGGTATACCAAATACTAGTACAATACAATCCATTTTGAAAAATAACCCCTCTAAAGCCCCATTTCAAGCGATTCTAGACATGAATTATTCATCCATTTTAACATTTCTACCCACGGTATCCTATACCTATATGATCTGGACTGTCATTTCTTTAGTTGAAAATTGAAGCAGGCCTACTATAAACTACAGTATTTGCACTGTCATTCTTGATCCTCCACCTTACTCAATTTTATCGTAAGATTTGATTGTAAAATTGATCTATACTGGCAAATTTCTACTAAAAGGGTTTGATGGGTGCTCCCAAAAATTGAAAAAAAATCCTCGAAATCCACATTTTTAGAGATTTCTAACGTCTTCTCTTACCTTTTTTTCGAAGATTGTATTTTTCAAGGCTTCTTAAAGTTTTATTTTTTCTATTAAGGGGATCTATCCTCTCCCCCCTTTAGTTACGCCATTGCGTCCCATTTATTGTTAACTTTTTCCAGTTTATTCTGTCCTTTGAGGTAATTTCTCAAGAATTATACCGGAATTTTCCAGTAGATGAGTATCTAACAATTCGAAATTCTCTGCACTATCTTTGAGAAAGCGAAACTAGCAAGTATATCAGCGTGTAAGCACCGAAGGGAGTCCATCTAAATAATGCGTGTGTTGACCCTGGTTAGCAGCGGGCGGGCAGTGCGCGTGCGTGAGTACTTGCTTGAGCAGTTACTATTGTAGTGGTCACACTTGGTCCTATGCTAGGTGCTTTGGCGATCGATGCTGGTGTCGCCTTTGTGCGGAAGGAGCCTAATCGCAGTGACAATGTCGCAGCGGGCTGCGACGTCCTTCCTTCCAATTCCTGTCAAGATTGTCGAGGCGTCCCAACGCCCTGATTATGATGATTGTCACTGAGGAAAGCCCAAGGAGCAGGCAAGGCTTCGAGGGCCATAACTCATATCTATAAGCACGCCACCTAATTATGCTCAATAACTCACCTTCACCTTCGCTCGCCTGGCCGGTCTCACACAAGACGCCGGGTCATCCCAGCATCTCAACAATCACCGCTCGGTGAGAGCCCTAAATATCCTTTGATTTCTACTTGAATTACCTATCTAATTATATAGGCCACTGCATAGCTTATGCTATGAGAAGGGGGAGTAGCTATGTCCATTGGTATTCTAATAAGATAGAGTGTAATAATTAATACAAGCGGCACATTGTTTAGTGACGGACAGACAGCTTTAGGAGATGAAGGCATGCCCAGAGTAACTCATTGTTTTAAGAAAAATGGAGATATTTTTTCATGGTTGTTTGTTGTCGAGTTCTATTATTCCCTAAAATCAGAAAAGAATAAAGTAGGTAACTGCCTGAAATAAGAGAACATCTCAGATTCTTCTAAATATAAATATAGACTTTAAGAGATCAAGCAAATAACCATTGTGATATCTGTAACGTAGCTTACAAAAATATTGTATTCCACTGCAGTGAATTGAGTTCCATATTTGACATCCCTGGCATGTGAGTATCAAATATGTGTATTTTTATTGTGTACATCTGTTTTGAATCGTAACCAATAAAATTGAAAAATAGAAAAATATGCTGGGAACAAAAAGTTGGCCGATCCTAATGTAGGCCTACTATACAGTTACTGACAGTTTGTTGAACATGCCCGCCAGAAACAGGTTAGTTGCATTGTGCGTGAGATATTTCATTTGTTCATGCTTGTGCTCAATGACAGAGCACATAGAACAGGATCATAAATTTTTATCTGTCAATTGTCATAGGTTCATTACATTAGAGAGAATGTCCCCTCTTTTACTCCCCCTATTTAAATCCTTGCTAGAAGGCGACCACCTCTGAAACGGGTTTCTTATGTTAAAAATACAGTCAAGACCTTTCACTGATCTAAAAGACCAATAGAAAAGTTTCAAGATTTATTGCCTAGAGATGGGGGAATGTATTCGTAGCAATAGCGAGCGCCGGTGCTGACTGATTTACCATTTTGCTACTTACATAGTCAATGCAACCTGGACTACGATTGAATCTGCAGTAGTTTTTCTAAACATGGTCTTGATTTAAGTATTGATTCAGTCATGAGAAATAGAGCAAGTCGTCAGGGCAAATCAGCTTAATAAGAATACTATCAACTACTTTTGTGAGTACCTTCACATTAATTTTCTTGTATTACTAATTCTCTTTTCCAGTTCCTCTCTTAAAATAGTGGTGTTTCCTTTCATATTGTTCATATTGAGACTTGTCAGTAAGTGGTAGACAGTTGAAGGTTACTAAGTAGTGAGTAAGAATGAAGTGAGTAGGTAAATGGAATGGCAGTGAGCTGAAGGTTTTTGGTTGATGACTAATGACATGTATCATACAATAATATTTATTTTAAATTAAAGCAATGAAAAGTTACTGTAGACTAAAAAGGAAGTTAGTTTCGTGTTATAGGTTACAGTGAAAAATGCCATTGGACGATCGTTAACTAGTAATTCTATAAGTTTCATTGAACAATGTGTGCCTACGATTTTTTAACAAAGTTTTTGAGATCTTCTACAGCTATAACGGGTCGTCAAAACGGGAGAAACTTAATACCATAAAGCGAAAGTCCAGGGCAGATCAACAAGTGTAGATAGATTCTACCTAGATGACAATTAATTATTGCTTTATGTCTCTTTATAGATGAGTCTAACAACTGATGGAATTTCGCTCCAAATTGATCAAAACTTGCGGTTTGGCTGACCCGTCTCTATACAATAAGTTTCGCACTAACTCTTGCCGTTTAGACATTTGATACTGTCCACGGAATTGAATTTATTCTGCATATTTATTTATTCGGAGTGGAACCACGAGAAAAAAGAGATATGGGAGACTCTGGGTTCTTTCTTTGATTCGAGCTCAAATTTTTAATTTTTTTATGTCAATTGAAACATACAATCTGCTGAATAATATTGTGTGTGACATAATGTGTCAATGATGCCTAGAATATGTGACTTGCTTTTTAACCTGTAGGCTACTTATCTGCTGAAAACGGAGACTATGACAATGGGTGGTGCGAATAAAGATGGGTTATATGAATTGAGTGAGTGGTCTCTGTGAAGTTGACTGGTGATCTGCTGAAGAGATGACTGGAGTCACAGAAAAAATACCACTCTGTGGTCTATGCTGGAGAATCAAACCTTTTCTGTGAATTAAACTTCGTATCAATGAAGGAATAGTTCAAAGTTACTCCAGCCAACAAGAGGTTAGTTAAGAATATCCAGAGACTCGAATCTACCCAGTATTGGATAACCGTTGCAGACTTCATCAATTTATTGCAGTAGAATGGAAGTCTGATAAAAAGCTAGATTCCGGTAGGCTATTTGTTTTTTAATTTACCATGAATATTCAAATGGGCGTGATAACTGTTTTTGTTTTGGAATGTTTTATCAGGCGTATACTCGGATTACTGTCCCATATTGTGTAACCATGAATTTATACTAGAATTTATTTAAAATTTAAGTGCATGAATGGATACAGTGCGAAGCAATCAATAAATAATAATAATTGTTGTTTCAGTGTTCCAGTATAGAAAATATTTTTTCTATTCAGGGTCTAGTGATGATTGTTTTACAATCAAATCGCAGCTGATGAAAAAATAAGGGTGAGCTTACCGTTTTTTCAATGGATTCTACAATACAATACCCAAAAATATCATATTTCGTTCAAGGAGCATCAAAATATGTTTAAAACCAGATGTTAAAATGATTTAAAATTGCTTTTGCTCAATATGAATGCATGGAAGCTAATGGATGTCACTATTATTGGAAATGAGAGTTGTGAACACATTCATAACTGCTCGAAAAAAATTAATAATAGAAGAGATTATAATAGGAGGAGAATATAAGAATATAATAAAATAATATGCAAAATAACAGAATCAATCTCATTTCTTTTCCCTTCAATGTAACACAATAATTGACAGTCTACTTTTATCTGGCTGCTTTTTCAAGAAAAGGCTTAAGGAGCACTGCAAGGGTGGAGATCTAAAATGTGTCTAATGCTGTTGCACAAAAAGGACTGCACTTTCCAAGGTGACTGTACAGACCGTATATATTAGGTGGGGAATATTTAATACGTTCTTTGGCGTAGTAGACGAGAAAATAAACTAAGACCGGACCGCTGTTCTGGTCGCGGTATCTTATAGACTAGCTGGACGAAGTCTTGTATCCTTTAAGGGGGGATGGAAGGGTTCCAGGTGAGGTGTTTTGGTCTAGGTGAGTGTGTTGGGAGGGGGGGGGGGGGGCGGAGATGCGACTACGGCCAGACAAGATTGAATACCCACTGAGATGAATAAAGAAAATTGCAATTGCATTTCAACCTCGAACAACGAACTAGATGCAGTATGCAAATATTGTCTTCTTCCTTGTTCACCTTACTCCCCTTTCTCTCATACTCTTGCACTCCATCATCCACTCTCTCGTACTGCTGCATCACTCTGTTCCTACTCACACTTTTTCATCAATGACTGGTTCCACCCAACCTGTGTTAGATAGTCTTGTCTAGTATGGATGACTAGCTACTACGTAGGGGCTGGATTGCTATTGCTTCACGAGGAATTGATCCTCCGTTCATTATAAGTGGAAAGTGGAAATACTTTCTTAGATAATACTAATAAGTTGGAAATACCTTAGTTAGGAATATTTTTATCTAGTTAATAATTCTCTCTTACAAGGGCGACAAAGCAGTCTGGTTGAGAGTGAATTGGAATTATTGAAATAGACTATGCATAGTGCAGGTATAAACAACTCTTAATACTATTCGTGCACAAGTGCAGGTATTGGAATGATTAACTCTTTTCTTTTTTTGCCTTGTTATATAGCAAATACATAGGCCTACTGAAAAATTTGTACAAATAAATTATACAGCATATAATTACATCAAATTATAAATTATTTAAAAGCTATACAGGTTCATACAGTTATTTAGCAATAAATTGTTGATAAAACTGTTTATAAATATTAGGCTTTTATTGGATACCATAATGATACCGTATCCAAACAAAGAGTCTCTTTTACTATTCCATAGCCTGCTTGCTTTAAAGTCAATTTTACATAGCTCTAATTATGAAAATAAATGTACACTTTTCACGACACCTTCTTAATCCTTTTCTTGTCTTTCGTTTTATTCATTTTTTCAATTCATTTGATTTTTTTCACAGTTTTTGGCACATCTTGTATGAAAATATAAAAGAATGTTCAATTCTTGAGGATATCAACGGAGGCAGTCATCACATCCGGATACAGGTGAATACTCTACTGATTCTTTATTGAAACTATTAAACTAACTTTACCGACACTAATTTTACTGTCTCTACTCCGCGCTCTTGCCTCGTCTGTTGTGGTGCTCGGACTCCGTGCCCTTTGTTATGAACTATCAAAATATATTAGTTGAAAAAGATGTGTGATTAAATGAATGAGAATCTATAACCTTATCATATGGTTTATTTATTTATGAACCATAGATAAATATTGAGAAAAATTTCTTAGCTTAAAAATATATGATAATAGTCTGTAGTTTTCCTGTGTGAAGAATTTTTTTCTCGTTGCACTGACAGTAATTATTAATGAATAATTATTGGTTGTTGCATTGCCTTTTCTTGCTGTTGATTTTGAAACGATTATTATACTGACCTTTTTAAAATTACATTACAAACTTTTTCGTTTTTTTATTAAAATATTTTAAAATTTATTCATAGATTACTAGTGTTCTATACTGATATATATTATGTTTCATAAAAACAACTCGTGTCTACGCACAGGTTTTACTTATGTAGGCACATTCCTATACATTGTATATGTATAATTCAACTTATGAATAAACCAGAATGGAAAAATGTTTTTTGATAGATGTCAAATGTTTGTATTTTTATTGGAAATAAATAGTTTTTTATTTGATTTAACAATCAATGGTGTTGATTGGGAGAGGGGTGGTTGTGAAGGGTGTGGCCACTCTCCCACTTTTTGTGGAAATGAAGCTTAAAAAAAGATTTTTATTCACTAGTGAACTATGCCATTATTAGCAAAGTATTACCTACCCCTCACTCACACCAGCCTTGCCAACTTTTAGCAGACAACCACCGCCACAGAAATCTTCCTTCACATTTGAGTAACTTTCAAAATACTAAATGACTTTTTAAAAAGATATCAGAGTGGTTAATGTTCAATCTTCTCTCAACTACTGGGCTACAATTATTGCCATTTGTAATGAATAAAATACGGAGCATTGTATAGACAATTCCAATTCATTTCATCGTATCTATTTGTGGGCTAAATTCCCTTGATATATAATCTTGATTATAGGGAAGCTATTGAGGATTGTTGAATTTTCTTGGGTGGAATTATAATTCCTAGGCAAGCCTATGATGCTTGATGAAATTCAAATCCACAACAGATAAATTAATATGCTACAAAACCACAACTCATTCTGATGAATGCATAGACATTTTCCAGCCTTTCCTAATAAAGTTGGAAGAGACTGGAGAAAAATATCGTAAAAGATTTTTCTTGATGGATCTCAGGTAGCAGAATACTTCCAATCTAAGCAACTCTTTTTAGCAACTGTCACAAGTTTACAAAAAGTGTTTTCAAGTGCATTTGAACTCTTAATTCTGTGTTCCGATACAGGCCTAATTGGTCAAGACTGTTGAAATGTATCATTATTTAGCCTATTTATTATCTTATTATGAATAGTCATTATTCCACTCTCGTAATGGTTCCTTCAATAAATATTTGGTAATTATAATACGCAGTAGATATGAAAGTGATATAGCACTTTTAACATACTACTGTAAATAAATAGCGATAGGAGTTTTATTATATTTCAATCAAAATTTGAGACAGTAAAATTTTTCACAACCTCTGTCTTTCTACACTTCACAGGAGTGAAAAATTGATGGTATAATTTTTTTTTTTTTTTTTTTTTTTTGTAGATTACGTCTTGGAGACTCCAGTTAAGGAGTATAAGACAAGTCAGATCAACAATATTATACACTAGATACCATAATTACTTCAATTAGTTGAAGTGAGGCTTAATTTTGATGTGAAAGGAACTCTTGTACACTATAAAAAGCTTTATCAACTAAATATTTCTTCAATTGATTTTTAAATATTTCTATATTTTCAAGACTCTTCAAAAACTGCGGTAGCTTGTTGTAGAATTTCCTACCAATATAACTAGGTTTTTGTTTGAATAGGCTACTATTGTGACTCACCAAGTGATAATCTCCTCGGCTTCTTGTATTATAATCATGTACATCAAGATTTTGGTCAATATCATTCGTTTTTACATATAAAGTAGCTTCATACACATATAAGCAGGGTACAGTTTGGAGACCAAGTGTCTTGAACAACGGCCTACATGAATCTAATCTATTTACTCTTTCTACACACCTAACCGCTTTCTTTTGGATCTTAAACACCCTATCAAGATTTTGTTTTGATGAATTACCCCATACTAAGATAGCATACCTAATATGTGACAGTAAGAGCCCATGGTAAGCTGTAAAAAGTAACTTTTTGTCATTCAATCTAGCGAGCTGTCGCAGGACAAATACCCCAGATGAAATTTTACTACATATTTTCTCAATGTATGGAGTCCAGGTCAATCGTCTATCCAACGTAACTCCTAGAAATGCAATTTTTTCTTCCTGGTCTAATTGATTATCGTTTACAAACACGTTTATAGCCCTATCTTCATTTAAATTATGTTTGTTTTTGAATTGAAGGTATTGGCATTTTTTACTATTTATAGTTAATTTCAACTGGTTTAAAAATTGGACAATGGACTGCACACCTATATGGGCACTTATTTCTAAATTATCTAGAATGGAATTGCTGAAAATGAGTGATGTATCATCAGCAAATAAGAGGGCTCTACCACTAATTAATTCTTTAGGTAAACGGTTGACATATAACAAAAAAAGCAATGGACCTAGTATTGACCCCTGAGGCACTCCAGCTTGCACCTCTAATTTATTAGATTTATTCTTTACTATACTATTACCAACTACTGTAGTTAGTTCTACACATTGTTTTCTCCCAATAAGATATGATTCAAACCATTTCAGTTCAACCCCATTTACACCTACATTTTGCAGTATTTCCAATAAAGTTCTATGATTAACACAATCAAATGCCTTTGACAGATCTAAGAAGATTGCAGTAGCTTTATCACCTGAATCTAATATATCTATTAGTTTTTCAACTAGAGAAACTATGGCTGTTTTTGTTGATCTCCCTTTCTGGAAGCCATGCTGTTCATCACAGATAAAGTTAGCTTCTTGAAGGTGCAGAAGTAACCTATTTAGAACTACTCTTTCAAAAATTTTACTTATTACATTTAAAATACTAATGGGCCTATAGTTTTCTACCTTTTCTCTATCGCCACTTTTGAAGATTGGCAAGATCTTCCCCTCTTTTAAATTATCTGGAAAAACACCTTGTTCTAATGAATGATTGATCAGATGAATCAAAGGGTCTAACAATTGATCTTTACATTCTTTCAGAATTTTACTGGATACCCCATCCATTCCTACAGTTTTTTTATTATTTAAACTATCAATGATATTTGACAACTCGTCTTGGCATACTGGGTGGAATTTTAATTCGTTCTGAATCCCCTCAGTATTCCTCATGTTTGCATCACTAATACCTGTATTAAGAGATTTTTGAAGATCCTTAGCAACCAGTTGATAATATCTGTTAAAGAAATTACAAATGTCTACACTATCATCAATATATTTTTTATTTTCGTTAATTATTCTGGGGACACTAGTATAAGCATCTACATGAGCTACTTGCCTATTTTTGTTTATTACATCCCACACTGCTGTGTTAAAGTACACACTATTATTCAAAATTTCAGCTGTTTTCTTACATTTCGCTCTTTTCACTTTTTTCATATAGTTTTTCTTTAGAGCTTTGTAATTATCTTCACTTAACATATTTCTAGATAGTTTGAATTCATCATATGCATCTTTAACCCTATTTCTTTCTGCAAGGATATCATCAGTTATCCACTCTTCAATCTTGTCTAATTTGTTCTTTACAGGGACTTTTTTAACTGGACAACTCATAGTAATATGAAACCTTAAAATATTAATGAAACTATCATATTTGTCATTTAAACTATTGCTATTGTAAACCCTACTCCAGTTTTCTTGTAGCAGATTCTGCTTCAAACAATCGATATTCCCCTGTTCACATTGTTGAATTTCTTTCATTACTCTACTCTTTTTAATTGATTTATGACCTTGCAACCCCACCTCTAAGATTTGATAGTCATGATCAGATAGTTCCGAGCCGCCTAATCTTGTTTTAGAGTAATCTATATTAGTAAGGATGTTATCAATTATAGTTTGTGATGTTCTTGTGACTCTGGTATATTCATGAACTTTTATTTCCAAGTTATTCATGCATATAATATCCTTTAAATCTTCTGTCATTTTATTCTGTGTTGCAAAGTCTGTATTGAAATCTCCCGCTACAATAACGTTTGTAAAACGAGTAGTAGTAATCTCTAAAAGCCTATTGAATAGTTCACAAAAATTGTTCCATTCCCCATTTGGTGACCTGTAAATACCTAACACCGCTACTTCGAAATTATTGTCGATTTTTACTCTCAAACCAGTAACTTCTAAATCCATTTCCACAGCAAATTTCTCTGCATATTCTAAATTAAATGTTTGCATATTCTTAGCATTTTTAGTGAAGATAGCTACTCCCCCACTTCGATGAGATGTCCTGCAATACGACGTTTTCAATGAATAGTTTGGAATATTAAGTTGTGACAATTCATCTTCTTTTAAACCATGCTCTGTGAAAATAGCTATATCAGGAGCCTCTTCTTTAAAAAATACTTCGATTCTATCTATTTTGTTACGAATGTATTGAATATTCTGATGGAACACAGTGAGTACCGGTACTTCCCTATCATCCCTTATTACTTTATCGTTGCTTTTGCATATTGAAGTAGATTTACTTAATCTCTTAGAATCTTGAGAGCCTATCAGATTGCTACAAGAGTTCCTTCCACTAATGCTATCCTGATTTTTTGATCGATTAACGTCTTTTAATACAATTGAAGATATGAATTTATCATCTGAAACTAGTTTCCCTTCCCGGTTTTGAGCCACTTTACTAAAAAAGGTTCGTTAGATGATTGTTTAGGAGAATTATTGACAGTAGATTGCAAACGACTTTCAATCAGCTCTGCCAGCCTATTACAAAATATTACTTTGCCAGATTGATTTAGATGTAGACCATGATTAGTGAAGTTTTGTTTTTTCAGCCTTTCATTTAGAAAACAAATCCCCAACTGCTTAGAATTCTTATTTTTTAGGCTGTTGATTGTATTATGAATTGATTTATTTGTTGACTTAATGGCTTCATTTAGCTCTGGCCTATCAAACCTATACGGAATTGTACTTATTATTACATTAGTTTTTTGGCTGAGTGGCACAATCTCTTTAATTTTTTCATTTATTTCAGGAAGATGTTTTAGATTAGGTTCATTTATATTGTTTGAGCCACCCAGTACTATTAGAAAATCGTTTTTACCAAAATCTTTAGTTTGTTCCTGTGCTGACTCTACGATAGCGTTTATAGGGGCACTTGGTTTGAAAAAGCTCTGAACTTCATACTTATTTTTTAATCTTTTATTTAGTAGGTCACTACAGTCTCGTCCATGACTGGATGTCAAGAGCAGTACTCTACCTTTCCTATCGTTATTTGCCCTTACTTTAGTTTTGGTTGCTGTTTGCAAAACCTGACTATACGTTTTTGTTTGACCATTTCTATTTATTTTTTCCCCATTTGATTTAGGTTCTACTTTTTTTGTATTGATCAGAGGTTCAGATCTTACATTAGCCAAGTTTATTTTTGATTTTAATATTTCGATTTCTTCTGACATAGACCTACATTGACTCGTGAGATTTAGTATTTCAGTTTTATGGTCTTCCTGCTGCAATTTTATAATAACTTCCAGAGATTTTATGTGATCCACTAACCCTATTCGTTCTTCCTCAGAATTTTTTAGTGATGTTTCTAATTTTGTTTTCAATTTGGTGTGATCACTCAATAGTTTAGCAACCTTTTCTTCTACATCTACAGTAGCTTTAAGAGCTGTTGGAGATTTTTTCGTTAATAATTGCTGAGATCGCGTAGCTACTTGAGTTTTAGTTGAACAATTAGATTTAGATGCCTTGTTTGGACTCATTTTCCTAGCTAAAAATTGTTTTCAATTGATTTTAGTTAAATGTTTAATGAAATATTACTTAATTTATTACAATTGTCAACTTGAGACTATTTAATTACAAGAAAATTTATCAATATCGGTACACCTAACCTCGAAAATAGAATTTGACTTTTTATTTAAATACTTTAACTTATATTAGACAAGTTAATGATGTAAATTATTAAGATATTATAAATACTAATAATAATAAACAAAAATACTACTTATCCGTTCGAATTAAAATTCTATGCTTCAAAATTCGCAGAGCCTGTTCAGACCATAATATATCTAATATATCTAATATTCCCATTCCTGAACATAGATTTTTTATCAATACTCACTAATCTATCTGTGTAATACAATATTCTAGTGTTGGAAGAAAGCCATTGAACAGCCAGTTGAACTGCTTCATAAGAAAAAACTCTAGTCTTGGTGCTCTTAGACCTTTTGATCGTCTGCACTGTATACATTCGCAAGAACTCTAGGACGTCCTTAGTTTTTAGCCTGCATGTGTACGTACTGTTGACTGTTGAACATATTATCTGTCTGTGGATATCTTGAACGGGTACATGAGCCATGTCTCATGTGCGCCCAGTTTCATAAATATAAACTTCTTTTAATGACTGAGCGCATGTGTTCAACTCTTCTTGTTGTATTCTTTTACTTGTGGTGTGTTTCGTTTTTCATCTGTCCCGTCCATCTGTAGGTAAATTTATGTATCTTACGATAGTATTAAGATTAAGAAACAACTGTTCTCAGATAATTTATGTACGTTTGAACTCGAAGGGGAAATATTGTAGCTTATTTCAGCGAACAAGCAAGAACGTACTTTATGTGTGGCAATATCTTGAAATATTCATTGTTGATTTATTTTCTTGACATATAGGCTTTGAGTTGAGCTTATTTTGAGATATGGATACTCAGCCGTTTGAACCTGTTATATGATATTGAAATTATATCATAATGGAGACAATAGTGAAAATCCTCAGTTTTTAGCCTGCGATCATTTCGTATGATTAATGAAAAATAGGCTTACTAAAACATATTTTTTCTGACAATTGAAGTAGTGGATAAAAATAATGGTCGAATAAGAGATCGAGTATCAGGTCAAAGAGAAAAGGAAGTGGAAAATTTCATAAGAGACTTGAGCATACACTCAAAACCTTTTAAATGCAAAGGCTCTGGTTTCTTCATACGTACTTCAAGCTAATAATTATTGTTATGCTACCATATTTCAAAATGTTTAATGAGCTTCTATTTTTTTTTTTTAATACACAATAAGATTTTAAACTTGATGCCTAACTAGAATATTGAGAAGATTTCTGCAGAAATATTGACATTATATTGTATAGGCTGAACCGAAGGCTACTGACTCAGTTCAGGTGTAGAAAAATATACTAGATGATTTTCAAGTCTTCTTGCTTTTCCCATATTAGATTCAACTTCATTATTTTGAATAGGATAATGGCCATATTAGGACACTTAATTTCGATGTAGAATTCCAAATCAAAAACAATGGCCAATACTGTTCATTCGATAGATATTTCCGTACATGAATTATTATAAACAAAGTTGCAATTTTTTCTCTTGAAATTTGACATTGGAATGATGTGTCATGTGACTATTATATAATATAGATTTGAAGATGGCGGGAAAATTTTTTCAAAGGAACCAAAATTTGGATTTTTAAAACTATTTGGATCAGCATAGCATTTTTTCGCCTGAGTACGACTAAGTTGCGCAATGTATAAATAAAGACGTTTTCATACTTAAAAATCACTCTGTATGATTGTTCGCTGAACAAGTTGCTGTAAAACCCACATTCTAACATCGCGTCGGTATGCAAGATTCGACTCCATCGAATCTTGTCTCTATTTTTGGTTTTCATCTGTCTTCATCTCACGCTATGAGTTATTAAGAAAACATCATGAGTTGAACAACTATTAATGTCGATTAAGCTGTCAGTGTTCAACTGAAAAAGTAAAAGATTGCACAGAAGGGTCGTGCTTTGTGCATGTTTCAAAATTCATGTCTAGCTGCTAGTCCATTAGTGTACAATGGAAACTTTTCCAATTTTCACGTGTGAGCATTTACTGAAACATCTTTCTGTCTTGTCGTTTTACTATGCATGTTACACTATTATTAAAGGGATGACGTGATTACCCACTATTTTATAAGCAAAATTCGAGGTGAAAGAGTAGGACCGAAAGTTTCGTTCATGCATGAGCCATTGCGTGCTTCATCTCAGTGTTTTAATGTCCCAGGCAACACCTAACGTAAAAACTATTTTAAACGTTCTTGTCCATGGTAGATTACAAGCTATTTTAATGATATTTACTATGAATAACTGATAGCTCATTAACATCGAAACTCATGCCAATTTCACAGCAAAAGCAAAGCTACTTTCCAAATTATAATTTCTGTTTTCACTATAAACTATACAACTGAACTATTCACTAAAATACTACAACTAAAGACTATTCTTTCAATAGACAGAACATAATTTATTAATTTCGAATTTCTCAAAGTGCTATCAATTACGATGAAGACTTCCTCAATGGTGGATATTGACAACAGCAGTGAATAGCTGATGGAAATGGACGAACGCTTCTACACAAAAATATTTTGTCCCGGCGCTGACATGTCTTGTGTGTAGAGCAGCGAACACATAAGACCAATGGTCTCATGTGTGTGTTCGCTGGTGTAGAGTTCCTCAATTTTTCCATCAGCAATTCAATGGAGTTGTCAATATCCGCCATTGTGGAAGTCTTTAGTACAATTATTAATAGCACTTTGAGGAATACGAAATTAATAAAATAAGTATGTTCTATCTATTGTCAGTTTTATGAATTGCTAGTTCCTTCAAAACCAACTATTCTTTCACACCCGACATGGTCTTATTAAAAAGTGTCGTTGTCCGTCCATCCGTCTGAAATTGGGTGAATCTGGAAATTAGGTATATAGCTTCCTCATAGTCCAAGTGAGATAGCTATTGATTTTAGAGTTTGAGATAGATAACAGGCTTGTTTCACACATAATTGAGGCTTTGGGTAACCGATGTCGTTTACCCGGCATAATTACATTTCAACATATGATTTCAAAAATCTGGTAAGTGTTAAACTCTCCATATGATGAAAGGAAAAGAGTTAAACGTCACCGGCTATCTGACTGGTTTATGTGTGAAGCTATCCTATTTTAGCAAAATTCAAATGAAAACATCGATGATTGCTTCTTTTTGCTTGATATTGGATTAAGTATTGGGCTGATCCTTGTAAAACTTGAATGATACTCTTTCGTTTCGATCTTAAAAAATTAAGATCAGATCTTTATCTGAAACACTTTTGCTTTCAAAACTTTCCTAATCTTAAAAATGAAAAAAAAAATTCGATTAGGGTCTGCATCAATGTCACATCTCAAAATTCTTGAAACATCGTTAGATAAATTTTCATATAAAAACTGAACGAGTACAGGAAATTTATGTCTTTTTGCATCATTTGAATCACGAAATATCGTTTCTTACATGTACCAAATTTTAAATTTTTTTATCAATATTCAGATAGTGAAATGGCATTGGGAATGAAATTGTATGGGTGAAAATTCAGCGCGACTTTATATTAGGTTGATTTCTGACGTTTGACTTGCGGCTTGCCAACTCCCCCACTCTTTTGGCTTCATTTCGATGAACGCAGCCTATGGCCTATTACGACTCTACTTCATTCTATGCTCTGTGAGTAGACCTCACTCACTCAAAAGGGGATGACATTTTCGAAAAAAGTTGAAGAGCGTTTACAACTCGATTTTAATTGCTTAATCTTTTATTGATGACAGAAACTGTAAAAATCTTTGAAAGGACCAAAGTATTTGACGCCCCCTAGAAATCATCCCTTATTCCTAATTAAGGGTTCTCATACATATTTAGCAGCGTTTAATATCAATAAATATCCAATTATAACACATAGAAATTATTCATAAAAAAGGATGAATTTATTTATTTTTTCTCATCCATCTTCCATTCGCGATTTTCACCAAATGAAATAATTATTATAGTTATTTCTTCACATTTGATGATCAACATAATAATATGCAATCTGGTTCTTCTGTTCAGCTGAATGTTTTTTAAACATAATTATATTGTCTGATTTAAAAAAAATGTTTTGTAACATCTAAATACTAGAAATTGAATAAGACTATTTAAGAATAAATGAAAGAATAAGTTGAATAACTAATTATTTAATAATTAAAATAGATTGATTAAGAAATTTGTGATAGAATAACTTATAATGCAATTAAAATTCGGTCACGTTATATCTCTTGAATACAGCAGTGTTTTATATAAGGAGGAATCTCATATTGATATAGATTGAGTGCCTACCCTATTAACTGTTTGTAAGAAGGGTATTGATACAATACCGCTACAATATTGATACAATTTCGCTTTATTTGAAAAAAAAATTGACCGCCATATTGAATTTGAAAAGATAAAGTATATACATCGCTGTGACTAGGGATAAGGAACATCCGTATGAAAAACCAGAACAATTGGTCTAGGCGTTCGTCCGTAATCGTGAGATAAATTAGATTAGATTACTTTATTCATGGTAAATTTACAAGTTTTTTCAAATGTGCACGTACATACAATATTTTAACAGAGAGAGAGAGAGAGAGAGAGAGAGAAAGAGAGAGAGAGAGAGAGAGAGAGAGAGAGAGAAAGAGAGAGAGAGCGAGAGAGCGAGAGAGCGAGAGTGAGAGAGAGAATACCAAGTGCAAGCGTCTTAAAGGATAGACCTCACTCCGTTCGGTCAATTATTATTCAATTCGTCAGGTCCTTACATTATGAAGAAGTTCTACGACGATTCTGATCATGTAAATTCAATTGTAAATTGAATTCATTATCCTTTATGATTTGTTCTGCTGAACCACTCATCATTAAAACACCTACTTCATGGTAAAAACTATCATGATGGAATCATTGCTCGAATAATGCATATTCAGATTTCAATAGTTATTGATCACAAATATATAAATTCCAATTATGAGGAAAATTACACGAGAGAGCTAACCTTGAACATTTTTCATGAAGCTGGCCTACTGAGTACTCTTACCTCACCCTCTAGTGTTTCAAAAACTGATCATTAATAGTGATACTATTCCAAAATTAACTAGACTCAAGATAGTCACTAACTAAAATTAATATAGCCTATCATAATAAAAATGGATAACTCAACCTAATACAACAATGCCACACTAAATGGCTCATCAAGTACCGGTAACACTGATGACATTATTTACACAGTAAGTTCCAATGACATTAAAAATAAATAAATAGAAGAAGTACTTGATGTACTTGAAATGAATAGAAATGTCTTTTTATACAGCTGTCGTATAGCGTTATCAATATTGGTAGCAGATAATTTATCGATACCGATCAATATATAAGATAGCTTAGAAAGCCTAGAGTAGTAGAAAGGTAAGGAAGGAATACAGAATAAAGATGATAATAATAATAATGATAATAATAATAAAGACAGCGATAAGAGTGTTTATGACAGAGAGGAAAAGATTTTAAAGCACTGAGTGCGTATGAGCTTGAGAGAGATGGAACTTGTTTGAGAGAGGTGGTGTGTGAACAAGAGGAATATAGAGATAGTAGGTACTTGAGGCTTTATCAAGACTGCGCTCACTATCAACCAACGTATGCTGAAGGAAACGGCGTTCATGCCGGGATCCTGGATACGGCGGATTGCCGGAGAGGATCCGCGCAGCCAAGATGTGTCCGTGTGCTGCTAGGTGTGCACCCACCCTCCAGCCCTCCCACCATTAACCGCACAAATAAGGCAAATAATCATCAAATGCAGCAGCATAGTTGCCATATATCTTGCTCGGCACAATAACCTCACCGGTTATTATGCGTCTTCCCGCGTTCGTGCTGGTCAACTGATAACTACTAACTGAAGACCCAGCAGTGGGAACACGGTGCTTCCAACTAAGCATACGAATACACCAAGCTTCGTACAGAAGTATGGAAAGTTATTGTTATTGTCATTTTTCTTAATTCAAGGAACTAATAATAGGTAATTTTGTCCTCCTATGGTAACAAGAAATACTTTTATAGTGGTTTAGAGAATAATTTTGCACGAGTAATATTTTTTCGGTTTTTCGCATGTTGGTTGATTGTTTGGCTTTCAGTGACTTAATTAAGGAAAACATATTTTTCTTTAATTAATTTTCTTTAATGTTCACCGGACTCTTGAGATAGCTGTAAGGAGTATGAAATCCATGGCCTAAAAATCTCTCAGTAGCCTACAAAGTATAGAAAGTAAGGACAAAAAGAATGACTAGAACCCGTGATAGAATCCGTGTTATACAAAACAATAATCATAAAATGCAAGAAATTATTGCTCAGATAATGTCCACTCACACCTTAATGGTTATTGGTCAATTGAATCATTAACTAATCAAGTAAATATCTCGGAATCTGATACAAAAATAAATTCATGAGATGAATTTCTTATTATTGTATCAATGAAAAATATAATTTTATCATTCATTCGATTTGAGAGATGATTACAAACGGAAGATCCTTTTTCGTTCTTGATAAAATCAATAATAATGTTTTGCGATTCCAAAGTAGAAAAAGTGTTATCATCAATAGGCTATTATCATGATGGATGATATTATAAGTGGTATTTTTTAGAAGCAAGTATTTATTAATGAATGAGAATTTTCTCGGAGTATAAAGCTCACATAGGTTTGAGTAATGTGTGATTGATGATGATTAATAAGATGAACCTACAGTTTTAGGTGGGTTCCGAACCACCAGGAAGGCATCATACAGCAAAGAATAATCTTTTTTGCTGGCCAAACTGAAGTGGTTTCCCAAGTGCATCCCAAGCGCTCCTGTTTAAGGTTGTGCGCAGGGTTTTTATTCATAATTTTTTTCTAAGTTTATCGTATTGGATGTTGCTAGGGCTTTTAAAAATGTTATCTATTGCTGTGAGAAGAAGTTTTTTCATCAATTATTTTGTGAAATATGAGGGTTCAAAGTTGAAAATTTTCGGTTTTTGGGGGCAATTGATCTCATCTATGACTGATTCTAAACTTTTGATGAATTTTCTGTAACTAAGAGACACCTCAAGGAATAAAATTACAATTTTTTACTTCAAAAAAGCAATTGGGTTTTTCAAAATACTTTTTTAACCTGTAAAAATCAAATTTCCAATAAATTACTTTGAAAAAACTATTTGTTAGATTGAAATAATAATTATGTCATTTTATTCCTTAAGTTGTCTTTTAATCACAGAAAATTTATCAAAAGTTTAAAACCACTCATAGGTGAGATCAATGGCCCCCCAAAACCGAAAATTTTTAACTTTGAACCCCTATATTCCATAGAATAATTGAAGAAAAACATTTTCCCTCACAGCAATAAATAACATTTGAAAGCCCTTATAATATTTAATACAGGAAACTTCGAAAAAAAATTATTACCAAAAACCCTGTGCACAGCCCTTATCTTAATCTGTGTGGACAAATACCTGGCGGGGTTCGTGGCTAATCACATCAAGTAAGAGTGCTCGTTCATGAGAAATTTATCCAGAACCTCGTATTGGAATGATAGTTAAAACTAAAAAAATACTGTGCAATTTTATGGCCAGTGATATTTTACATTTTATTTTAAAAAAGGTATGGGTGGAAGACTATACTCAATTGATAAAGCTTTTTATAGTGTAAAAGAATTCCGTTCATATCAAAATTAAGCCTTACCTCAACTAATTGATATAGCAATCATGGTAACTAGTGTATAAGATAGTATAATTGTTGATCTGACTTGTCTTATACTCAACTGTAGTCTCCAAGACGTAATCTACAAAAAATCTAACTCATACTCATCCTACCTAAGCTGCAAGGGGATCAGTATAAGTCTCCTAATTTCTATCTGACTGGCCCGATTAAAGATATAAGCTGGCTGGCAGTTCAGGCTAGTCCTGCAATTGTGCTTTTCAGGAGAAAATCGGAAATTTTGGGACAAAAGTCACGATTTTTCTGAATATTTGTGCTATGTTATTGAATTTAGTCATCATGTGGCTGAATTAATGCCAATACAATGGTTCTTAGTGGTGGGTCTAGGGGACGCAACAACACCATAGAATTGATTGAATCATAGTTTTGATTTCATGCAGCGGTGGAAGATTCAAATCGCCGAAGCTCGAATCAGTTGGATCGGATTTCAAGTAGGTAGGTGTAATACTGTATGTTGGAATTTGAAGGATGCGGCTTTCTGTCTACAGAGGTATTGAATTTTCAGGATAATCCAGTATGGTAGAGCAGAGCTTGCCGCCACTCGGGTATAATTCGAGGAACTGCATTCAGAAATATTTTCAATTTTTAACGGACTTCACTTTCTGTCGAAAAGATTTTCTCAGATTTGAGGTTAGTATTGCATGCTGCTAAGATAATCTTATTGCTTGTAATTTGAATAATCATGTAACAGATTATCGATAGTAGTCTATGCGTCTATGGGATTCAGGCGTTTAAAAAGTATTATGCGATAAAAGTAATGTAACTTATAGATTATTATAGACCTAATATCATATCATATGGGGAATATCATATATCGTAATGAGAAAGTGATAGCCGAGTGTCGTATCTGATCAATCAGAGATAAGCTACTAAACTCCTGGGCGCTCTTTGTACGGGTGATCGATTGGATTGGCCAGCAGAAAAGACTGTTCTCTGCTGTAAAATCACTTTCCGGAGGTTCGGAACCCACAAAAACTGTAGGTTCAACTCATCAATCATCATCGTCCAATAATTCATTATCCACGCACAGGTCTCAGACCTATGTGGGCTTCATCTTCCGAAAAAAAATTAATGATTTATATTATTACCTATACAATTGATAATATATTATTATTATATTTATTGAACGAGCGTAGCGAGTTCTTAGTTTTCACTTGTGACTCGTGACTGGAGGCTCGCAGCTTTTTCTGTATGTTTGTGGGTTTGTTTGTGTGTATGTTCGACGATAACTTTCGAACGCTTTGACTAATCAACTTCAAATTTTAAACAAATATTCTTGGAACCTTAATACAGATCAAGTTTGTTTGCCAATGAAACTGACCCACTCTTTCATATTCATCCTTTTTGAGGCGAAACAAAAGGATAGGTTCTCAGCCCTTCATTAATATATCTATATATTACTATATATAGAAAATAGTTATTTTCACCATAAAATATGGAATTCGCAATAGATTTCAAAATATATATTTTGAGTTATCATCAGCCGTAGATGAATAAATGCGATCAGGCTTTTTATAGAATCTTTATCAGCTGATTTACTAATTCCATTGCCCTGATAAATATAGGTATATGAGTACAGTAGGTCTTTGTTGTGGAAAATAAATCTGCGTTTCAGAGCAACGATGAACTCGAACTACAAGAATGATAGATGTCTTGTGAATAAATTTAATTAGTATCTTTAAAACAGCCGTTTTTCGTTACCACTACGATAAGCTTCCCAAATGAGTTTCCCTTTTCAAAATTAAATGTTTGCAAGCGAGTTCTCTAGCCCGTTGGGCTCACTAGTATTATTAATTATATTGTATATTATAATAAATTGGGTTATTTCATTACCTTCATTGTTGTTGCTATAACTGATCGCAGTCTCGGAAGTGTCTGGTACAAATTCTATTGCATTATGGTTGAGAATAATTGAACCTGGTACATATAACGATAAAAAATTCGAATCTATTAGCAGCATATCTACCCCTACTCACTGTATCACTGCTGTGAACAAAATTTTCTTCTTTCCATATCTCTCTCACTCTCTCTCAAGCACTCACAAATATCGTTAAACATCTTTCTCTCTCTCTTCTCCTAAAACAATCCCTCCCTTTCCTTACCAGCACTTTTCACACATTCCTCCGCTCCATTTTTCATTTTAGAGCCTGTTTCTTAATTGTTCTGAATGATGATAAATCAATGCCAATTAAAGACATGTTCGTTTTGTATAATTTATATGTGATTGGCTCTAGTACACATTAGATATCGTACCTAGCCTCTTTCAGTATTTTACTGTGCATAAATCTTTTGTTTAAGCCGTGATATATTATGGTCATTGCACCAGTCACATATACTAATAAACCCCATTGATGGGAGATAACAGGTTGACTTTTTACTACTGCCTAGGCTAACGTGAGGATTGTGGGTAATGGAATGGCGGTAAAACTAACTTGATAACATGTTTCCTGGTTAGAAACACACACAATAAATTAGATCTCTCAGCATGCGGTATGAACTGGAAAAGTACGAAGAAACACCTGGATTCGCATAAACAATTAACCTGGATAAAACTATGTGTCGTGACTTGCTTTTGGAGGCTGAGTCGTCTTTTTTAAACTCTCGTGATATCGGCGAACAGCCCAGTCTACCCGTTGACACTGCCAGTATATTCTAGCTAGCAACACAACCTATCGGTCTTGAAATGGTAACTATTACCAGAACTAATAAGAATTGGTTGATTCAAATCAGCTTATCAAAATAAACTGGAATAATAGTCTACAGTAAGAAGTATATATTGACCTAAACCAAAATATTCCCAAATTTCTCAATATTAAATTGAAGATTTTTTCAATTTCGAAATAATTGTTTACATTATGAGGCATATTTTATCCCAAAATATTCTCAACTCTCTTGAAATTCAAAAGAATATTTTTTTGTAATTTTGCCTAATTATTAGATCAAGCTAAGTTCACATCAATGGGCGATATCAACCTTGAAATAATTTTTTGAGAGACTGTAAGGTCATATATATGATAAATGAATTGGTAATTATTATCACTGTAGCCAATCCGTTCAGGTATCCTCAAAGTTCATCATTGTAAACTGGAGAGATATCCTCTCAAATCTTTGTTTAGAGATTAAACAACATCAAAATAGGTAGACTAGTTTTATTCATTTTAGAAGCATATTTTTAGCGAATGATCTTCTATTTGTTAGGATGAGTATTATTGTTGCATTTAAAAATGCGTTCATTTTAAGTAGATCAATCGGAATGAACTACTCTTTTAGGGGAAATACTAAACCATGTTTTTTTAAACGAGCTTTCCATTCCCAAAAATAATTACTGTAAAAAATAATGTAATTTGAACTATAAAAATATAGATTTTTTGTCATATACCGCAGATAAAGAAGAATGAATACTTCGGGCAATATGCTACGCATATTATGCATTATATATTTTTATTCCTAAATTCCGTTTAATGGGGATTTCTTGTGGAATTAGAACAAAAATATCATAATAATCATGTGTAGCAATTTATCATTTATATAATTTCTCAACCAACACAGCAAACGAACTGGAAGAGAATTTTCATAGGAGAAACTTCTTAGTTTTTTGAGTTAAAAAGACTGGAATGTATAGTAGGAGTGCATTGGAGAGTTGAAAAACATCTTGCTACTTGTTTCCTCCTTCAAATTTATTTCACGAATTCAACTCTTTAATCTCAGTGATGAAGCATGTTTCGCAAATGAATGTCCGTTATTTATTTCTGACATTCTGTCATCTGGAGGCCAAGTAAACAAAGTCCACAAATCTTTTGGTTGCAGTGAATCAGTGATTCCAATATAATAAATATGCGAAATGTATATTTCTTCGCTTGCATCTGCATCTCAACGCTATTTTTGCGTTATTTTTGGAGCACTTTTCTCTCATTCGAAATCGTAAAGTGCAGCTATGAATTTCTTAACTCATCCGGAATCCCTTTTTTCATGGACTCACAGATCATTAGAGCTATTTCAGATGACACTCCAGCTCCTTTAATGTAGTCTAATGCAGCTAATAAAAATGAAGGTAATGCAAACTGATTTCAACATGCTGCTATATTTAGTTAGTGGATGCATACGAGTGATGCAGTGATGCACATTTAAATTTATTCATTATTCATATGTAGGCCCACCCACACAAATCTTTCTCAAAAGGCCAGATTACATAAGAAATTATGAAATCAGGAATGCATGCTGATCAGAGGAATTATCTTTGAGATGAGAAATGATCTTACCCTATATGCAAGTGAATGCTGTAGAATTCATAATGGATCAAAACTATTTTAAAAAGACCATGCGTCAAAAAAGTTTTTATTTTATAAAAGTCATTATTATGAAGTTTAGAATATTGTAAAGTGAAAAGTAGTGCCAAGTGCATCCACTTGCAATAGGTAGATCATACTAATGTCCCTATTGATCAACACAAATTTTTGAATAGCTTCGTGTTAAATATAAACTAGAATAGTATAAAAAACAGTATAGGCTCATTTCATAGTAGGTTACTATTGAGAATAATAAATAGCTCATAGTTAGCCTAAATGAACTTGAAGGAAAATTATGTTTGACAGGGTTGCTTACTTTACCTAATCTTGAACAGCAAATAAAAATTGAACCTTATTAAAAATTATCAATTCCTCACTACGGTTTTTAAAAAGTCGCATGAATTACAAGTAATTTTTGTTTATTATTATCTTCTCATCAATTACATCTCAATTCTTGCACAATCCATTTAAACTTGACAAAAGCCAATGATCTACAGACAGGTAGGTATTCTGAGTAGTTGAACAGTAACGCCGCGGTTGTTTAATTGGTTGGGAGTTGGGACGTCATCTCAGATAAGACTCTGACAGCCTTCTACTCCTGCGGTCAAGGGTTAAACACCCGTGTAATCATTTATTTCGTAATAAAAACTTAAAAACGCTTTTAAGTGGAATATTGTGGCTCACGTTATGGCGTGACGGGTCGTCTGCTCTTAACATCAGAGTGAAACAGCCGTCACGCTATAACGTGAGTCATAATTTCCACTTAAAAGTGTTTTTATTATATATCATTGGAAACAAGATGGATCTTCAACAACACACATGTATTCTGTGTAAACATTCACCTCATTTCCCACGCAAAATTCTTAACAATCATTATCAGCAATAAAATAAGGTATTTATTATGATTTCAATCAATTTTTTCCAATTTGAAGGACATAACCACTTAATTTAAAGTATTGAAGGAGAAGTGAAATTATTATCTGAGTGCACCTCATTCAGATCTTCAATTCGGAACATATTTTCAACGAAAAAATAGAAGAAGGAGCCGCTCAAAAATATGACATTTCTGCTTCAGAAGAGATTTTTTATTGCAATATGATAATATCATTTTATATTTAATTTCTTCCTAATTGTGATATAATTTTAAGATGGATTACATCATTGATCACAGTCACTGTTAACTAATTGATCATAATAATTGGAAGGATTGTTTTTTTTTAAATTCCATATTTTAGCAAATTTTGATTGTCTTGGGACGACAAGGACAGATTTTATGAACGGATATGTAAGTAACTTCTGATTGTATCCCTGAGGTCTCATCTAATTTACGAAACAAATTAATGCAATTGCAAGTAATCAGGGATTGTTACATTTCAATAAGGCTAGAATTATTTGCATAATTAATGAGCTGAATACTTCGTAATAAAAAAGGCTCACAACCCTCTCTGTTCGTTCAGTAATCAATAAACAATCTTTCTCCTCTAGTTTCTTGTTGAAAAATGTAAATTCTTTAAATCGTATCTCGTTTTCTTGTCGACTCTCTTTTGTTACTCCCTAACCGGTCTCTCAACTCCCTCAACATAATGTGGAGTCATGTCTTCCAATCTACTTAGCTTAGGTTCAATGTAAAGTGTCTTGAGTCGCTGATCACGCCATCAATCTTAATTAAGTTATCGAGATAGTCCATTCTCGTTGCTTAAGGTTAAAAAAAATCAAAATTACAGCAGAGACTTGAAGCGTCCAGAGTACTACGTTGAAAAACGATAAAAAATTCACAACATGTGAGATTGGTGGAAGATAATTCAACCACATGCAAGGCCATTGTTAACAACTGCTTTTTCGAAGAGACTTTAACATTTTTGGCACATGTTAACCACTCTCAAATACCTTGAAATGATAGGGCCCAGAAATTTACTTCCCTTTCCTCAAAGTCTCTAGTATACTAGTTATTTCACTATTATTGTAGTCTATTCATTTACGATTAACAAATGAATGTAGCCTGCATAGATTAGGCGATTAATAGGCGATTGAAGGCTATTTACACTCCACATCTGATTATTGGTTTGAGTACATTGTACATTACTTTCTTAATACATTAATATCATAGTTATATAAATTGTGTCACTCGGCACTAAAAAATATGTTCTATTCATAACGAAAGAGAGTGGTAATAAATTATAGTTGTCACCTATATGTGAGAGAGCCATCGTTACCATGTTATGTAGTGTATCAGGTCTTTCTGCCTCTTTGTTGTTGGCCACCTTTTTTTTTTAATAAGCTTGAGATGAATTGAGTTACGTTCATCAAAAAAGGTGACATCAATTGTGTTGCTGTCCAAACGTCTTTGTCGAGTGGCTTGAACGCATGAAAGAAACTCAGAGGTTTGCTATATACATATTCACATGTGCAGCCAGTCCATGTGTGGGAGGGACAGTCAAAACATGGAGCTTCAAAATCTGTATCTAGCCCAGTCAAATTATACAAATCGAGAAAACAATTGATAGAGAAACGGATTTTTCGCCAATCGCTTCGTCCAACCTTCGGTTTTAACATACCAAAAGTCCCCATTGGTGGGGGTGAGCTCGATGACGGAGAGGGGTGGAAAGGTGCAACTTTTAGTTGTTTGCTTATAAATCAGTAACGATAACTTAAATCGATTTTCTTCCTTATCAAAGTTGAAGCAGAAAAAATTCTCTCTTTTTCTGTAGAACATTTTCTTGTTAAGTATCCCCCAAACCCACCTCACCCGTTGTTTAATCACTGATATTTCATGATAAAAAAGTTGCTTATTTTAAAATTTAAAATAAATAAATTTTTAAATTTAAAATTTAATGATAGGGTGCCAGGGGAAAAGCATATAAGTCACAAAATGGTCAAAACATGTTAAGTCCATACCCAGACTGACAAAATCAATCTATCATTTGGTCATAGTAATACAAGTCAATCTTGCTTACCGAAGGAGCTATAAAGGGGCCCACACACTAGCGAGTCTGGCTCGGCGAGTAAGACTCGGAAGAAAATCACCACTAACGTGTTGTGAACTTCCCGAGTCCGGCTCGGCTACTTTTCTCGGCTGGAGTGCGCCCATGATCCATATAGCTCATCTAATCCCAAAATCTTCAAATTACAATCAATATCTCATTTGGAAGGTCATTTTATGCTCTAGAGAGAGTATTGGGTTTGCTAAAATTTCATCATTCTTGAAATTTGATTATTATTATTATTATTATTAAGAAATGTTTTATTTCTTCTAATTTTTTTTCTGACATAAGAGAAAAAGATGTCAGAGCGTTTATAGGCACGATTTATATTTTTTATAACAATTATTTTCCCACCTCTAAGTATCTTTCTTATAGATCTATAACATAATTAATGATATAGATCTATAATTAGGGAAGTGATAGCCGCGAGGTGTAGCAGGTATCTGTTCAATCAGATAGAGATAAGCTAAGCTGCGTTCTCGTAGGTCCTGTTTGTAAAGGTGACCGATTAGATTGGCTAGCAAAAAAAACTGTTCTCTGCTGTAAAATCACTTCCCGGTGGTTCGGAACCCACCTAAAACTTTAGGTCGAACTCATCAATCACCATCATCCAACTCATTACTCACGCACAGGTCTCAGACCAATGTGGGCTTCATCCTCAGAAGAAGAAGAACATCTAAAATTAAATATGCAAAAGTGTAATAGGGGGCCTATTCCATAGAATTCAAAAGGTCAGATGAAATATAGGATTAATTTCATCTACTTTTTACTCAATTTCTATTTTTTAATTACTTCCATTTTTTTTTTTCATTTGTATCGAAGTAATTAGTTGTTATATTGCAATTTATTAAATACTGTTATATTTATAATGATAATGTTATAATAATAAATATAAAATGGGCATTGGGCTTACATGCAAAGGGATGTATTATTATTATTATTATTATCATCATCACTATTATTCAATAATTATTTATTCACTTTATACACAATTTATCTGTTAGCAGCTATTATTATTGAAATTATTTTTTAGAATTTTGTTTCTATGTTACTGTAGGTATTTTTTGTTGAAAAAACAACATTCGAATATTTATTTGTATTGTATTAAAAAATTAAGCTCTGCACTGCAATATTATCATTTTTTTTTTTTTTTTTTTTTGAATAGTCAAATGTTAATATACGGTTTCTTTCTTATTTTTCTGTTTATACATTTCAACTCGGTACCTATTTCAGTCATAGTATTGTCATAGTAATAGTAAATATACAAACTTAAATAGATAACTCAATTAACTTATTTTTACGTCTTGTGAACAGTGCAAATACTTGCTTTCTGACGATCTGCTATGTTATAATGAGGTGCCGAGCCTGGCTCGGCTCGGAAGACGTCCACTAACTAGCGAGTCCCAGCCGAGCCCAGCCGCGCTTGTACCTTGTAGCCCTGCGCGAGTCTGGCTGGGCTCGGCTCGGCTCGGGAGAAAACAGCCCACTAACTAGTGATTTTCTCCCGAGCCCGGCTGGTCTTACTCGCAAGCCAAACTCGCTAGTGTGTGGGCCCCTTAAGGTTTTCTCAAAACAGTATAAGTTGAAAGCTCTGATATGTGACAGGGAAAAAGCAGACAAGTCAATCTTGTACTATGTTTACTCTGTCATTATCAGCTGGGAGTTAGGGAAAAAGCAGACAAGTCAAGTTATACTTCTGTAACCCATGTATATTCAGGTCGCCTGCTGGAGAAAACGTATAGGGAAAAAGCAGACAAGTTGAAAAATGCAATGTTTTTTCAATCTTCACATTCAATAAAATGTTATTATTACATTAATAAAAATATTATATAAATTTTTATATGAAGATTTAATGCCAAATTGAGCATTCTTTTATTATTATACTACTTTTCATCTACAATGTTATTCAAACAGCTGTTTCCTGTCTGTGGCATTGCTGAGTGATTATCACATGAAACACAACGTGCAACAAAAAATTTGTAAACAGAATTTATTAATTTCGAATTCCTTTAACTTTAAATTAATAAATTCTGTTTATGTATATTTGTCAGTTTATTCAATTGTCAGTCACTTCAAACTAACTTGTGGAAAAATTTGTATTTTGTACTCATTGATGATTTCTTTTATGGAATTTTTAATTCATTGTTCAATCAAAACCAAATGAGGTGAGCTAATGCTGAAATGGAGATGGTGTCCACATCTGAGCTGATATTGAAAATGGCACAAAAACTAGGTAAGTTACATTATCATCAAGACTTGCTGTACTGTATATTCTAAGCATGATTATATTAAAATTTGCACTTTAATGGAAGACAGGCAGAAAAAAATGTTCTGTTATCTACTCTAATGTCACTTACCTGGTGTTTTGGAACCCACCTGAACAGTAAGCCCGTCATGTTTCACATAAGATACCATATGGCGAGGTGGAACTGCCCTTTTATTATTATTCAATTCATTGCACACTATTCGTCTCCCATCAAATTTGAAGTTTTTTCAGGGTCAAGTCTTTTAGAGACTGTTATTTTTCACTGAATGCATCTGAATGTAACAGCAATTTTCTGTGAGTAAGATCCATGAGTCAATATATTTTTCTACTTTTCAAGAACATGGCCCATTGCAAAATTATTCTTCTTGTTCTCAGGGACTTCTGGAAATTGCAATGATTATGATGCTCTCTCCAATCTTATCAAGGGAAGTCAAACCACAAGAAGAATGGAGGAAGTTTGGAATAACAACAATGGAAATAAAAAGATGTTGAGCTTCATATAATTTTAATGATAATCTCATAATATCCTTTGTTAGGGAGATGATTTTTACTGAGACCAGAAGATTTTTTTTTTTTATGGCTGATGATGCCCACATGAGTCCGTGACTTGTGCGTGGGTAATGAGGTGAATCAGTGGCGTACCGATAATGGAGCGAGTGGAGCAGTCGCTCCAGGGCGCAAGGCTCTGAGGGGCGCACCGTTCTTGAGAGAAAATTAACTTTTACTTACAAAAAAATGTATTACTATAATGAAGGCCAAAAGGGTGAAATGCAATACTTTTAAAAAACCGTATGTAAACATCGCTGCGCATGACTAAAAGGAAAATTCATGTCAAATTTAAAATAAATCGGTTCATGCGGTCAGCCGTAAATGCGTTACAACCAGACAGAATGCAAAACGGTCGAGTCAAAATTAGCAAATAGTCGAAAGTAGCAAAGCCAAAACAATTTAAATTGGGTGGCAAAAAGTATAACAAATTCAAGTAATTGAATGAATACTTTGAATTTATTCTGAAAATGGTTTTTATATTAAGAACAGGACTGAAATACTTCACTTTTGAATCCTATTTCCAAAATATAAAAAAAATTTCATAAGGATGACTTGCAAAATGCGAAAAAATAACTGCAAATAAATTTATATTTATTTAAATTTAATTTTTAAATAAATTTAAATTATTTAATTTAATTAATTAATTTAATTTAATTTATTTAAATTTAATTTAATTTATTTAAATTTAATTTTATTTATTTATTTGAATTTAAAGTGAAAAAATCCAAAACAAGCTGTTTGGAAATTGATAAAAGCAGAATTTGGCCTGGCGAAAAATCATTCCTTGGAGATTCGCATCTCTAACAAATACGGCATAGTTAGAGGCGGAAAAAATAGCCGCTGGTTTAATATCCACTATAGTAAATAGCCACTATATTAATATCAGCCCAATCGGGTGGTTGAGTGTAAGACTGATTGTTAGACACTTCCGCTCCAGGGCGCTTAAAACCTCGGTACGCCACTGAGGTGAATGACTACATATAAATGCCTGACGGTGGAGCGGGATTCGAACCCACGACCACTTGGACGACAACAAGCTGAAGTTGCGACGCCCCAACCAACTGCGCCAAGCGGCCCGCCAAAAGTTTTAAAAGTTTATTACAAGTTTATAGTTATTAAGTTCTTGTTATTTGATTAAATTGAATGCATTAGTATAAAAACTGTATATAGCTTGCAGTAGTCCAGAAACCATGCTGTATGGACTCATTTTAACAAGGCTGTAGGTCTGGTATAGTTCTTAGATCATATTCACCTACTGCTCTCACACTTCTGTGCAAAATTATTAATAATAGTTCTCTATTTATTTATTACTTTGTTCACAGGAGAATCTGATTATGGCAGTCTCTCTGAAGCTTCATCTGATTTGACTGAGGAACAGATTTCTACAGCTAGAAAAGTGGAAGACATTTAAAATAGACAAAAAAATATCAGGATATCAGTCAGAGAATGGAGTTAAATAAGGAATAAATTAAAAGTTGGTGTTTTTCTAGAAGAGCAGAAGCGAGAAACATGGTCCAGAGAAAGAAAATTGGCTCAAAGCAAGAGAATGAAGGAAAGATGGAGAAGAAGAGAGGCTGATGATGTATGTCAAGTTGGGAATGACAAATGCTATATTTAGTGAACTATTGTTTTCCGTAGTAGGCCTATACAAAAAAAAGAAATAAAATTCGCGTACGGTACTGAAGAACCATTCATTACATTCATTTTCCTTCAAAGAGGAGTATGTGTGGAAACAGCAAAACTGGACCCCAAAAAATTCATGACAAAACTCAACCAATATCAAACGAAAAAAGAAACATCTTATGGATTTATTGGAGCTCATTACACGATACCTGCATCATTTCTACAATGAGTTAAAGTCAGTCCCTGACATTGAAGAATTTGTTGAATAATGAATTTACTTATTATGTATGTACATAGTACCATAGCCGACTGTAGGTGACTCTTTGGACCTCAACGCTATGTTTTACTCCAAAGAGCGTACTACACAAACAAGGAGTGAGGTAGTTTATGATTGCTTTCCTCACTGAGCTAACAGAATTACATCAGTATGCCAAGCCCACCTGAACAAATTCTGAAGCTCTATGCTTGACAGTCCACTCCCACCTTTACACAGGGTCTGGCTGCACAGGTATAGAGTATGTATACTATCTAGCACACCTCTGAGCTACTTCCTGCTACTTATTATATTAATAGTCAATTCTGATTCTTAAATAAATTTAATAATACGTTTTTTGATTTTTTAATGATATTTTTGTTAGTTTGAGTATTCGCACTAGTTTTATCCATGTGACATTTCAACAAAACTGATGTTAAACATGTGGCATACATATAACGAGAATTTTTATAGTTTATGTTTTAGAATTTTGTTAATGAATGTAAACTTTTTCTTATAAAGTAAACATCTTATAATGTAAATTTACCTTATAACTTATAATAATAATAGAAACTTCTAGAATCATCAACTTACTTTTACCCTTGAAATGTAACTTTCTTATTAATTATGATTATCATTTTCTATTACTTATAATGAAAATGTATGTGATTGTAAAATAGAATATTGTTTTTGGGTTTGGTGATATCATTTTCATATCAAATTTGGATTGTTTCTAGCCAATACTCCAACATAACTGATTCTGAACATATGTGGTTTGGACTGCTCCTAATAGTATAAGTCATGATATTTGAATGATCCTTATAACATAAGTCATGTAATTTATCAATGAAGTCGAATAACTGTACCAACAATCAATACATTGTTTTCTTTTGTGAAAACAGGTGTTTAAGCATTTGAAACATTGTCAATTCCAATTTTTCATATAATAAATTAGTTTTTTCCACTTCCTGAAAAATATGGTTTTTTGACTTATATTGTTTTTCCCTAGCACCCTAGTTATATTCCCATAGCAACGTATGTCATGGAATTAAAACAACTTCACAAACGTCTATAACTCCAATATCAACTTTTTTCTGACAATTCTTTTTAAAAACATTGGAACTGAGAGAAGGCATGCCTCAAAGCGTGCCTCAGAGCCTTGTCCCAAACAAGAGTTCTTTATTAGTGATTCATCTGATTCTCAGACTTGAAGAACGTCACGATTTTTGACACAGCGGCTTTTGACACATGGAAATGTGATTTTCCGCCTACGAAAAGTAGTACCACTGGAAAACTTAAATTTAAATAGTCGAATAAAGTTATAGTTTCTTTTTATCTTTTCTTCTTATGAGGTGCCTACTACCCCATGAAAATTTGGTGCCTGTACCCGCTGTAGTTTTCGCTCTGAAGTTCTATGCGTACGGACAGACAGACGGACAGAGCCTACGCATAATGCTCTCCTTCTATGTACTGCGTACAGTGAGAGCTAAAACACTCTTCCTGTGTGATATACTATGCAACCCTTTAATTTAGGAAGCATGTAACGCAATTGCGGTTGATTCTACAAAAATATACATGCAATCATTTTTGTAGAGAAATTTGACAGCTTCAACTTTGATGGAATGAGAAAAATTGATTTAGCTATCGTTACTGATTTATAAGCAAAAACCTCAAAAATGTACCTCTCCACCCGCCTCCCACATCCAGCTCACCCCCCACCATTGTGGACATTTGATGTGTTAATACCCAAGGTTAGAGGCAACGATTGGCGGAGAATGCATTTCTCTATCAATTGTTTGTCTCGATGGCCATATTTTTGTATAATTTGGCTGGGCTAGGAATATTGATATAACTTAGCTCAGTGGGGAATGCAAACAGCAATTGATGAAAGTTATTTGATAACTTGATAAGAAGACAGTTGATGTATATGAGCACTAGATTCATAAATATAATTCCTTTTGATATTCAACAAAGAATTAATATGAAAGCAATATAGAAACTTGGATTAAGGAAAAATATTTCTTTTCTCTGGGAGCTGAATGGTGGTAACTTATTTTTTGACTGTTTATGCCTTCTCTACTTCCTCTTGTTTTTTGAGCACGCTAATATTAGTATGTCTATTTTATTTGTGTATTTCCTTTCGAAAAGTATTTTTGTTTTTTTCTCAAAATATTTTTTTCTCGTTTGTTATTTTGTACTATTCTATACAGTGTAATAGAATGGGATTGGTTCAAATTTGTTATTTAATTCTGTAAGTTGAAATTGTTATCTTGAATGTCATTTGAATCGGACTTTTTGTGACTCCCACCAGCCAAAGTCTTTTCTTTTGCTGGTGGTGCCTGAACATGAATTTTAGTTTTTTTTCTGGTTAGTTAGGTTTCTTTTATTTCCTTTATGTTAATATGCTAATTTGTAACCATTAAATTATTTTGTTGTAAAGTTGTGGCAATAAACAATTGAATTGAATTTGTATTTGTAAGAACAACTGAATGTTATTAAGTGAGTAGTAAGCGATGAAACAGAAGTAAGCTGAAACTAGTGAGCAGCGAAAACTTAATAATTTGATTATCAAGTAGGTGACACAGCCCATTCTTTTTTATATAAATTCCCAATTTTCTCTTTTTAGAGCTGTTTGAGCCTGTTCACCAATGTGTATAGGCTCTATCTATGGCCTCATCCAGCTTGGGCTCATGACGTAGCATAAATATATATAATACAGCCTGTAACTTTGGAATGTCAATTTTAATAAACGAGTTAAATTTAATTAAAATTTGCGCTCAACAAAACAATATCGGAATAGACAGATTGACGAGAGATATTTTGGGCAGACGATTTTTCCATTCACTGGACGTGATTCAGGGAAAACAACACCAATATGCATAAAGTGATGCATTAGAAATCGATAGTCATACATAGAAAATAGGCTGGGCCAGCAACAGCAAAGCCAATGAACCGGTACCGCAGAGATAGATAGTAATGCTTAAATTGCAGTTGCAGGCCGTTGTTAATAATAAATGATATTGTTCTCGGTTGGTATGAAAACACTAGTAGTCACAGACATTCAAGGGATACTGCGTCTAGCCAGCGGCCAAGCCGGGAGTGTGCGTGTGAGAGTTGATCATAACCCATGAAAGGTCGCTGGTTGGCTCTACTCTTGCAACTTTGCGAGAAAATTCGTTTGGAAAATACAGGTGAGCACACACACTCACGCACAGGGGCGCAATTTGCCTGCGGACCAACGACTGAATTCTATTTCAACAACAGCAGCTAAAGCAACAACAGTAGTGAAAACACCACTGAAGCTTGGGCGTGGCTTTCAGCCTTGCAGATGACGACAGTTCACCAACCCTTTTCTCTCTAACTCTCTCTTTTCCTCAATAAAACATTCTATTACATTATCTCTCCTATGACTGACCGGCAATTTTAATATATTGTTTTTAGAAATTTCACTCAATTACAAAACAACTCTTTTGTTACATAAACAACATAGGTTCTAACAGTCATACGGCATTTCCAGTTCCTACTGAACATCAACAAATAGAATTCACAATTTAATTTTGTTTGAGGACTAAAAATAGGATTGGTTTTCTCTGCAGTTCCTTCTGGCGTGTCAATATTTGCACATATGAAAGTTATGTGGAGTAATTTTTGAAAATTGTTTTTTTTTACCGAAAACAAGAGAAATTCGCTTCACGTAAGGGTCACTTAGGAAGAATCGATTGATTTGAATTTAAAAAAAACTGTCTTTGTAGTAATATTATTCAATTTGAATCCTCAATAGTAGTTGACAGTTTTGGGGTTACAGTTATTTTTTGAGCATATATTGATATTTATATAAAAAGCCATATTTTAAGTATGAGAAGAAACTACTTGGGAGAACAATCACTACAACCTACTTTCCATTCCCGAATCAAATTACGAATAATTCAATCTGTCCAAATCAACCTGCTTTATTGTATGGATATGGACCGCCTGGATGAAAAAGCGTTTTGTGGGATGCAGGGTAACATTTATAAACATCAAACAGCAGGCTATAGGTTCAGGTTTGGATTCTCAAGAGGAACGATTTCCATTCCCTCGTTATGTTATAAGATTGGCCATATTTTGGAATTGAAAAATTCTGTTTGATAATCTGCAAGAAAAATATTGTTTCTTGAACTTGAAGAGAATTACTAGAAATCCTGATCCTTACTGATTTTCTGATTTTTATTGAACACAAAATGTTCTAAATAGCTCCAAACCAAAAACGTCTGCGAATAAAAATACAAAAATCCTCCCAATTCATCAGAAATTAAGACGTTTCATGCTTCGGGAAAAGAGGCTCCTTGAATTTCAAAACTCTGTAACTAAAGTCCTATGTAATGTTTTCTGGTATGATTGGTATGGTAAGATTTTCAACCTACTTTAAAATTTTGTGAAAAGCAGTTTTGGGCAATAGCCTGTTGTATTCACATTGACTGTATTTTAGTTAAATGAATGAATAAATAAATACCTGATTTCTCACTTTCATAAGGTTAGAATGGAATAGAATGACTTTTCCATTTGTTTGACTTGAAATTTGAACCAACAAGTTCACTCAACCACAACATAGGGCTCAGGTATACCTGAAAATGATATTAAATTAGAGCTGCATTATACTTTAGCTACAAACGCACTCGAGGCATAGCTTATCGAAATTCAAGGGAACTGAACAGTTGCAGAAGATTTTGAGGTTTAAAGTCTTCCTTGTGCAGTCAAAGGTTCCCCGGAGTCAAAAACTCAGAATAGAATTCCATGAGTAGCCAATGACAATAAATGTAAATGTTGTCTATGTCTTGAATAATGGTTTCCTACCATTCAGCAGGGCTCACGATCACACCTCTTTCCAACATATTTATCAATATTGGCCTATAAACACTCTTTTACAAACTGTTAATTTGTATTACTCTTCAATTCTCTCCTATTTTAATAGTCTGTTACTGAATGAATGAGAAATTTTGACGATAGAATATTGTTATATTTATTGATATTTAAATACTTCATAGAAGTCTCTAGCCCATTCCGTTACATTCTAGAGTTCCTTCTTTTTCGTTCTACCACCTTCTATTAACCCTTATGTCCTTTCATGGAAATATTACGCTGGCAAATGTGATCGAGATCAGCTCCTTCACCTTGATTTTCAACCTCCAACGACAGTCTTGGAACTGTTCTAGAACAATATGGTAAGTTTGTAACACTATATTGAACCTAAAAAATGGATCAGAACCGTTTTGTGCAATTGAAGGCCTTTTCGTCACTGAAGCAAAATTAGATATGCAAAACTAAGAAAGTAGTGTGCTTTCACAAAATAAAACAATGATGCAGTCTCAATTCATAAGGTTCTATTCGATCTGTAGGGCCCATATGTAGGAAAAGTAGTAAGTATATACGTGTAGGATTTACACCAAATGTCATTACGAGAAGATTCCTGAGTTTAGGATATACAACAATCATGTATAAAATAGAAAATATTCTGATTTCCATGAAAGTTTCATTGTTATATTCAAATGACAATTTTTTCCTACTAATCAACTTTATGACCAACAAGTTCATTCAGTCACAAGAGTTTCATAAAATGTAGATAGAAGATGAAACAAAGAAAATCGATGGAATAGGGTGAGTGATATTCTAGTGAACTGTAAAAATATAATCCCAAAATTTCTTAAAACAAAAATTAAGGTTCAATCCATTCACATTGTTTTATTAAGAAAACTCATACTTCACTAATAACATGCTTATATTCATGAAACTACCAGGTAGTGTCAATGTAAATTTTTACTTCCATTTAATCTAGAAATTTATTTCCGCTCATATTTTTCATTATGTACTGTGAACAACTAAAGTAATGATTTTCTTGTTCAGCCCATTTCATTCCTTGTATTAGTTCTATATTTAAATCCTTTTTTCAAATAAAATTACTTCTACTTTTCAGTGTCACTGATGTGCTAGATAGAATAGTATTAATTATTATTCTAGTTTTAACAAACAAGGGATTCTGTTTGGCTTCATAGCTTTCACACATTTCTATGATGAATAAATAATTTCGCATAAGTGCAGGCTGCAGGCTAGGGGCAGAAATGTGTTTGTGGCAGTCCTGAGTGGAGTCGAATGTCGAATGCTGTTGGCTGAAGCATCGAACATCGAGCAAAAGCGACAAATGATGGAAGAAGGGTGGCTGCCGGAACTGCACAGATATTACAGATTGCGGTGGAGAGAACTTTCACTAAGCACCGCCGTGCTTTCCGCTGCTCTAGTAGTTCGCATTCTCTCTCACAGAGCACAGCACCAACCGAGATCAACCCTTTCGTTCCCGCTTCAGCCTAAACAATATTCGCGCCTTCAGTTCAAATGCAAATAACTGGCTGAATCTTGAGGCACTCCTTCCTAAAGCACGTTTACCTAAAGAGATTCGCTTCACTACTAAAACGTTGAAACTCGCCACAATAAATGCTAGTCAATGCTTCATAATTTCTAGTAGAGGAATTTAATTTCCTCAAAATATCGGCTGAGAAATAGCTAGTTTAGAATTTAGAAAAGACCAGTTTTATACTTAAAAAAAAATAAATAGTTTATCCTTGAATAAAACGACTTGGAAGGTTGGGAGTCTATAAAATATATATTGGAAGGGATAAGATTATATCAGCCCAATGATTAATATAATTTTACAAAATTCTGCATGTGAATGATTAAAAACAAAAATTATTTCCATCAAATAGAAGAGAGAAACAGGGGAAAAATAAGAGAATACACAATAGAAATTAGAAGAAGAATGGTAACCTGAACAGCTAGAATTAAGTTAACAATAAAAACAAAAAAATGATGAAAAAATACAGAATTGATAATAATTCAATAATAATAATAATAATATTAAGAGTCAAGAGATATTATCAAGATCAGAATGAATATATACTGCAATAGTGTAATGTTTAGCATTATTAATCACAATCATAATACATTATTGATGTTCATTAATATGTACATCAGTTATCATGGCTTGAAGTTTCTATAGTAAATTCAATTGAAGTTACCAATAAGATTCCATATTCAAAAAGTACACTTAGCCCTTCACACTCCAATGCATCTATAAATGTGCCCAAACACAAATAAGAATATTTTATCAAAATCTACAAAAGTTGTTAAAAGAAACTATTCAATATTTTCCATAATGAAATGTGATCTGCAGAGATTATTGGTACTTTAAAATATATAACAAAAGAAAAAACTAACCAAATTCTATGTAGTCTTTAGAAGAAATCTCTTTCAAATCCAAATTTCAACCTCAATCGCCTGTTCTATTACCAAGAAGAAACAAAGAATATTCTGAAATATTTGTATCAGTTTTGCCATTGACAAGCATGATCATTGATATTTGCTTTGGTATAGGATTTCTGCATTTACCGAGAAATTTAAATGGTTATTATTTGATATGAATGCAATATGAAAATATGACTAAGACTAGAAAAGTTTCGTGAAAGAAGCAAATCAACGTTAGAAGAAAAATCTTCTATTCCATCAAAATCCAGTAAGAAGTCTCAGCACGGTTGAACCAAGAAGATGAAAAGAAATGTATCTCCTCAGAAATTCTAAGACAACTACTGATTTGCCCTGCTTCTCTGAACCGCTATGAAATAGTTGGCATAGTTATTACTATCACTATAATAATAATAATAATATCGTGTGACCTGGCTGGCTCAGGTCTGGTGTCAGAGTTATCAGGTCGCACCTGAATGAGTTCAGGGCCTCTGACGTGACTTAACGACTGTTTTTAGGCAGCCGGGACCGACAGCTTAACGTGTCCTCCGAAACACGAAATTACTATCACTGAAAATCATATTATCAATGGTAATGCTTGATACGACATGGGAAAAAATTCTTCACAATAACAATTTGAAATAGAATCAATAATTCAGAGCTTGATGGTGCTTTTAGATGCTTTGTTGATTAGGAAAAAAAATATATATAATATACCGTATAGCCGTGTAACAGAATGTTTTAACAATCTAATTTCGCTAATTTGATTCATATGGTCTCTCAAAGTGCTCGCCAATACTGATAAAGAGACAACATTTGGATTGATTGAATTTATTTTTTGAGACCCTATTGGTTTGATACCCTATTTTTGCTGCCAAATACCAAATATTAAACAAAACTGTCATTCTTGGTTTGCTGAATTAACTTTTTCTGGCTCTTCAAGGCTTCAGGGATATTCCAGTTACCAAATATTATTATTCACATAGTTTAGTTATTGATAAAATTGATATTTGATCATTGGGAGGAAATAAAAATGTATCATCTCAGAAATTTTCAAACAACTATGAAATGGTTCTCTCTTGCTTCTCTGCACTTTTTTTGTAATAGTTTAATCATTATTATTCATAAAGGAATCTTTGAAGTTATCGATAAACAGTAATGAGTGACTAATAATTTTTTCGGAGAAAATAGTGTTCAAAACACGCACTTTCAGGATTAGGCTGGTGAAAAAATGTTTCAATAATTTTAAATAAAAGTAATTTTTAAGATTATTGTCTCGACATCAGAGTTCATCAGAATTAAAATACATTAAAAAATATCTAGCTCTCCTAAATCCTCCATCATATTCACAAAGGATTAATTTTTATTCTTTTCTTATTTTTATTTTGTGTTTCACAATACTCCCATAATACGAGAGTAACTACCAATGGTGTAGAAGTTCAGGACATTGCAATATTTTTATTGCGCAGTTAGTCATAATTACCTCATCCATAGGCGAGAGGAAATTTTTATAAATTACTTCAATTTCACTTTTTTCGGTTCAACCTGCGATGTCTTCATAAGTTTAACATTATGTTGAATATACTGGCATTTTCTGTGTTCAGTTAGTAAACTCAGGTTATTGTGACTACTGTAATTTTTGCCTGAAGACAGCGGTAGGTTGATTAGAGTTAGTGGGTTGACTGTTCCAATAAATCAATCTAGAAAACAAAACTGCCACTGATTCAAAGGTAATCTAAATCAAGATTCACATCACCATAAACATCAGACGATTAACAACATAGCTTCTCATTATTGAAAAATACAGTAATTCTGAATCATGATTCAATGCGAATGAAGCACTTGGACAAGTTGATAATCTAGTTTAGGTGAACTAGTTCTGATTTCATACTTACAAAAAGTGATTTCAAAATGAAGCATCGTTACATCATTAGTCAAGATCAGTCGGGACTGAAACTATCAATAATTTGTCTGTCATAAAATGATTTATAATTTTTGAATTATAACAGCAAACTGGAAGATGCTTCGATCTAAGTTTTTTTTTAATTCTTGGATCTCTTGTTCCATGACTAACTGCGTTGTTAATATTAACTTTTTTTTTGGTGAATTCACTTATTCTTAATCAAAAATTGACTGCAAGTAGTTGAATTCACCAAAAAAGTCAAAGTTGTTTTATTGTTTTTATCGTGTTATTTCAAGTTGAAGTTATATAGCAGTGCAGGATGAAAATACAATTAGAAGCAGTGACAAATAAAGTACACATTTAATCATTAATTGGACAAATTTAGTACTGGACTAGTAAATTTTGATCTCTTAATTTGTAATTCATTAAACAGTTATTGCGAGTAATATTAATAAACATTGAATACTATACCACTGAATGCTATTTATATAGATAGATTTTGTATCAGTTTGCTTAAGAATTTATTGAAGTAGTAGACATGATTATTAAAGTGCATAACTATTCAAAATAAATCTTATATGTAATTATTATCATAGATCTTTTACATAGCTTATAATCTCAAATAATAATCTCATTATTTATAAGGATTACAGTTCTCAGAATCAATAGATTTCTCTCATATAATTGATGAGAAACAATCAAATACCTCAATAGAGCAATATCAGGATGGTTTATTTCTATTGTAATTCAGGTGGTATCAGATATTAGCTGTATTTCAGACTGATGTAGACTTTTCAGTGTATTTAGATCATTCAAAGCACTTTTCCCAACTGTAAATGATAGATTTTTAATTCCACTGACACTCGTGTTTTCAAATTCGACGTAGTAACGGGAAGTTTGTGAATTATATTACTAGTAGTATTAGTAGACACAAGCCGAGGTATGGAACAGAGGGTTTGTACCCTCCCCCGGCATGAAAGCTTCAAAGAACACTGCATTTTTTGTTCAGCTTACGGCAGATGAGAAACATTTATTGAATGGTATCACTCTCAAAACTACCCCACCCTAAAATATTTTCTAAACTTATATACTTAACCCCTCCCCCCCCCCCCGAAAAATTTCTGGGTTAACCCCTGAGTACAAGTACAAATATTTTAATAAATTGAAGTCTATTATTTCAAGGTAAGATAAAATTGAGATTGAAGAGAACCTATTCATTGAACGTAAGATAAAAACTGGGCTATGAACATAAATTGAAGAAATATGTATTCTTGGATACTCAGTGAAAAATTAAAACACTACCTCTAATCTACTTGCATATCTTATTTCTATTACTGAAACATCACGCACGTCCATGCAGCAACAGAATACATTTCAAGAGAACAAAATTCCGTGAATAATATAATTCTTTTTTCCGGAAATATATTATGAATTATGTTCTCGTAGTTCAAGAAAAAAATAAAGTATACTTGAAATTTAAACTAAGAATTTTTTGTGCTTTATGGGCAGTCTTTATGAACGGTCCTTAAGTTTCTCTTGACTCGAGCGACTCTTGAAATTTAATGTATTTATTTATATGGGCATTTCAAGAGACTCCCAAATCAATAAATAGTAAAAAATGCCAATACCTTCAACTCAAAAACAAACAAAATTTAAATGAAGATAGGACTATAAACGTGTTTGTAAACGATAATGAACTAGACCAGGAAGAAAACATTGCATTTCTAGGAGTTAGGAAAAAATATTTAGTTGATAAAGCTTTTTATAGTGTACAAGAGTTCCTTTCACATCAAAATTAAGCCTCACCCCAGAAAATTGATATAGTAATTATGATATCCAGTGTATAATTGTTGATCTGACTTGTCTTATACTCCTTAACTGGAGTCTCCAAGACGTAATCTACAAAAAAAAGAGACTGAAGAAACGTTCATAAAAACGGCCTTAAGCGCAATCTGTTTTCAATGTTTTGTGTTATCTCACTTTTCTCTTGATACATCAATTTCACAGACTAAGAGAAATTGAAAACTATTGGTTTGTAGTGACTAGTTTTGTGTTCCGTAGAAAACTGAGTATCCAAAAACGTCAAAAGGTGTTGGAGAAACTGAGATGGGATATTCTCAAATTGGCCGTTCATTGGAGAGCTGGGGGGCTAATATAATAAGATATTCGGACGATTCTTCACGAGGGGTGGAAGAATAAGTGAAGGAGTGGAAATATCCCCCACCACCTGGACGGTTTCAAAGGGAGAAGGGGCTCAGCCTAAGATCAATATTTCTAGACACTCTTCTTCAGATGGAGGCTTGCTATTGGCTGAGACAGCGCCTGCACCAGTGTTCTTTAGTCGGCTGACACCCCCTCCCCGTCCGCGAGAACTGCTGCTCTGTCCAGCGCGGGATAGCCGATTTTCTTTTAAGGGGTTGGATTTTTTGGGGCGGTGCGCGGGTGGGTCACACCTCGGCACCGCACCGATCCACGGCTCAACCGTCATCGCATCACATCTCACCGCACCGCACCTCCAAACACCGCCGCGTCGCCACCGCACCGTCACCACTCTGATGGCTTTATAAAGCAAAACAGAGGCGTCCCACTGCCAATGCCACCGGCACACCGCAAACTAGCGCAACTTTACGCCAGCCGCAAACTCCTTCGGCTTGCCTGACTGCCTTCCTTCCTTACTTGTATTGCTCACATTAATCGCTCCTCATCTCTTTCCCACAACGCATATTCCTCCTACCCTGCTACGATAAACGTACGCTTCTCACTCTCCAATTCATGCGCTCAGGTGGCAAACATTACAGTTCAGATACGCTAAATTTCATGTACGGTATCTTACCAAATTATTATGATGAACTTTCACTTCAATCGCCCATAAACACAACTAGTTGACAATCGACTTAACAACACACTACTTTGAACTAATATAATTATATTCTATTCCAATTACTACTATGGAAAAACAGAATTCCTATCTTACTCCAAATATTAAGATCTGTGAGAACTGTTACGGTAGCGTTCCAAATAGCTTATTTATTATCTCTAAGTAGGCTATATAATTTAGAAGACTTATGTTCACTGAAGATGACATTAAACTTAATAATAGTAGCCTTTACAAGTGAAAATGTCTTGAAAACAACTTCCAAAATAATAGCCACCAATTCTATTGAACCGTATTGAGCAGTTGTGCGCACTGAAAAAATCTGATTCAATTAGCAGTGGTGGTAATTGAGGAGTGATTGGAAGGTGAGCTTTGATGTCATAGTCTGTTCTATTCACTTGTTCATTTTTTCCGTAGTAGTAATTATACTCAAGGTGAATGAATAAAACAAATATTGTCTATTCCACATTAATGATTTTTATTATTTACAAAACCAAACTCGAGTTCAATGCTCATGACATCATCATCAGTGGTTGAGCCTAAACTGAATTTGGAAAAGGTACATAACCTGAAAGGATTATAAGGCAGGTGAGGCAACATCTCAACTGCATGTTGTATATTAAAATATTGTAAACTATTACTTTGGAACTAATATAATTTCTATAAAAAATTACAAATTAATAAAAGTTTTAATTAAAAAATATTAATTAGTAATTAGATAATTAGATTGGATTAATTAGTAATTTAATTAAAATTTCTATTAACTAGTAATTTTCTGTAGAAATTATATTAGTTCCATAGTAATAGTTTACAATATTTTAATGTACAACATGCAGTTGAGATGTTGCCTCACCTGCCTTATAATCCTTTCAGGTTATGTACCTATTCAAAATTCAGTTTAGGCTTAACCACTGATGATGATGCCATGAGCATTGAACTCGAGTTTGGTTTTTTAAATAATAAAAATCATTAATGTGGTAATGTGGAATAGACAACATTTGTTCTATTCATTCACCTTAATATGGAGAAGTTCCACAACATTTCTGAATTAAGTGTGAAATTATACTTAGTAGAAATTCTCAATAATGTGACTATTTTACTGTTCTATTTCATGTTGTTTGAGTGTTAGAGGGGTTGAACTCCCTTAGATATAGTGATTACTAATTGATTTTGGCTTAAGATGAGGTATCGCGTCAATTATTATTGTGATGGGACGGATTTTCAAATATTCTTAAATAATTCCAATTTTCAATGACTTTCGTCAATTTTTGTCCTTTACAGAGAGTCTGTATTTTTTAGAATAAGACAGCATTGGAGGAAAGTTTTGTTGAACCATTCATTGTGAATAAATAACTTTCAAAGTCTCTATTGATAAATGAATGAAAATTTAAAAAATTGACTCACCTTTCAAAATTTGCTGCTACTTCTTAAATTCCAGAATCTGATGCTTTAGAAGTTCTGAAGAAAATAAATCCGTTATGTTGAGACCGGACACGTTACAGTAGAAGATTCAAGTGATAGAAAAACAACGAATGTCCTTTTACTATCTATTGCATAGGTTGTGCTAAATATTGTTAGACTCTAGAGCTCTGGAGGATCGTTGCCGTTAATTTTCAAGAATAATAGTTTGAAAAAATAGTGTTAACAATACGTTTTATTGACATTTCCAAGATTTTTGATTTCCAGGTATCTTTCAGAGCTAAATTTCGCATGTTAATTTATTACCTTTTGGGAAAATGGATGTCATATCATTGAAAACCAGTATTTGCGCCCCCAGCAGAGTTGTCACTTATAAAGCAGAAGTAACCTTATTACTCCCATCTGTGTTGAGTGTATTTCTATAATGATGCCTTAGGCTTGATGAATTGGAATGATTGATTGCGCATTCAATTAAAACTGCCACAATGATTGGTCAATTGAATTTTGATTGACACAAAGAGTATCCCATTACATCAGACTGGATACTCACCTTTTTGGCCAAGACATCATCAGCTGAAACGTACCTGTAACAAAATCATCCATTGAGAATGCACACTGTAATGTAATAGATATGATGTGAACGGTATTCATATGAATGCTATGAATATAATTGTGATAAACAATTGAATAATTGAATAAATTGAATATGATTGTATATATTGTATTAAACAATTACATTGGACAGAAACAAAGAAATAGACCTCCAATCAGAACCATTTTCAGAATTTCCAGCAAAAAAAAAATCTCCGAGAATGGATTGCACAGACTAAAAGGAACGTGTTAATTTCTACGAATAATAATAATAAAAATAATAATAATATTCGGTGTGAAGAGTTATCGTACCTGACCACTGACGTGACTTCACAAATTTTTCTACTGAAAAAAGCTGGGAAGCAATGGAGTGTTATAATTATCTAACTAGTGAGAGAATTTGAGTCAGGGTGCGAAGAGTGGTGGGAACGGCAATTCGGGTTTGGTGGTCTAATCAGGGGACCACGGTCATAATAGCACGGAACAGCCCACAACATAACTTGGTTAAATCTCAATCATGATGGTGAAGGCGCGCTCTACTATGCTGTTGCAAAACTTGACAGCAATAAATTCATATTGTTTGGAAAAGTAAACATCTTTTACAATAGTCATTATTCAGTCAATAATTCAATACTGCTGATAAAGCATACATTTTGGAGTTGTATTATAGCAGGTGATCACATTGAGATTTTTCACGTCCAACTAAACAATAAAAAACAACTTCTAACTTAAGTTATAAATATAATCTATCCCTTCTAAATAAACATCCAATGAATTTGTGAACGCGTGTAGAGGCATTAATTATTCGTGATACATTATATGTAATAGAAAACCGATTGAGCATGTATATAATTATTATATTTATATTTAAAAAAATATGCATACGTTTAACAGCAAAGAGAGATTCACAAAATAATCTCATGAAAACCATTTTCATTAATAACACTAAAACTCTCCATCGAAAAAATGACAGGCCATTCATTTTCCTGCATACATATCTGATACTCATGAATTATTATAGATAATACTCATATGTTCATCTTCTTCTTCTTTGACCCATTCCCATTATTTGGGGTCGGCTCTTCTCGTTCTCTGTTGCCAGTTAGTACGATCCTGGGTCATCTGAGGTGAATGCTGACTGCCTTTTAAATTCCTTTGAACAAGGGCTATTCAAGTAAGGATGTCTGTCTCTTGGCTGTGTCTCCATCTCTAGCACTTTTCTTGCCTTGTGCTAAGCTGGGTTTCCGTTTATATGACCAGTCGTTCTTTGAGAATTTTCTATTGATGGCTGTTACTTTAAAACTGCAATGGAAATGTGTGTGTTTTTGTGTGATTCAGCCTGCTGCCTCCTCCTGTCTTTCTCAACATTTTCATTGCCACAATGTGGAGTTTTTGTCCTTGTTGCTCTATCAGAGGTCAGCACTCAGCTCCATACAGCATGACTGCACCCACAACAACTTTGTATACTTTGCCCTTATGTGCACTGGCATCCTTTTGTTACATAGTAAACCAGTCAGATCTGTCCACTTATCCACCCAGTATTTATTGAAGATGTTATGCCAGCATCTATGCTTCCATCTTTGCTGATGACTGAGCATAAATATTTGCATTACTGCACTACTAGGAGTGGAGTGTCTTCAAAGTATATAATATATGTGCCTGACCATCATTGCCACTGAAGTCACAGTGCATGTAGAGACTTCTCTCTACTGATTCTGAGACCGGATTTCTTCAGTTTTTAAAGCCACATGTCAAGGGCTTGCTGCATTTCTCTTGGCAATTTTCTGATGAGGACGATATCATTTGCATATAGGATATCCCAATGAGGTTAACGCTGCAGTTCTGCAATGAGATAACTCATTGCAAGGTTAAAGAGGAGTGGACTGAGGGCTGAACCTAAAGCACTCTAACTTCCACACTAAACTCCTTGCTGGTCCCAGCTGGGCACCTAACTTCCATTGTATTTTTGTGGTACATGTATGTAGTACTCAGGGACCACTTGTGTCCTCAATGCCTGCCAAATGAATTCTCTAGGCACCCAGTCAAATGCCTTCTCCAGGTCAATAAAGACCAGATGTAGATCAGATTTCTGTGCTTTTCCATTAAACTTCTTACAGAGTGCAGTGCATCTGTAGTGGACCTACCTGCAACAAAGCAACACTGATTCTCAGTTACTGTTGTAATTCCTAGAAGTAACCTGTTGATCACTCTTTCCCAGATTTTAAATGTGTGAAAAATTAGTTTGATTGCTTTGGGATCTCTATGGAGTCGCATGTCTCCTTTGTTGAATGGTACAATATAGCACTTTCTCCATTCATCTGCGATATCATCACTGAGCAGCCCATACTATCAATGAGCAGTTGCACAGGCAAAAGCAGATGCAGAAAAAAAAATGTTGTACAAGAATTGAAACTACTAGAGGTGCCAAATTGTTGAGACTGCCAAGCAAAGACATAAAACAGTTTGACATGTCAAAACAGTAGTTTAACATTGTTTTACGAAGTAAAAACATGTGTTTAACATTTTCATTAGTTTACTAATTCACTAATGAATTACGTTAGTTAAAAGACAAATTGAAAATGTGAAAAGGATTTATTTTCAAGTACATTGTACATCTAATGTTACATAGTAGTTCTACTGGCGAGAGATGAATGAATAATGATGGGAATAAAGAATTTTTGTTTGGAGACTTGAAATGATGGTCCAAGAATCAACACTGTCATTATCTTCATCGCTAGTCACTGTGTGCGCGTCCTCGCTAGTGCGCATATCGTTTCAATGAAACAAGATAGACGGAGCAGACACAAACATCAAAACACTTTGTGTTGATTGCATGCAATGTACCTGAGACATTATACAGTATTAAAATGATAACGGATATCATACAATAGGAGGCTTAGTAGTGGAATTAGGTAATTCTTGCTTATTATGAATATTTTACGAGCTTCAAACAGATTATATAGTGTTTTAGTTGATGAAAATTTAAATTGGAAAATGCACATAAACAAATTGAAAAAAGGAATTCTTTATCTGGTTAGGAAGTTTCATTTATTACGCTATTTATGTATGCCCTTTGTCAGTTTTGATAACTATATACCATGCATTAGTAAATTCTAAATTGCAATATGGGGTGACATTGTGGACAGGTACTTATTATTCGTCTTTGAAACCACTGTTCATAATTCAAAAGAAAATAATTAGAGTGATGTTTAAGGGAAGTCGAGAACATTCTCACCCCCTATTCTCCCAATTGCTAGTATTTCCTCTGAGACATTTGTATGTTTTTCGTGTCATGAGAGCTTTCTATTTGAGAAGTGGTAATGTAGTAAGTAATGTAAATATTTATTCTCAAAGATTAAGGAATTATCAAACAACTGTAGTACCTAGACCGTATACAGAATCATATAAAAAACATTTGACTATCTAGCTCCAAAAATGTGGAATAAAATTAAACCAATTGAGGCAAACTTAAAGTCCAAAAATGTATTTGAAAGGTTTGTCAAACAATTTCTTATAAACATGAATGACACAGAAAATTGGCTGAGGTTACTGGGTTGAAGGCACTTTTTTCAAAATCTTTTTTCCTCTTGTATTTTTTTTTTAAACTTTAATATTAAGTTTTTATGCTTAGGCGGAGTACCGGGCTAAACGATTTTTTTTAATGTATAATTAGGCAACCCCAACATATTTTTTTTACAGGGGTGCCTTATATTTCTGCACCATCACAGTACACTAAAATCTTATACTCATCTTATCTGGGTTTTTTGGTCAATTGTATTTGCTTTATCAATTTTTTTCACTTGAAATTTATTGAATCAAGTTTTTTTTCATTTATATGATGTCATAATTAAGGTTACTGTATGTATTATTTATTGTATGATGTGTTGCATAAATAAAATCATTATTCTATTCTATATTGGTAAAAATTTACATTCTTACAAAAATGTTTTTGGAGGTTTTGGGGGGGCTTCAGCCCGAAAGCCCCAGAGATCCGTACTGCGTCTGTTGAGTTAAGTCAGAAAGATAAGTTTCAAATTTTGTATGAAATCGTGATGCAAATAATTCACAAAGAATATGTCGAGTCAAATGACTCTTCTATGGATGAGTTAATGTTTTTAACTGAAATGCTAGTTTTTATACAACTGACAGGATGAGTTGAATTTTATGTTTGCATTTCGCCTAGAAAACGCCTTTGACAGGTGGCAGCAGCTTGACGCATATGCACCCATCTAAGTAATTAGTGTTTGAATTAATTAAACAGAAAACACGCGCTATAGATGCGAACGGTAATAAGTAATGAAAAATTGTGAGCGGCGCAAGGGTAAGTTACCGCTACACGCAATTTTCCGATGCGACCAGCCAATTTGGTTTAGCGCTGTGCACATTTTTAACGTTATAAAATCCAAAGTACATGAACAATTTGGCATCAATTAAGCTGAGTAACTAGGTTAGGTAATTCTCGAATTTGACGCACTCCGGTTTGCGATGGGTTACGGTACAATTACGGCAATTTACTAAACGGAGCTTGGTTTGTTCGAATGGGCATTGCCCTAACAATATCACTGAGACACGTCAATGTTTCACTGCAAAATATAGCCGACCAAAGAGGAAATTATTATTTGTCAAGTCTCTGCTTTTTTTGGAAAACAATTAGCAACACAATTGATACAATGCTGAACAGATGGAATTGAATGAAAACGAGTTGTTCCATTTGAAGTCATGATTAGTGAAATTCAAATAACATAAGTTAGTGTCCACCGGAAATGCAATTGTACCCTTCATGCTTTTATAGCATAAAATTACATCGTTTAATTAGAAAGATAGGGCTTGCTTGAGAACTTTTTTGTGTAGTTAAAATATTGATGAGGTATTGATAGTCTAGTTTTGAATATGAGTTGTTCAGTTATATTCAGTTGCAAATAAAATCACTTAGGCGTAGTGAATGCTTTCCTACAAAACCAAGCACATTTTTCGGAGGCGACTTGATACTCAGTATGGGTAAGATGGATATTGAGAATGTTGAATAGCTCACATGGGCTGAGATATTACATGTGACAGTTATTTACATAAGTAAATTACCCTTTTACATTGTACTGATTTGACCGTTTGGAAAAATTCAAACAGCGTCATAACTACCGACAATACAACGTCTACGTGTCATGTGGAAGGGGTCATGCTCTTCTCCACACCACTGAAAAGAATATCGCCGTTCGAACTTTCTCCGAACGGTCCAATCCGTATAATGTGAAGCTGCTTAAAAATATAAAGGAGCCATATAACTACAAATCTTGATATAATAATAATAATAACAAAGCTGTTAAATAATATGAACATAATGAAAACCATTAAAGAATAGCTGTAATCGTAGCATTTTATCACCAAAATAGGGATTGTTGATCAATGCCGTGTCATGATTTTTAGTCCAGTCCAAATGAAAATGAACTGAGAGTCTCATTGAGGCACAGCTACAAAATAAAATAAATCTGAATACAATAAGTTGAGAGTTGAGTCCTCCGCTAAATAGGGTCAATAGGGTAAAATTTCGATCTCAACAAATTTGTAATTTAATCAGTGATCTGTATGTTAAATTGCAATCCCGAAATTCATGGTCCTGATAAAAAATTGATAGGATTGCAGATTTAAGAGAAAATTAAACTATTAATACAAAATTGAAAATTCACTAAAAAGCAGGGGTTTTCTCAAAGTTCCTTCGCTCTGACTTATAGGAGATACAAGAATGGGTGGAATTCATAGATAAAATAAAGGGGATAATGTGTACGCTCTTTTGAAATTGAAATTGAAATTGAAATATTTTTATTCTCCAAAGAATATACAAACATCTAAAATAAAAACAATATGATATGTAGGAGGCTCCTCACATGGGCACATGCCTGTGAGAAAGGAGCGAGTTCTAGAAGATTGTCGATTTATACTTAACAAACTAGTATTTATTATAGCTTTTTTAACAAGATAAAGTAAAAACATACATGAAGAGGGAAGAAAAACAGATAACTTACTAATAATTACAATATTTGTCACTTTCAAAAATATGGTAAGTAAGGTATAAATGTAATGTATCAAAATAATTTAGAAAAAAAATGTATTTGAAACAAAAAAAAAAAATGAAAGAAAAGTGAATGGAAAAAAAATGAAAGGAGCAAGCAAGAATGATAGAAGCAATTATAGTTATTATGTCATAGGTTAATACTGAGGTAAAAAAAAGAAAAATTTACTTAATTATATTATGATGAGATATAAAACTATGTTCGAAACATGGGTTTAGCGTGAATAATAAGCCATTCATACAAAGACACACACACACACACACACACACACACACAGGCATCACATCACATCATATAATTGCAATAAGGCTGCCAACTAATGGAAGGCTAAAGTTGGTATTGCCAATAGATCAGAATGTTACTGCGAAATCACATTAATTATTGCAGGCCTCCACTCAGGCTCATTCTGAGTAAGGAGACACCATATAACCGTTCAGCTCCTCACAACTAATACCAGATATCCAACTGCTAACGATTTTTTTGTAAAAGCTGATCTTTGCATTAACATGATTTTTAATTTGTACTGGTAGTTTTTGATAAAGGATATTGATTTTATAGTGAGTGGAAGTGGTAGTAAAAGTTTTTATTAGTCTAGGGTTGTTGATACCGATGTTTAAAGCTGATCTGGTGTTATAATTGTGGCAGATATTAGAAAAAAGAGAGGATTTATGCTTATGGATGTAAAGGACCAGGGTTCTAATGTAAAGTTGGGTGACATTTGGAACGTTAAACTCTTCAAAGAGGGCGTCTGTAGGGTATCTACGGGGTTTGCAAAGAGCGCTTTTTATAATAAGTTTTTGAGAAATTGATAGCGGAGTTAAAACTGTTTTATATGCGCCGCCCCAAGCCATGATTCCGTATTGTAGTATAGACTGAATGTAAGCATAGTACACCTGTTTGATCAAGATTGGTGTAAGTATCCTGCTAAGAGTCGAAAAAATATATATAAATTTTCTTAATTTGTTTCTGATGTACTGTACATGAGAAGACCATTTCAACCTACTGTCAAATATTATACCCAAATATTTGTATTCATGAACACACTCGAAACAATCACACTGAGCACAATCATTTGGGGTGCCACAAGTATGCAATCTCAAGTCCAGGCCAACTGGATCGCCATTAGCTCTTATAGAAATTGGTAGGTATTTGGTTTTATTCAAATTCATAGTAAGGCGATTTTGGTCAAACCATTTTTTTGTAGTGACTAAGCCTAGTTCTGCTGAATTAAATACTTCCTCCCAGCTGCTTCCTTCAAACAGTAATGCTGTATCTGATTCTTCAATATATTTTTAGTTGATTCGAGTGATATTTTTTCCAAAATAAATAAATAAAAATGTTTGTCAATGTCGAGACAATTGGGCCAGTGAATATAGAATTTTCAGCATGCTAGAGCTTTTTTGTTCCAGCGAGAAACTTGTTCATAAATAATTCAAAATTATTTTTCGAAATGTCAAAAGTAATAATTTAAGGAAACCCTCGACATTTTAGAAATACAAACTGAGAAGAGTGCTGAGAAAAAATTTCGAATAAATTTTCAAATGTTTTCTATACAATAATAACATCATTATTTATGAAATTTGGTTCTTGCATATAATAGAAAGCAATATTTTCTGGACGTTATGGAGTTTTCAAAACGTATCTCTGTTATTTCTGAGCCACAAACGTCCATTTTGAGTATTTTCCATGGTTTGTTCTCTATAGTTATGTAGGATAATGGAAGAGTCATGTACAAAAGTAGATGTTAATGATGCAAGTGTGCTTGAGGGTGTGTGTGAATTGTTGGTGCTAGAAGAAGATGGGGGGGGGGGGGGAATATCAATGGATACAATTAGTGTAACAAACGGGCCTGGCAGTAGTCGCCAACTCTGCGATTGTCGTGCCCCGGCTTTCTTCTAATGGCGAGAAACAAGAAAGAGCGAGTACGGTCGAAGTGAGGTCTTAAGAAACAAGAGGGAGGTCTTAAGAAACAACACTAAGACCTGGTGCGCCGTTAGCTCGAACAACGGAAGACAGAGCGATAGAGGTGGATTTTGCATCCGCTAGATGGATTGTTACCATTTTATATAGTGAAGGCTGAGGGCTTTCTTCGCTGCTGAGAAGGAGACGTGTGATGGGAAGGCAGAAGGGGGAGTGGTGCCCCCAAGGAGAGGGCTCTTGCGCGGGAAAAAACGCGTCTCTGCCTGACAGTGAAATATGAGATAGATTTCCCCGCTTTTCCATCTTACCACACACGTATCTCCTTGGCGTCAAAACGTTTTAAGACTTTGGTCTTTTTGTGCCCTTTCCACACTCGCTGAGAAGAGGAAGAGAGGCGCTCCCTGGCAGGCCGGGGCCCACCCCATTTGTCTCTCAAACCGGAGGCGTTTGGCGCGTGCATGTGTGTGCTCTCCTTACGACAGCGATATCAATGTCAAATTTTACGTTGATGATTCCTCCAACGTTTCCCCATATCGGCTACCATCAACCTGATCCTCCCCTCATCACTCTGCTTTCCTCACAGCCTCAGAAATGTCACCGTTCTTGATACGCTAACGCCTTCTGGAAAAGCTTTTGGGATAAGATAGATGGATAAAACCTTTCATTTTGAATAATGTCTTTCATTATTTTGGAGCCGAGCGCACCAAGACAAGACTGATGAGTATTCTTAGCCGGCAGCTCTCCTAGCTCGCAGCTATACTAGCTCGCTCTCTTTCAATTTCTCCTTAGAAGCCTCTGCCACTCAACCACCCATCATTTAGAAGCTTTTCTGAACACTAAGACATAAATTTCGAGTTCAGTTTGTTGTCAAGTATGAAGTGACGGTAAAATTTGGGATATAGTTACCAATCATTAAACGCTGGCTCCACATGTATAGAATTCCCAAATAAAACAAAAGAAACTGACTTCAATGAAATGATAATAAAAGTACAAACTTAAAAAACACGTTTAAATGGAAATTATAACTCACGTGATGGCGTGACGGCCGTTTAACTCTGTTGTCAAGAGCATGGTCAAATGACCCACAGTTCACAAGTTAACGTGAGTTTTAATTTCCACTTAAAAGTGTTTTTTAAGTTTTTATTATATTAGTGGAAAGAAGATGGATATTTCAACATGATAATAAAAGATTAAATACTCACGTACTAAAAAGTGCAAAATGAAGTATTCATTCTAAAATGAGACAATTATTATGAATTGAACAAGAGAAACCTTTTAAAGTCAGCGCCAAGTTCTCCATAAACTCCTAAAATATAAAACAGAATTCCTTTGAAACTTCATAGAATATTTGGCACCGACTTCAAAAGGTATCTTGTATTAAATTCGAAATTTTCTCAATTTAAAGTTGATACTTTATTTCAATCTTTTTAGTGAGTATTTAATTTTTGATTAACTTCATTGAAGCCTTCTTTTTGGTATAAATGTTTTTTTTTTTATTTCGAGCTTTTAGTTGAATATTCAAACTTTAAAAATATAAGAAATTTCGCGCGCGCGCGCGCGTGTATGTGTGTGTGTGTTCCTTTGTCTTACAGATTCCACAAAAACGGCAACGATTCGTTAGAATAAATTTGACACATAGCTTCCTCTAAACTCGAATCAGAGCACCTGATTTGTGATTTTCCTTTCAGAATTTTCAAATTTAATGTTTAAATTTCACTTATGGGCACTATTATTGTTTCAATATGTTTACTCGCTATTGGGCTAAGTATTGGACCGATCCTTGTGGAACGTGGATGGGACTATCGCTGAATTCTTCTATTTCATTTGAAAGAAAAAAGTTAATAAATTCAGTTTGATAATGCTCAATTGCAAACGAAAGAAAGCAGGTCGAATTGAGAACCTCTTCCTTGTTGGAAGACGGTTGAAAAGACAAGAGAAAATTCCAAACTGCTCAAAATTGGAACATATGACCAGAAAAACATGCTCAATAACATACTTTAAAGAAAGTCTAGCTGGAAAAACTGTAAAATCTGTCATTATCATTTCCGTTTTTTTCAAATTCGAAACCAACTAAGCGATCTCAGAGATTGTTTTACTTGCAAGTGGTATTATAGTTATTGTAATGCATAGTGTCAGGGAACAATTATGTAGTAGTCCCACGCCGCAAGAGAGTGATAATAAATGGTAAATTTTCAAAAATTAGCGCCACAGTAGACAGCAACGCTGTGCTATGCGTGACGTCACTTGGGCACGAAATTAAAAAACCCTGGCATCAGAAAAAATACTTTAATTATTTTAAATACCTAACTCAGGCTATCACCACATATTGTTTCACAATTTGAGAGGCCTGTTCTCTAATTTGAAACTAAATAAGAGTTATAAAAGGAGCATAATAATTAGTCATCAATTTTCACAATAATTAGTCACATATTCATCCAGGCTTTAACCTAATCACTGAATTGGTCATGATCGAATAAATAAAAGTATGACAGTGAAGTCAATATTATTACATAATTCTAATAGTATAGTTCGTAAAAAGATTGTACTCACTTGGAATTCGATCAACGAATTTTATTTGTTGTGAAATGTAAACACTTTCACTTCGTAGGTTAGCTCAGACGTGAGTTTGAGATTTGACACAATTCGCATTTAATTTATGAACTGATATTTTTTCACTTCACTATTATTGTTAAAATGCAATTTGAAACACTTTTCGAGCACTTTAATATTATAAATAAATTTTTAAGCCTCAAATTTCAACGTGGTCTTCTTATCATCTCCAAACCGGCAAAATTTAGACAGCCGAAATATTTTTTAATCAATTTTAAATAAAGTAAAAATGTGAAAGAATCGCTCAAATTCTGTGATAACCTACTGATGAGTTTATTTCATCGTTTATTTTGTTTTTATTCCAAAACTCATCGTCATAAGTCAGAGGTGACTCAATCTAATTATTTTCTGTCTCTCTCTTTCCTAATTTACTTCCTGAATTTTTGGGGAAGTTTTTCCGTTTTTACGACTTGCTACTTTGACCTAGAGCCGAGAGGATCTGCAGGGAAACTGCTCTATAAAGTTGCGGTTCATTTTAATTGAAATTTATTGAAAAATGTCTTTAAGTTCCTATTATTCATTTTAAAATATATGCTCTTGTTGAAATTTACGTTGGACGTCCTATTTAAAATTTTGTAAACTTGAATAACGGTGAACCACCTATTCCAAAAGGAAGGCGACTAGCCAGAGTGCAAACCACTGAGGAGTTCCTGTACCGTGAGTTATCCTGAAATTATTTCGTATGGCCATACTCTTGTGTTTAAGTACGCCGAAATAATATAATAGTGTCAATTCACCACAAACCAACGTTGATGGTACAATCTCCAATTATTGTAAATGGCTATTCCAACACGGGACCCAATCATACCTTCCACATGGTGATTTTAAAAAGTATAAACGTATAAAAGTATAGTAGATTTATCTGGAAAAAGACTCTTTTAAAAACTTTATTTCTCTGAAAAAAATTTCAAATCGCCAATCTCTGTAAAAAAATTATTCATTGATATAATTTGTTTCTAATAAACCTGCATAGATCTAATTCAGTACTTGTGTTTTCTATTTGGTCACCTTGCTCGGTAAAATAGGCTACACTTGTATAGTTTTAAGCAGGTCAAAACGGCTGGGATTGGCGAAAATTGTCCTGGACTTCTACAGATTTCACTGCAAATTTTGGGGAGGTTCAGGGCATTTTTGTCACCCCTTTTTGTGGATTTGTAGGAGCCAAGCTGCCGCATGCGCGCGGCCACAAAAGACCTAACTTCCGGAGCAATTAGATGTATTTCTCCTTTTTCAGAAAAAATTACTCATCACATCCTCCGTCAAAAAGGGTATATGACAATAGATAACAAGACAAGAGGATTGTTGGAGTGTAAACAATGGGGAATATCATAGTGGTGTGAGATGTGTGTGTCGTTTCAATTTCAAAAAAATATGCGGACCTCAAGTGATCATTGACCCAAAAATATGCGGACCTCAAGTGATCATTGACCCAAAAATATGCGGACCTCAAGTGATCATTGACCCAAAAATATGCGGACCTCAAGTTAAAATATGTTGAGTACCAAAAAAGTAACTTCTGCGATTTTTCTTTCAAGAAAACAAAACTTGCAAGAATATCATATTAGTTAATTTTTATACCTTGTATAAGTAAGAGTTTTTCAAAACTTAGATAATTTTTTGGGGAATCAATGATTTTGAATGATGAAAAAGGCCGTATCTCACTCATAGTTAGAACTGATTTTGTTATTCAAAATCACTATAAGAAAATGAAGTTATCTATCATTTTAAACCATTGCACTAAAACCAAACCAAAATCTTTTATGCATCTTCAAAAACCCCTTAAGATATTCCGGAAGTCAAAACTACGCAGGAGTTCATTTCGCCCACAACGGTTCAGACAATAGTTTTTCCTTTGAAAAGTTTGGCTTGCTTAGAATATAATTCAAACCTTCACTTTCCAATGGGTTGAATTCTGAAATTCAATAATAAACAGTATTATTTAAATAAAATCCGCCAGATTGAAAATTTTTTTTGAAGCCAAGAAGTTGGTCTGCGATAACACACCTAATTTGTGAAAAATTTGGTGGTAAGTTCATACTCTTGATGAGGGTGGAAGAGGAAATATGAACAGAATTTATTAATTTCGAATTCCTTTAATTGCTATTACTTTATACTGAAGACTTCCGCAATGGCGGATATTGACAACAGCATTGAACAGCTGATGGGAATCGATGAATGCTACTGTACAAAAATATCAGTCACCACCGGGAATCGAACCACGGACCTCTCAATTACCGGTTGAGCGCCCTTAACCACTAGACCATGGAGACCTTTCTGTACAGCAGCATTCATTTTCAACGTAGCCATATCGGCTCGTATCTCACAAGTTAGTTTGAGATATTAAGGGCGCTCAACCGGCAATTGAGAGGTCCGTGGTTCGATTCCCGGTGGTGACTGATATTTTTGTACAGTAGCATTCATCGATTCCCATCAGCTGTTCAATGCTGTTGTCAATATCCGCCATTGCGGAAGTCTTCAGTATAAAGTAATATCAATTAAAGGAATTCGAAATTAATAAATTCTGTTTATGTATATTTGTCAGTTTATTCAATTGTCAGTCACTTCAAACTAACTTGTGAGATACGAGCCGATATGGCCAAGTTGAAAATGAATGCTGCTGTACAGAAAGGTCTCCATGGTCTAGTGGTTAAGGGCGCTCAACCGGCAATTGAGAGGTCCGTGGTTCGATTCCCGGTGGTGACTGATATTTTTGTACAGTAGCATTCATCGATTCCCATCAGCTGTTCAATGCTGTTGTCAATATCCGCCATTGCGGAAGTCTTCAGTATAAAGTAATAGCAATTAAAGGAATTCGAAATTAATAAATTCTGTTTATGTATATTTGTCAGTTTATTCAATTGTCAGTCACTTCAAACTAATTTGAGGAAATATGAATCCAATATCAAATGAAGGATTTGTCAATCTCTATCTATAAAAGGATGATACCCTGACTCACTCATCAACGCAGAGCCAAAACTACTAGGCCTATGAACTTGACATTTAGTATGAACAATCCTTATAGGATTTCACCGTGCAATAAGAAAGGATTTTTCAAAATTCGCAATTTTAGGGGGTTAAAGTTTGGCCTATACAAAGCACGGGTACATGGCTAGCTAGCTTACTGGGATCTTTTAATCATATGGAAAATAATTTTAAATTTTTCGATCTGCTGTAGACGCTGTTTCGATGGACACGCTGTTTGAGTGTTTTGCAAATCATCATTCACCTAACCTACTGAACTTGCCGGCCGAACAGCTGATAGAAGTCAACAGTTTTTAATCATATGGCAGGCCCCTTAAGGGTTGATTACATTGGGATAGTTTCTCGCTAAGCGAGTAGCGAGTAGGACGTTACTGACCGACCGTGCTACAGCAGCTCAGCATACCAAGCCAAATTATATTAAAAAAATTATTTCTAGAATCACCCCCATACTATGGAATTTCTAAGACAATAAATAATATTGCAACACAAAATTAAAATATGAAGTTTACCAACAATATTATTCAATGAAATTTCATCAAAACAATATACAATATATCTCATCTGAAGTGTTATGCTGGCAGCCTGCGTGATCAAGTGTCGGCTTTGGCCACAATAATATTGTATTTTGGTGTTGGCTACTCTGCCAGCGAGTATAAATGTGGCCAAATTCAAAGTTGAGAGCCTGTCTACTTTGAATTTGGCGAATAATAAAATAAAAAACCTAGCTTCTACCCTAATAGTCGTGGAAGGTTTAAATTTGAAATGTAATCTCAGTGGGGGGTGACAAATAATAAAATCAAGAATTTTTTATGAGAACGCAGCAACGCGCGTCGGGCCAGCTAGTATTCATATATTCATAATTTTATGATGTTGAAGATCCATCTTGTTTCCACTAATATGTAATATAAACTTGGAAAAACCACTTTTAAATGGAAATGAACTCACGTTATGGCGTGACGGCCGTTTCGCTCTGTTGTCTAGAGCATCGTCAGACGACCCACAGTACACTGACTTAAGGTATGAGTTGGAGGGTTATGTATGTTGGAATGGTGATGGGGTGGGGGGGATGAGTAGGCGGGAGATTTGAAATTGGGATTATTTTGTCAAATAGAGTATGTGAGAAGAAGTTAAGTTGATCATTTACAAACATGCAAAGCAGCAACCTGACAACATTTTAAATGATCAACTTAACTTCTTCTCACATACTCTATTTGACAAAATAATCCCAATTTCAAACCTCCCGCCTACTCATCCCCCCACTCCATCACCATTCCAACATACATAACCCTCAAACTCATACCTTAAGTCAGTGTACTGTGGGTCGTCTGACGATGCTCTAGACAACAGAGCGAAACGGCCGTCACGCCATAACGTGAGTTCATTTCCATTTAAAAGTGTTTTTTTCAAGTTTATATTACTCATAATTTCTTTCTTTAGTATATTTCCTCTTAAATGCCACCGTTTTAACTGCTCGGAAGATTGTAATAAAAGCTTTATTTACTATCCTCCTGAACTTTTAAGACAATTTATGTCAATGTGTCCTCTCAACAGCTTCTATCTAAGTTACTCAGTATTTTAGTTGTGAAGTGTTATTCAATTGGGCTTCTTGATCAAGTTGACTGTCCCTTCTTAATCAATTGGCTGTATTTTACACCTCAGAAATGGAAAATTTAAGTAACCTATTTGAAAATTCTACTCACACTAGAGTAGGCATTATAATTTTCAGCCTTAGACATGACAGAACTTGATACAGCTATTTGCGGTTGTTTAAGATAGTATTCTGTCCTGCACAACTCGTTCTTATTCTCACATTTCCTCACTTATAGCATCAACCCTCATTTAATGAAACGCTCTCCAGTCTGCTTGACGTACTCTGAGAAAATCATCCATTCTAGAAACGCAGGCGCATTCTTCATTTCTTCGACACTCCCTCTAGAACAAAAGGGAAATATTTAAATTAGAATGGCTGTCGTTGCTAGAAAGCAGCCGAACAGGACAAGAAGTGCAGAGGGGCGCTCTTGAAATTAATGAGACTGAAATAACAAAATTACCTTCTCTCGACGATTTCGATTTCTCTGGAGCTCTCCTCTGGAAGTCCCCACTTCTGTCCTTATTTCTCAAACTTCTCAAAAGCCTCTGTAAGACTTGCCTCTAACATCTCTCATCGCTAACTCTTTGTCTCTCTTGTATATTTCTTACTCTCTCCCTCATACATGCTAATTCTTTCTGTCAACATCACCAAGAATAAATACTCAAGTATGACATCATTTATTGTACAACACCAAAAGATGTTGGAGGATCCTTCAACCCTGATAGAAGTGGGATGATGATGAAAAAAATCAATGGGAGTGTAAAAAATCATAAGATAAATCAACTTATTTCATCAAAAATTGATTTCATGATAATAAAACTTGTTCAAGTAGAACAATATTCATTTGTTTTTTTATAATTCCAACAAATTGGATTTATGAAAAAAAATCTCTGTAGCACAATTACCTTCGATCACTACCAAAATCGTATTACAAACATTACTTAGGAAATTGCATTACTATTGGCTTATCTTAATTTGTGATAATTACAGCATCAGCCCTTCATCAATGTATCACACACACCACTTACTGCACTACCACTCTCTACTACTATTCACACTATTTACTACTACTTATACACTACTACTACTTGCACACTACTACTACTTACCGCTACTTACTATGGTTTACCACAACTTACTTTGACTTACTATTTACTACAACTTACTTCTAATTACTTCAACTTACTACTACTTACTACCACTTACTACTACATACATAAACTGTTTACATAGTGCACGGTTCAACTTCATTATATTGAACTATGATGTAATACCCGAAGAAATGAATATATAATAGAAAACTTCTTCTCTCATTATGGTGTTGCTACAGATGATTGCTAACTACTGATAACTGCACGAATAAATCATCATGAACATCACTTAGACCTCAGGCATGGGTGTGTCCACTGGTGCCGTGGCACCACCATTAGATTGCGATTTTTTAAATGTAGTAGGTGTTCTATGTAAAACTATATTAGTTCCATGTTGAACATTTTTTTTTTGTCAATTTTTAATGAAAATAATTGATATTTCAACAAATAGTTCTGTAAAAAATCGGAGAATTCCAGGAATTAAATCATGTAGTTCAATATCGTCTGGAATGTGTAGTAGTCGTCCTAGTGAACATTGTATAAAATTTCTCATGAAAACCGGGTACCACTAAGAGGAGTGTGGTGAAGTAGAGATACACTTTTCAGTTTTCTTCTTATAACTTAAAAAAGGACTTCTGTGAAACTGTGCTCTTTAAATGAAACTTTAAGCTCATTAAATCTACTGAAACTTTGTTATTTTGCATAATTACTGCTATATCACAGTTTTCAAAATGCTCATCCTTCCAGCTCCTCACTTGTTCACTCCTTAGAAACTCTGTCAGGAAGAAAATAGTTAAGTATCAAATAAATCAAAAGTTATAGCGTTTTCAAGATTTGTAGAAATATGGTTTTACCAGAAACTGGTGAATTCTTGAATTATAGTTTCTTAAGCCAAACAAAATATTCGTTAGGACATTTTCAGGTTCATGGGACTTACTACCAGTCACGGTAAGTAGAAGATCTTCTTCTATCTACCGTGCTACCAGTTACTCTACCTTGCCGCTCCAAAGTGTTGATGGGGTGGGGGTGTAGGGGCTTTATTAAAAACGCTATAACTTTTGATCCATTTAAGATAATATTATTTTGATACTCATAAATTCATAGATATTTTTAAAAGGGATATTCTTAAAGCTCGACTATTTTCCTCCTGACAGTCATAGTTCCTGTAAAGCTGTGAAGTGATCAAGTGGGGAGTTGAAAGGATAAGTATTTAAAAACTAAGATGTTTCAGAAAAGTATTCATTTTGGAGAGCTATCTATGTAGCTATTCAGAGTATTAAATAAATTTAGTAAGTTTCAAGTTATGAGAAAGAGTTTTCAAGTTAAAAGCAGAAAACTGAAAAACGGAAAACCGAGTTTTTATGAGAAAATATTGTTAGGAAAGGCAAAGGAAGAGGGAGACGTTCTTCAACATTGCATAATAAATGATAATTGTAAATGTTAATAATTGAAATGTTGCAATTGATAATGGACAAGTGCAGTTGTTTCTCTGTCTTTGTCTTGTCTCCCTCTCTTTTGCTCCCATATGTCAAAGGGTCATCTGGAATTTTCGAGCTTATCTGAAATAATGCTTATTTTTTGTTAGAAATATCTGGATTGGTGACTATCTTGAATGAAGATTTCTAGAACAAACAAACTTATAAAAGCGGCTGTGCCTGTCAGCAAGAGTTACTTGTTATTGAATAATAAGACGAAATTGTCACAACCACATTTATTAAAACTTCGAGAAACTAGTTTCGGTTGTTACACCATTATCAATCTCAATCAAACTGATTTATTTATTAAAACTTCGAGAAACTAGTTTCGGTTGTTACACCATTATCAATCTCAATCAAACTGATTGAGATTGATAATGGTGTAACAACCGAAACTAGTTTCTCGAAGTTTTAATAAATGTGGTTGTGACAATTTCGTCTTATTATTCATTATGGATACCTTCCACAATATCACCTTCGCCATTACTAAGAAAGTTACTTGTTATTCGGACATCAATACGTTCAAATGTGTGATAATAAACATTCTTTCTTTGTTCGTTGCAGAATACACAGCGTTATTATTATGATTGATGATAGCCATGACAGAACTTGTGCTTCGAAAGTGTTTAGTTTATTATTGAGTGCATTAATCCTTTATTATACATTTATTTTTGAGACATTGAACAGATTATTGGACACTTATTATTGAATTATTGATCGGCCTATTGACAGTTGACTAATTCTTTTTGTACAGTGATAATCTTGTTATAGAAATATTATATATTTATAAATATGGAATTATTGAACTGCTAGTTTCTTTATTGCTTTCCTTTTGTGATAATCACTGATTAGTGTATGTTGTGAGTTAATTTATTGTGTAAACTGTGTTACTTTTAAGTGTTGCCAGCATTATTTTAGTGATAGAACCTGTAACAATATTATACGTTGTTCACTAGGCCGAGTACTAAACATTCTCGAAGAAATTGGAAATACTGTACATGATTCAATTCCCGACATGGCGCTTATTGGTTTAATTTTCCTGGACTAGAACAATTATTTGAGTTTCAACAAGAATTTCTTGCTTATCAAAAGTTATTGTGCATTAAAGCATGTTTATAGGCAAAGAGCACTGTAGCATATCCTGTACACGCCACTTTCATGAACATTTTCTGGCTAGCACCACCACTTCTGTAGTCCTGGACGCGCCAATGATTTCAGGCAATACTCAGACAATACTTACGATAAGTAATAAATTAGGAGCCCTATCTAATTGGAACTGACATCGCGCCGTGTAGAATTTATTAAAAATGAAGGAACTGTAAATATTTCGAGTCCCCTTGGACTTTGGATAATTAATGATTTCATGATTTCAATTACGGAAATTTCATTTAGTTTTTAGAAGCTCATGAAATAGTCGAATTGTTGAAAATTTCGTACAAATCAACTAAAAGTTATTGAGATTCTACTGTATTTTGTTGTATTAAATCCATAATTTTTCAGACGCTTAATGGAAATTTGAAACAATCGTCGTTGAAATATAAAAAGGTACATGTAAACTGATTCACCCACACATGTGGTAGAGCTCACAATATGGCATCAACAGACTGATATTGAATGAAAGCAAACATGATTTTCTCATCTTAATACAAGTGGGTCAGTGCTTAGAAAGTAATCGAAAAGGTCTGTTAGACATTTGTTTAGCGGCAGTCAATTAATAGGGCTGCATTAAGTGTGAGCAATGAGTAGAAAAGGTCCGGTGACCCCTTCAAACTGACTGGTGATTGAAGCACGGAAAAGAAATATGAGAAATAAGAGATGTATGCATAACTAACAGTGGGGAGCATCAATGTTTGAGAATGAAAAAGCCAGTTTTAACTGCGCCGTGTTACACCTGGACATTGTCCATCCCGAGCTGGAGATGGAGGCTCTGTGTTAACCAGGTGACGCTACGCATCCAGCAGTTAGTCCTACATCACGTCGCCTAATATTCGGACTGACCCTCTCCAGGAAACTCAGGCTCTCTGTCTAATCGCGAGTCCTCTATCTTGCTCTAAAGGGTTAGATGGACATTCATCAACATATGTATAACGGTCCACACAACATATTACTAATAGCGATAGACCAAGAATATCTAATTGAATCAGATTACCATTCAGCTGTTACACCCATTAATTTCCTCCCGTTGGGTCTCTCCATCGTTATAGCCAGCATAAGTGCCCAGCAACATCTTATTGTGTAGAATATTGCATTGAAGCCATCTATTCCCATTAAGATGAATGTTACGATAGAAGTTATATTTTACCCCAACCTACATGGAAGGATAGTCTGTAGGCGTCTATGAGAATATCGATGTTCTTAAATAAGTTGATTCTCTTACGGTTCAAGGGTTTGGAATTTCACTATTTACTTATGGATTTATCGTTTTTTCAGTACTTTCATGGCCTCCACAGCAAAACGTATGATAACACAACTGTCAAAATTATCTAAATATAAAAATTGACATTTAAGTAACCCATACCCCGGAATTCTTAAATGTGTAAGAAGTGAGGAATTTTGCGACTTTCTAGACTGATAATCTGCAAGCTGTAAACACAAATCATACAGTTCAATATGTAAAGAAACTATTATTTTTTTCGCAGGTAGCACACCATAGAACAATCACTTCAAAGAACTAGCACATCATAGATCCTTAGTTCCAATAATACACTATTACCTGGCACGCTCGCTTCGCTCACCTTAACCGTATAGCCATGAAGCTCCTCCTCCCACTAAACCACTAAACCCCCGGGAGGACCCATTTGAAAACAGCAGGTCCACGAAAATTTCCCCTGAAATTTCAACTTTTTTGGCTGTTACAATTCTTGAAAATGCTGATAAACTTCAAACTCTGGTTATATTTGACAGACCTTTAAAATCCTTTCTTAGGTGGAAAATTTCAACTTTTTCGGCCCAGTAATTCTTGAGAAATCTGTAAATTCTAAAAAAAAATCTAGAAAAAAATTACTTTTTGGCGTATTTTTTTAAAGTACGACGAAAAAGTCTTTTTGTCGACGAAAGTCCAGCACTGGAGTATAAGGGGTTGAAGGAGGAGATGAATGATGAGGAGAAAAATACAGAAGGAGAGGAAAAAGAAGAAGAAGAAGTGAAAGAAAAAGAATAAAAATGCATGAAGAGGTTTAAGAAAAAAGAGACTTTCAACTTGAATTTGTAAATGGGTTATTTCTTTTTCTAGATATACCGATTCAACTGAATCGGGCAACCTGCTGATTGCTATAATAATTGACGATCATTGATGATAATTGAGTCTATCATCATCATGATCAACAGCTTCTTGAAGCCGGAACACAAACAACACAAAACTCAAAATACTGTGAATACTTCATGTTTGAAGGTGCCCGTAATAATACGGTGCAATATCTTGTAAACGTTTTACGTAGAAGTGAATCATGTAGTTCCGTACACAATATATTTCAACAGACAATGAGGAATTGAGAAAACAAGATTCCATATCACACACAAAGCTGAAAAAAATTGAACTAAGAATCTGAAATTATCGAAAAAACTATTCAGGGCGTTGAAATCTAAGAAAAAAATATTATAAATCAACTGAGCTAAGCCATCATAAATCGATTACTATCCAGAATTATTAACATTTTCCAATTCACAATTTATTTTCCATTTGCATCCACAAGCTATTGTAAATAATTAGTTTTCCTATCCTAGCTCTGCGGTTCATTTCAACATTATTATTGGTCAGTGTTCCTGTTTCATAGAATACCTGATGGATTCATGACAAACGGATGATTTTATGCGTTTTTGTGAAGACTTGAGGAATAATGACTTGTCTCCATAAGAATACAATGCTTGGGGAATGAATCGGAAACAACATTCTGAAAGTCTTACTCTTGTAAAAAGTTAATTAAAACTGCATAAAAACAAGAAGATAATTAAAAGCAAGCCGGCAACGATAATGTATGAAGACGCGTTAGAGTTTTTTTGCTTTGCCTAATATCTTTTTTGCATCCGTCCCACAGTTCTTCACTCACGGTTAATAAAGTGAAGCAGAAGAAAGACTAAGTGCAGCCTGCCATAAACAATAGGATATCAGTTACGGCGGATAAATCATCAGACGACTGCTGCAAAGGAGAGACTACAATGGGAGTGGTGGGAGGGGTGGTTGGATGATGCATATTTAAATAAAAAATCGAAACGGTTGTAATCTTTCGAATAGGAATCACGATCTCTAAGTTTTCTTCTTTGTCGCTCAGTAGGACGGAGACGTTCAGCGCAAGTTAGTGTCTCTGCGACGGACATGATTTAATTTCATGCAGGTATGCAAATGTAAATGACTTCACGGTACAAACATAAATTGAAAGATATTTATCCGTACTGTAACCATAACCGTTTGCAATGAAGCTCTCGAGAGGCAGGATAGCTGTTGGGAAAAATAGAATGAATAATGCTTATTTCGTAGCTTATTCCAGTGCTACAAATGCGGATTACACAGATGATATTTATTTATTCGACGTCGGAAATAGTGCTGGGCGTGCCGGTCCACAGCCCACTACTTACCTACACGGGTGAGAAATCCATTTGGAAAGCAATTAAAGAGCTCAGTTATGGAAGTCTTCTCCTTCAGTAGGGGCGCCACGTCCTACAGAAACATTACACTATTATTTATTTCACTCTCACCCTCCCCTATGCTCCTTAGACAAACGAGTTTTCCCTCTTACTCAATAATTATAATCCTTCCTTTTCCGACCACGAAAATCATCGGTGTCTTCACTATCTTGTAGACACTTATGGAAAAGGTACTAATGGCAAGAGTCCCGGAAAGGACACAGGCTAACAGTTTAGTAGCCAAGATGTTAATTCTGTCTCACTCTAGCATTTACAGAAGATATTCGCTCCTAATGTTCTTATGTTTATTATTTTCGTTAATAGATTTCGTCTTCAACATGCAAAATACGTATCTTTCATTTATAATGTAGACTCCCATAATAGAGCTTGACCAGATGTGTAGCTTCGAGCAAGGAAAGCTGTTCTTACCCAGTTACATCTCTTTACCCAATGATTACGTAAGTCATCACTATGATCTAAGAAAAACTATGACCTACTTTGAGGAATTGCATTCTCTCATGCCATTCCTTTTCCTCGTTCTGTAAAATCTAACATACTGTGTAGACAAGTCATATTCCCCAAAGTCGGATTGGTTCTATAATGATAAGACACTAGACTATAATAATTGAATTGCAGATCGTAGTTCCACTTTTTGAAAAATTGAATTTTGTGGAATGATATAGCATAATACACAAAAGTCTATAAACTTGCAAAAAACAAAGTGTCAAATGCTTCAAATTTTTTCTATGAAAAGTAATACGCAAACAAGTTTGGCTGGGTGCTTCGGATAATTTATGGCGATTGCGCTTTGTGTTTTAATAAATACAGTCAATAACTATTAATTTTGATAGTTTGATAAGAAATTTTGAGATAAATAGCAAGATTAACCTACTACTGAACAAGACCTCTCAATGAATAGATAATGTGATGCTTGTAATGGAAAGTTTCCTAACTATTCATTTGACTTCTTGGTTGACATTCAGATCATATTATGTCTCACCAGAGGTTTACAAAATATCCTGTTATATTCATGATATTTGTTAGATTATACAAATTTCAGTTTCATTTTCTGGGATTAATTGATACCTAGTAAGATAACGTTTAATTTATCAAGGTTTAATTTATTAATAACCCATAACATCGGATTTAAAGGTCCATCAGTCTCAAAACTGTGTTTTAATAACAACTGTAGCAATCACTTTGTCATACTGTACAGTTCAATTTGAAAAAGTCGGCAATTAATGACTATCTGCTATTTATTAAACCTCAATTAATCATTTAAAAGAGCCAAACGATGTCCACGTGCTCGGGAGGTACAAAGTGTCATTTAGAATGATGTTCTCAAATGACAGAGTAACATCCGTATTTAGTCGTTCTGGACTCATAATTTACAAGGAAAAATAAAGTATAGACATTTCAAACATTGTGAGGGGTCAAATAAGAAAAATTACGTGAATATGACCATAAGGTTGAAATTGAAATTTTGAAATAAATTATTCTTAGGTTTAATCGTTTTTAAAAAAACAGGGTTCGAGGCTGACTCGATATTCTCGATATTTCAAATAATAACATTTTTCATTGCCAAATTAGAACACTCAAAATTATTTTCAGAAATAAATCAAATCAAGTTTTCCTGGACCAGAAGACTATTCTTTCTAATTGTGGGAGATAAATTTTCTTGGAAAATATGGGAGATTGTCGTGCGAAATTTTGAAACACAAACGCAATATGTGAAGTAAAATTCTACTATTTCAAAAGCTACAGTGTGTAAAATAATTTGAGTCAATGTCTAATAATGTTACAAAAGTTTCTTTTATGAATCATCAAATGTTGTCAGAGGTTCACAGATTGTTTACTGTGATAGTTGTCTTTATCTTTTGTGCTAATTAAGTTTGACCATGGACAAGGAGGAGAACCTTAATCAATCATGAAAATTCAGGAACAATAATTACAAAACAAGATCTTTTATCTACGATTTTGTATTTATTTTTCATTAAAGAAAATTATAATCATACTCCATACTCATATTCATATATCATGACGTAGCGAATCAATTCTATTGCCACGAACTATTATTCACTTATTAAGCCTACTTATTACTTATCATCATTTATTATGATCATGATGATGTTTATTATTATTATTATTATTATTATTATTATTATTGTTTCATTTTCACTTTTGTGGAGATGAAGAGCGTATTGTTTGTTCCCTTGCACTAATATATCCAGCTTTCTCAAGAGGATGGTTAAAGTTAATGTAACATTCCAGTGCTCTTGTGGTGTAAACAGAGCAAAGGCTACACATGCTTACCATTGAGATGCATAGAACACCAGCGATTTCTCAACTAACATGTATGTAACGTGGCAAAACCTGCTGAACAAATCGTTCTCCTTCTAGAAGCAATAATGAAGAGCCCAAGACAAATACGCTACACTTCTTCATTTCGTAAAGAAATGAGACAGTGATACCGATGGGTCTTTTACCACTGCTTTTCAAAATGAGTATGGATATTGCTTTCGCTAGTATCAAAACGTAGATCTTAAAAGAGAGACATTGGAGGAGCAAACGAAAGCTCACGTTAGATGAGAGAACAAAGTAATGGATTAAACTGTAAGGAACTATATTTATAATAGAATGGAATAATAGAATAATGTACAGTAATAATCTGTAATGTGTAATTAAGTGTCTCAAAATGCATATACAAATTCAATCCATACCTTTATTGATTGTCAAATCAATCTGACAAAGGTTTCATCCAGCTAAACAAGTCTGTAACACAGGCTTTGGAATAAAGATGAAGCTTACAATATACGTTTGAAAAGCATAGCTCTAAAATATGAATATTAAATTATATTAATATTTCATGCTCTAGGGTTATTTGGTGGCAGTTCAACAACATTTTTTAGATTTTCGTGAATTTTATTTTCCCCGAGACTTTTCAATCGGAAGCTAAAACCATCGTCAATAAATAATCATAATCAAATAATCTCAATAATCTTTATGTTGCGTTTTCAGGTAGCTCTCTTCTTTGACTATATGGTTTATTATTATTATTATTTTTATGATCTTCTCAGTGCCCAAGCTTAACTCTGCTGTAACGAAGAACGTTCCAATTCAGTCAGTTGTTTCTAAATATTTTTTTCATTCTACCTACTTGCCAATTTACTGATTGCAGATTTTTGATTCGTATTTTGTCGTAGTTCTATGCCAACAGACCTTTCAAATTATTCAGGTGTTCAATTGAATAAGATGACTGTATTTTCAGGCAAAAAACAGTTGTTTCATTTTAAACATACAGGGCAAAATTGATGACGTGAGCGCATGATCCATGAAAATTTTATCAACAGCCAGTTCGAATAAGAAAAAATTCAAAATGGGTAGATATGAAATTTTAGATGGGTGATCAAAAAAAGCACGAGTGGATTGCAATTTTTTGGAATGTTTGTTTGATATGAACAGGATGCGTTTTCCCGTAGGCCTATGAATATTTATGCAAGTTTTTATAGACTCAGTTTTGGACGTGACAGAGGGACGGCCAGTTGTTTGTTTTTAAAAATCGAAAAAGGGTGAGAGGGAAAACACCAAAGGGTTGCATTGCAGGCAGGAGAGAGGTTTAAAATATTTCCCCTTTTCCCAAATCCCATCTATCTCTCTACAGTTGAATAGTAAGCTATTTGATTAGAAACAGCGAGCGAATAAGTGCATGCTGGCAGTCGGACAGTTGTGCATGCACAAGGGGAGAACATGGCTGCGCACTGGCTAACAACACGCACACACGCACGTACGCACACACACAAACGAAATGATTCTGTATCGTTGGTAGTGCGACTGCGACCCGTTCCCCCAAATGTGCACGGGTGCAGGGTGCAGGGGATGCATCACTCCAAGAGGGAAAGGACCCTTCGTGATTAAAACGAATCAGAAAATAGCGTGCGGGCATTGAATTTTCAGCCCCGTTTTCAAACTGTCAGGCCACTGGGGTAGGCGAGGGACCCTTGCCAAACGAAAAAACACTGCCTGCAAGTGCAGTTGCATCGCAATTATGTATATTCGCACTCTACATATACATATATACGTGCTTGAAGGGTGCACTTTTGAAGAGGGTGGCTCCACTAGCGGCGGCGGTGGCGGCGATTGTGTTGGTGATGATGATTGCGATTGTGGGGGTGGATGCACCCACGTGGGCCTCTCTTTCGTTTCTGACCTCGGTTCCAACATCAAAATGGCGGATGTCCGCACTGAAGAATAAATAGCCATCTCGGTTATGTAACAGTTCCATTTTGTGAGAGTAAAATTCTGATTAAATTAGACCATCTGTCAGCTTCATAGTATTTCTGTCACATTAACTGAGCATTTAAATTCTACATTGTATTTATTATTCATCTTCATTTCCGTCATATTTCTCAGAATCTGCAAGTTATGATCGCACATGTCACCAAAAAACCCCAAGCACCGTAAAAAACCTCTATGTTAATTATACATTGAAAATTTCTCCCGTATCTTTTCCATTTGTAAAATATGCAGTTATTCGATGTCATCGAATTGGAATTTTTTTCTGTCACACACAGATAATAGTTTGATGAAACAGAGAGAAATACTTATGGTAGGAAAACTAATATCCTGGAAAGACGAACCTGAAAGACAAGAGACACTTCATAATAGAGGAAAAATGCAAAACAGACATAATATAAGAAAGTTGATAGTGAAAATGACAGTGAAGGCCTGATATACGATGGAAACCATTGAAAAATCTTTAGACAAAAGCTCATCTTATACCTTTTGTCAGTTTAAAATGAACACCTCTTCTCTGCTATAGAGAAGACTTGTATGTTTTGTTAGTATTTATAAATTTGGCTATTCTGCATATATCCGTGCTGTATAAAACATACTATAGTCTACTGTATCATATCATTCAAGGGGAAAAGAATAGAAAGAAGAACCTTTTGCAATTTCGAAATAGTAACCTTACTTCTCAAGACCTCCTGAATCACCCATACTCATTCAAAGTAACACTTCCTGATGTATTCTCTGCACGGAAACAAAAGCAATGTGAATTGAATCTGTTGTTCAGTGGAGAGATATATGACCGCACAAATAAATAACACCTTATAAAACATGAAGGATGTTATAGTAGAAGTTTCGTGCTTATAATTAGCAGGACGTTGCTTGGGTGGAGTATATTGGGGTGGGAAGGGGAGGGGGAAACGAGAATACACGGTTCAATTTTTGGAAGGAAGTGGGTGTGGAAATGCAGGGAAAGAGTGGCAAGGAAGTGGCGGAGAATGTACGACGTAGCGTGTGAAGACAAAGGCTGCCACCACTGGAAATGGATGAACCTCTGCGAGTAGAGGGCGGTCGGTCTTTTCTGGCACAATGCAGCAGAAAGATGCATTCTCCAACCATCATAAGCCCTGCCTGCTTCTGCTAATCTTCAGCTGAACAAAACTGCGCGAAACCCTCGCAAAAATAGACGAAGTGGATCAGATGATTGTTATAAGACGTGATGATAAATTGTTGTGAACTTATCGCAAAGAACTACCCCTAAGTCTGCTAGCGCTAGCGAAGAACGTGCGTTATTCGACGTAGCACTTTCCTCTCAAATTTCTCTTAAACATTACTTTCAGCAATGAGTTGAAAAACCATTTATTTATAGTGCAGACTGATTCCGGTAGAAAATAAAATACTGTAATTGAACAAAAAACTCGCGGGGGGGGGGGGGGCAACTCAAATTATTTAAGGGATTATATTTTTTGTCTTAAACAGGGTTTAGGACCATAGAGGAAAAGATCATAGAGAATAGATTACAGAAGTTAGTAGTGAAAAGCTGCTGTAAATGAATAAATAAATATGACAGATAGAGGTATTTCATGACTGCTCTACGACTCTGAATGGCATTGGGCAAAAATTTTATTTTTGAGCTGTCAAAATATTTGAAATCAAAAGGAATATGAGCAAAGTAATCCTGATAGAGAACGTGGACTTCTGAAAGAAAATAATTGAAATATTGAAATAGTATGATCTGCAGATATGCTTATAAATTCAATCATTCAGGCATCATAAAGTTTTATTGTTCTACGTTGCGGGTAGGATTTTCTCTTTAAATTACAATAATTATGGTGATGAACTCACTCTCTCATAGTGACCTGTCTACGTAAGCTGTGAAGAAATACATATAAAATATCTCCAATTTATCACATAAATTTCAATCAAGAAGAGTTTCTTTTTTCCCCAGATACATATGTGTGTATACACTCACCTGAAAGTGAGGATGGACTTAGAGCTTCAGAATTTGTTTTGGTGGGCTTGGCATAGATACAATTCAGTTAGCTCAGTGAGGAAAGTAATCGCAGCCTACGTCACTCATGGCTTTCGCAGTAGGCTTTTTGGACCAAAATATGACGTTGATGTTCGAAGAACACCGTCGAAAACGGCTATGGTAATATACATACTGAATATAGATACATAACAGATATGGAAATTAATTGGACTGTAGAATCCTATCTCAATAATTTTTATATTTCATTAATGAGATTTCACTACATTGAACTTGTACAGTAAGTCATCCACAACAATATTCTTAATGCCCTTAGAATATTCTTTTTCAACAGATTGCCTATAGATTTGAGTTGTATTGAACATGAATGTGAAGTCTGTAAAAAAGCTTAGGCATTTATTCTTCTTCTGCATATTTCATGAATGTTTCACTTTATGGATAATCTGACATTTGTTAGGCCTCTTATTTGTTGATCCCTCACAGATTGTGGAACACATCATGACTTGGTTACGATCAAGGCGCTCAGGTTATATATCATATACCTAAACTATATTCAAAACGCCGTAGGTTAGGATTGCGTCATTCTTCATAACATATCTAAAAACATCAACAAGAATGTATAGAAAATATTATCAAGATTATTTTTAGTTCTGAAGCTGCTGTATTCATGATCTAGAATCATGATCTAGATTTTTTCCTTGAAGCTCTCAATTATTCAAATTCATGAATATAGGCAATTTGAAAATGGAAATAAAATTTATTTTTTCTTTTCTCAAGAAAATTCTTTTGACATAAGAAAAATCAGATGCAGTAGACTAAGCAGTATAAAAACAAATTGTAGAAACATGGAAGGTGAACAACCAGTATGATGGTGACCGTCATAAGAGACCGATGGACGAAATAGAGGGATCGCACGCTTGGCTATGGTTTAATTTGTTGGCGTTGTGGTGGTGTTGCCAGTGCCGCTGCGGGGCAGGGTGCAGGGAATACTGTGGGGAAGGGAAAGGATGCAGCGGGTAGGATGTGCATGTGCATGTGCATGTGTGAATGTCATGTCACATCGGATCAATAACTTCCATTGAAGGACGATGAACACTAGCACACACTCTCACACACACGAACCATCCGATGCATTTGGTCGCAGATTCCTGAAGAGGGTGTGGGTTGGTAACAAGAACGACAGAGAGAACAAATTTGCGAAAGCAAGGGAGAAACATGAGCAGGAGGGAGAAAGAAGATGAGTGTGAGAGGGAATGACAGTAATGTGCGTGTGTGTAGAGGAAGAGAGGGAATGATGAATATAAAGCTCAAACCCAGGCAAATGTGAAAGGGACAGGCCATTTCAATTTTACTGCAAAACAATTTTTTTGCCTGAAACTACTGAAGCGAGGGTGAGAAAAAAGAGGGTAAAATTTTCCAATTTGTAAAAGGAGTAGGAACGAGACTTTTTATCCATTTTTGAATTGTCACAACTTCAAAATTCGCTCTCACTGTGGACATGTGCATGAAAATTTCAAAGATCCCCCTTAAAATTTCGGCCATCACTGAGCGTGCGCCTCGAACCTGCGAACACAGTGACGGCTCTACTGCATATTTAATTTGTACATCCAGTATTTGCTTTATATAATGGGTCTGTTATTGATTTATACAATTCTTGTTCTATGGTGGTGGTAGGGGAAGAGATAGCTCTGCTGCAATACCTATGACCTGCACACGTTCACTGCTCACATTGATCAGCCCAAAAACCTACCTCAAATTATATGAACACCTCGCTGTAATACATCTAGACACGTAACTTGTACCTTTCTTATGATGAAAAATCGATTATTGTAGAAGGTAATACTTCAACATGAATAGTTATTATTAATACATCGGAAAAATAGTTAGGAATAATAAAAAATTAAATTTTGTATACTTCTTCGATATTGTAGTTTTTCAACAGATGGACAGCATCCAATCAATTTCTTCCATATTTATGAGTAAATAATTGAAGAGAATTTATGTCACTCCTGTTCAAGGGTTGAGCTATCATTAGTCAATAAATAAAAATAGGGGTTATCAGAAAAACATAGCTCTCGATGTCTCCTATATTCTGCATACCTAATAGACCTACCCTTTACATTGATTGAAGTACAGCTTAGTACAGTATTGCACTGTACTATTTGTTGTTCAATCAAGAAGTCTCTACGATTATGAGCTGGAGCAAAACTTAACTAGCTGGCAATTAGGAAACTTAAGTATGAATGAATTTCATATTTACAAAAGAAAGCATCCCTCGCAATAACAGAATAACTTCGCTCTTATATATCAGAATACACTTTATAAAAAAAATATTGGCTAGAGATCACGTTTACCAATACGTCGAAAACAGTAAGTACAAATATTGTTTCTGGATCATATAGCATATACCGTTCAATGCCTAAATACAAAGTTGATCACTAAAAATTGAATTTATTACAAAACGGATTACGACTGAAACTTTAAAATTTTATTGTAACATTCTAATCTATCGGGACTAAGTGAAGAGAACATCAAATCCTAGGGTACTTGCACAGTGGAGCATGCTGCACTCGATGATAATAACCATTGCAAAATCAAACACTTTCTGAAGTTTGTTGATGGGCCGTAGTGCGAGATCGAAATGAAAAAAATCATTGAAACTTATTTATTACCTACCTCTTTTTCATCTAGTTCTTATCGAGTTCATTACCTAATTTTTATCTAATTCTGATCGATGGAATGAAATTTCCAAGTTATTTGTTAAATTTTCTGAGAAGAGAACGTGTTGTTTAAATTTTTTAAGAAATATTTCAAGGACAACTCTAACCGACAAATAAAATCACATGTTTAACTGCTAAGTTGCTGACAACAAACTTAGATAAGAGAGATAACGAAACGGAGATGTGTGCGTGCATGTGTGTCTGTGGATCGTGGGAAGAGGGTTAAAATGGAAAGTAAGCGACAGAAGATTGAAGTAGCCGGTCGGTCATGAGGCTGTGAAATTGATGTACCTGAATGGACGGAGAACTAAATCCTTGGCGAGGAAAGGCAAAGGGAAGGAAGGACGAGGAAGGTATTATGAGGTGCACTTAAGCGTCGCTACAGAGCAAACAGAGAACGCACACATTCACAGCAAGAGACCAACACCTACCATGAGAAATCGCATAGTGACGGTCGGACGCACGCACATTCACCTACACTCGTATACACGTTTACGCGAACATGCAGCACGTTTGCACGCGATTCTAGGGCTGTCCAGTCACTTTACTTCGACAACACTAGCATCCTACATTTCTAAGCAAGGTTACGACATTGTCGAATTCTTAGCCCGTTTATCGGACTACTCTAGTTACGTGATTTGTACTAGATTTCATTGATATGACCTTATTATGTGAACAGCAATCACCTGTCAACGAACGTGTCCTATATAATGCGATTTAACATATAAGTTGAGAAACATTTCCAGCATGTAAACTTGAGTTGAGCGGAAAAATGTCAACACTGATCAGGGGTGGGGTCCCTTCGATAAAAATATTTACAAACTCTTCTCTTTAACATTCTTAAAAATTGGCATATTTTAGACAATTGAGAATAGCTAGTGATTATATCATTCATTGCTCATCATTTCACATAATCTGTATTAAAAACTTTGTAGATAGGCTACCTAAGATTCATAACTCAAATAATCGAAGATTCATCATTTTTATGTAACTCATGATAGGTAATGTACATAGCATATTTTTAGTATAATACTACTTCCATTAGAGAACGAAGAGAAGAGATTATCCTAACTTTGACTTTTCTAAAGTTCTCCAGATTATCTATTGATTAAACAGACAATGCCTTACCGGTCTTGTAAAACTATAAGAACAGTGCATGTATTTAAATCGGTATCCAGAACTTTGCGCTTAGGTCCCTTTGAGCCCAACTATGGACTAGCAGGTAGAATAACAACCAAGTATCAATAACCGCAGACCTACCGACTTGCGAATGGCCATTTCACCATTACTTACCATCATTATTTTATGAGACCCGCCAATATTATAATACTTTGTAGTATGATGAGGTTAGTAAGGCAAAACATTAAATAATACCAGTTAAAAGTATGTAACTACTGTTCAGCTATTGAAATATTCGGCTAATAATACACGATTTTATGACCTTTTCAACTATTAGGTTATTCCACATTACAAGAGAAAATGACATATAATTATGTCATTTCTAAATTGGCAGTTCTAGAAAGATATAAAAAATAATGATAGACTATACAAGTTTGAGATGAAAATTCCGATTCCTTGTCAATTAATTATTAAATATGTTAGTAATAGTTTTTGAACATATTTTAATGTTACCTGATCAATTAATTATTAAATACAATAGTAGCAGTTTTTTATACGATTTCGCAGCTTATTTTCACATTGAATCTATCTGATTTATAACTTGAAAGAATTTTCTAAATAAGAGATTTGTTTAACAACATTAAAGATCATTTAGAGATTGCCTGTATTAACCTGGGATCAAAACTGTGACCAGTAGGATAAAAGGGGACTGACCACTACACCTGAATAAGAATAAGGATTATTTAAAGAGCAATTGTTGATAGTAGCAAGCTATCAAATACTTATTTTGAAAACTATGATACCCATTAGCTTTGGACTAGCTGAATGCTGAAAAGACCCTATACAGGATCGAGCTGCTGGTTCATGACATTCCATCATTTCATGAAAAAGGGTTTGCTGGATAGAAATAGTCTTACGAAAGGTACAGGATCAAGGGTTAAGCGCAAAAGGGCAACTTTTGAGATTTACGATCCCACATTCCTTCAAATCTTCTCACAGTTTTATTTTCATTAGTATTGATAATTTAAAAATTTGAATAAGTTTTCTTAATATATTCTCATTGAGAAAGAGCCCCTCACCATTTGTTTGAAGCAATCTTTTTCAATTAATCCGGTTCTATTTATGGTTAAAATTGACAAAGTTTGGCACAGTAACCTAACAAACAAATAAAAATGTGCACACATCATTGTTATCATGTAGCTTCTGTTGATGGAAAAAATAGCAATACATGTAGCTATTGCTAAATTTTGTAACATAATACTAGTTCTATAGATGTAACTAACTTGCTTTATCGTAAATCACGGGTGGTCATGGTTTCAAACGTTTGCCTTCCCTAATCTAACCTTCATTCCCGAAAAGGGTAAGAACATTAGTCAAGAGTGTCCGGTCCGGTTTGAAGATACCCCTTTCTTTCTAGAGCTCTTGCCACCTGGTGTTGGGCCAGAGTAGGGTACAATGTGGAACACTGTGTGACGCTATAACCTAAGGGTTACATTAAACTTTCCCCATTCTTTGATGGGGCAGTTTTAGTGCAGGACACTGGTCGAACAAGTTTCGCCAGACGGGTCAAAAAGGTAAACCCCATTCAGCAAAAGGGTAAGGGTGCACTTGAAGCTACTTTTTTTTATCGCGGTAGTAGTTGTTGTGTCCGTTATACGCTTTTCCGCGGGCTCATGTCCAGGGCAAAACAAATTCACTGGCGACGATAGGAAACATTGAATGTAGTTGTTATACAAAGTTCAACGTTCAGCTAAATAATCAACCTTAAAATAATTATTCCTTCAGTTGAAACAAAAGCCTCACAGGTAGGGTGAATTACACCTTCATATAATGGGTAGACAAAAAGAATCACAACTAATTAGAATATCAAAACAGGGAGCAGGTTCTACTGTTATCTCATTCGGACAAAAAACAAGCAACCCTTCTAATTGTAGGATGATTAAGAATCAGATTATGAATCTTGATGCTCTTAATAATCAGGGTGAGATTTCTTTAAATTTAAGTTTAGCGAGTCAAGTGGAAGATAGTTTGGTTCTTCTCTTAATCAGGCCTATCAGCTGTTATCTTATAGATCGATGACTGGACCACATAAGCCAGGAACATTTTAGATTTGGATGCGATTGGAAAAAACCAATAGAAAATAATGAGTGGTAGTCATCTGAATTTTCAAGATAGACCTACTGTATGAATCGAATTGAAAATTTTATTGAAGAACTCAAAATCAAACCAAATTACAAATCAAATATACAATTAAAGTTACAACAAATTGTTTAGTAGAATAGAAAAATATATAATAATATTTAAGTAATATTCCCTTCCTAAAGTATTACGAAAATGTTTTCCCAAACTACATTTGAATTACTCTTTCGTTGTGATTCCCACTCTATCATCGAATTAGATGTTTGAAATTTGCTCTGCAATACTTTGGGTAAATTTGTTTGCAAATCAATAATAATCATGTGAAATGCATCCGCGATGTATTTGAGAGTATCAATTCATTTCAATTAATGTGTCAATCAATTCAATATCAAATTAATCAATAATGGATTCAAATCAATCGATCTATTGGCTATTAGAAACTATTTTGTTATCCAATTGAAAAAATGTTTTCGTTGGATTGAAAATTTAAATAACATATTGAGCTTGAAAAAAGAGCTGATAAAGATCAAAAGAATTTTAAGGAATTTTACATCCAAAATTTAATGAATGCATAGATTTTGTAGAACATATTTCAATTTTCTTACTAAATGTGTTTGATCATTCAATATTTTGAACTTTAAAACTGTTTAAACAAACTCAAAGATCCTTATACTTTGAAATAGGCGATTTTATGGAGCTTTTTGTTTGGCAGAGTCATCAATCTAAATCATCTTATTAATATTACGGAAATCAGAAAATAATTAACAATAATAATTAGCACTGCTTACTGCATGTCCATTTTTCAACGTTTTTAAAAAATAACTTTTTATGGTGAATTCAACGACTTTCAGTCAATTTTAATTCAGAGTAAATTATATTTTCACTTACTTTTGGCCAAACGTTTTCGAGTCATGGAGACTCATCTTCAAAGGTGTCCTTGATCGGCATGTCGGTTTTTGAGTAGAAGAATTATAGTGGTTTTTGCAGAATGTGATCGAATAGTTTGTGTGATTTGAAATTTAATTGATAATTGAGGATGTTTTGTTTATTGTGTGTAGTGTATTTGTATATTTCAAATTGTTCTAAACTATTGAGTTCGTGTTCTTTAGATTTTATATTTAGAATGTGTAAGTTGATAGTGATGTCAGTAAAAGTGTGTCCAGTTTGAATATGCCTACCATATCATTCAAAAATATTATTCATTCTCAATAAAAATTCAAGTCGTTGAACGTACCACAAAAAATTGATACTAACAATGCAGATCGTTATGGAACAAGAAATCTAGGTTTTCAAAAACTATTATACCATAAAAAAAAGTAAATTCGTATGGCTTTTCGTGGTGGGGAGACCCTTACGGGTAGTTTCACCTCGCCGCTTTTTTTAACGACTGCTTTTTTTATATGCAACCGGGACCGACGGCTTAACGTGTCCTCCGAAACACGGGAGTGGTTCGAGAAAAATATCTTGTACTCAACTGGGATCGAACCCAGGACCTTTGGCTTATCAGACCAGCGATAAGCCAACTCTGCTACGCCGACTCCTATTATACCATGATATTGTATCAGTGTAAGTAATGTTGATATTGATGACATTGATAAATTCTGTATATTTGAATCAGAGTAATTTCCTGTTGAAAGCAAACCTCAGACCATAGTGTCTTTGCATCAAATTGACCTCAAACATTTTCAACAAATTGATAAAGGTCTTAAGATGTTATCTTCTAGAATTTTGTTGTAAATAGTTTTGGCTTCACATTTCGCTTTCAAGCTGTTCAGCGTTCTGGGATATGTGAAGTCTAAAACAGGAACTGGTCGAAATGTTTCAAATGGTAGGAAGGACTCGGAGACAGAATGCGGAGTATAGATTTGGGTAGCGGATAAGGGAACCGGTTGTGGTCTGTGTTTGATACAAACCAGCCTATATTCAAGCAGGGCAGTGAGTTCGGTCACCGCGAACTGGTTTATAGCAAACGGTTGTCGCTGAACTTCACGACTACTGATAGAAAGGGTTAGAGGTGGTGAGAGAGAAGGACGCTCATTTTTATGTAGACGAAGTGATTTCTTTCATTGTCCGGCGGCCGAGCGCCCGTGGCCAAGGGGGCCCTCGCCCTGCCATGGTGCAACACTGGTCAGTCGTTCACCTGGCCATAGTTCACTTACTGCTGTCAGCCAGCCAAGTTCTCTTTACATTCTCAAGGGTAGTTTCATGCAAGTATGTGTTCTCTAGTCAGGCGATTGCTCATTCTCCAAAACCGTAAGTTTTTATTATAATATTTCTCAAAAAATATTATTGGACCTAGCCTATCTCCATAAGATTATTTTCCTCTTTTGAACAAAATCATAATAAAACGATGTCGTTCGGTTTGCTATTTCCTCTGTTATTCCAAAGTAATTCTTTCTTGATACTTTTTATTATCTTTGTAAACAATAGAACTTTTGTTCACCTTTCAAAAATATATATAGTGTCACTTCTTCTATATTACTATCATTATATCACTGACTAAGCTTTGATATTATATAAGTCCTACATAATTCACATTATTCACTCTAGTGTTTTGGTTGTTTGATAGCAGAAAAATGATTCAATTTTTCTCAATACAGGTATTGTGCTTTCATCTTATATTTTTGTCTTTCCATTTCTAATACATCAAACCTTAGTCTGACTCACGTTAGAAACGGCTAGTGTTTATCATATAGTACATAGAAAACCTAATGCATAAATTAAGCAGAAAACCCATTTATGCCCAATATGTAGATAATTTCTTGTAACATGATTTTATTGTGAGGCAGCAATAGAGGAAATCTAAAGAATGTAATTTGCTTTTTTAATTAATTTTATTTGTTGATTTTTTAGAATACGTATTAGCTCATGGATGACGAATTTTGCTGAAGAATGATTTGAAATTTTACCGTGAAATATTAATGTTTCAAAATTATATTAATATCAAAATAAAATAACCTGTTTCCAAAGTACTGAATCATACGGTATTTGTGTAAAAGAATCGATAGGCTATAACCCAGTTCCTATTGAATATTAATAATAGATTCATATTCCACAACTGAAAACAATAATTTATTTTCAAAGCCATAACAATAATAATTGTTGTCAAGCACATCTCTATTCTAGTACTGAATGTATTCCAAATCCACTACACAATTAAAATAAGTTTCCATGAATGACATTGCATTGTAGAATTGCCAGTGTTGTTCTATTTGACAATTTATTTAAGTCAAACAATATTGAGATCCCAGTAAATAGCACGTGCCCAATTGTGAAGTAATCCCATGTTCGTGATAATTTTACAGTTTCATAACATTGTAAAATATGATATTATTTATGAAAACTAAACAAGAATCACGCTGTCCAGAGATAATTTCAAAAATTAATCACCTCTCCTCTAGATACATATTTTATCAATTGAGAGATCCGTATCAGAGTTGTGTACAAATGGATGTTTTTACGTCAGAGCAGAATCAAAATTTACATTTTAATAGCAGAGAGCACATGTTTATTTTTCATTCCAAATATAATTGCCTTTCGAGTTAGAATAAACAAGCCTTCCAAATATAATAATCAACAAAAACATTAATTTCACAGTATTCTATTCCCAGTTGAAAGGAATTTCTGACCTTCCTCCTCGTTACAACAATAATGTTTGCTTCATCTAGCATTCTGGACATCAAGTTGGCTTCAAAAATCGTCTCTATGTTGCTAATAAAAAATTGGTGCGAATAGTTATCAGAAACCTCCTCTTTCTAGTTGAATATCGTTACTGCTGCTGTCATGAAGAGAGCAATCAAAGTGAGAGTTCACAAGTAAAATAATTTATTACTACGTGTTATAATTTACACATAAGCCTATTATGTCTCCCGTTGGGCCCAACTAGCCCAAAGGGCTAGGAAATTAATAAGAAAGACTTTCAATTATCTTGAATTTGATGTAATGGAAAATAAAGCATACGCATACATTCATTTGAGGATCATTGGAGCCATTGATGGCCAAGATCTTAAAACGTTATCATTAACACTTGAAACTTGTGAATAATTACCGAGTCTTACATAAATCAGATCAAATTTCAGTTTTTTAATGAGCTGTATAATCTAATGAATAAATTAATGGAATCAAAGTAGATTTTAAATGATAGCATTTAGTAAACAGCGTTTAATGCTACTGAAATTTTTCTCATACTTTTAACGGCAAGATGAGAAACGTCATCTATGTCAACTCATGAAAGATGTCTTTCTTAATGATGGAGAGCATTACTTTTCGTCAAAATATGTTATGTTACTAAGTTTTGTTACTTTACTATGCTACAAAGGATTGATTTTCGTTGATATATTATATTCTCATGATAGTATTGGTGTTCCTAAAGCAAATGAGTGATGTGAAGAAAGGAGCATTGAAGTTGGCGAAGAAGTTCTGTATTTTGATAACAGATAAATAGTAAAATTCAATACCATATAATACAGAATCTCTGTATTATCATTCTCCATGGCTCATGAAAACTTAAATAAAAGTTAGATTCTTGAGCTAGATAAAAGCTAATTATTAAGCCATCGAGTAGTAAAGCCGACAGGCATACCTGATAGGCATACTTACTCATTATAAAGCTGATAGGCATTGCCGTCACAGTATGAGAACAAGTGATCTTTTGTTTCTACGTAAATTATTCTTTATTCTGTTTAGAAACAAGTTGGGGTCTGGCTGGAACAGTCAGTCTCAGTTCAGGTAGACGGATTTCATAGGTCCCATTGTCTGCTTCTCTCATAGTCTAAACAGATTATCAAGGGTTCATTGTTTCTCACTCCACATCACCAACGAGACGTAACCTTGATTAGTTTTTTGCGAACCTGTTCTGTATTCCCAATTAATCACTGTCCCTTTTCAATTTGATTTTCGCATCATTTGAAATCACTGTTCATTCTGCGCTTCCCTTTTTTTCTCTGAAGATGTGATATCTTCAAGTTTGAATCACCTTATAGAGCATAATCGAGCTTGAATTTTCATCTGCATGAACTCATAACATAAAAACAGTTAATGAAAGTTTCTTGTCCATCTATAATTTGAACAAACAACAAAAGTCACACAAAAATTTGAACTTCAATCGATTTATCGATTTATATAATCCAAGTCCATCAGATCCTGTGAGATCACTTATATAAAAGCGGAACATAAATTTCTTTGAACGTGAATAGATTGAACTTATGCAGGTCATGTCTTGTTCGGAGATAGCATTTCCAAACTCAAAATCATGATTTACAAAATTATAACTGATTATAATAGTTAATATTTGAACGTTATTGGATTTCAGTCGGTAATAATATGATAAGTATTAAATTAATTAATTTAAAGTACCTAACTTGATCAATGTATGACTGCCCCCTAAAGTATTCCAGATATTATGTTAAATGTGATTATTTTTAAACTTTTTATTTGGACACAATTCTACATATTATATGAAAATATTCATTAATCAGGAACGGTTTGAGAAATAATTAGAAAATGTTATTCTTGAAAATTCATTTTTTAAATTTCTGAAGGTTGATTTTATGTGAGATTATGTTGTTTATTGCAGTCGGCTTTCAGATAAAATAGGAACAAAGTTATGTCAATTAACCTCTTTAGGATTAAAATTGTTTTTTTGAATCTCGAATTAAATTCAGGCCTTATTCCCCGAAAGAAATCCTTACCTCTTTCCCTTCCTTAATTAATCGGTAGTTGGAAGTGAGCGGTGGAAATATTTTGAAATTGATTAAATAAATATTCCAATTCTTAAAAACGTTACCCAAACACTTTGTATCAAATAATGACTGTAGACCAATCATATCAAATAAGTATTGTGAACTTTAAGCGAATAACGGAACTCGAATTATTTTTTTTTCTATTGTAAAGATTTTGTTGAGTCTCTCAAGGGTACTGGAATTGTTAATATTCCCTTTTCCAAAAAGCGTACTCAAATTATTGCTAGCCTATGCACTAAAAACAAAAATAGTCCGTATCATATTTGTTCATTGATATTAAGTCATAAGTTTCATATTTAAGAAGAAAAAAAGAACAATAACGAGTATCTATCATTTGAAAATAGTAGCGTATAATTCAATATAAAAGTTTTGATGGCGATGATGAAACTTAGATGTGGTACGAAAGTATGGCTGAAGATTTTAGCAGGAAAAGATGGCGCTCACCCCTGTTTTTGAACAGCAGGGTTCTGCGTCACTGCTCCCCACGCCCACACACATACACACTCACACAAACGCACGGACAAACGCTCTCTCATGGATTGGGGTAGTATTGGCTAGGGACTCTCCCTTATAATAGTGAAATGAACTCCATTTCTTTAAGTTGACGAGTCTCTAAAAAACAGAATGGTAGTTTGCTCTATTCCTTCTAGGAGAAATGAAGTCTGCTAATTCTTGTTCGTGACAGCTACTCCCCTGTCTTCATTCTCTACAATCATTTGTTTAATTTATTACAATAATTATTTGTAAATAATTGAATTCGAATCAGTAGCCCATCAATAATCCTTCCTCATCCACTTTTATGATTCTTTTCCTTCATTCTAGACATTCATATTTTACCGTTCTTAATAGTTTTCAGTAGATTGAATTTTTCTATTCATTGAAAATAATATGGTTGAAGTATGATCTTATGCGGAATGGAAAATACTGAAGTAACTGTATACTATCTAATCAATTATAATGTAACTTACTTTCTGCGGAGTGTAACACGAAATGTTAAATTTTTTTTTTTTTTTTGGTTGGTATTGTCGATTAACATTATTCCATGCCTGTCTATGAATAGTCCATGCTTGCAGACGTGACAGCCTTCATGAAGACTAGTTTTCCCAGACCTATAATGATTCCTTCTCTCAAATGCTCGTTTAAAGATGGCTGCCAAAGAAGATTTTTCATCGAATAATGACTGTGTTGTCTTTCAATAGAACAAAAACGTAGACAAGCTGGAATAGATATGAACAACTGTAGGAGGTCTAGGCGATCTATGCAGTCGGTTTGGAAAACTGATCTGCATTTGTATCCGTACAAAATTATGAATTTAATAATAACAGTTGACTTAAAAAATTGTCTTAACATCATTATAATACACTCATTACTCACGTACAAGTCTCAGACTCATGTGGGCACCATCAGCACGTAAGAAAGTAGGCTTTTTACGGCCTTTTTGGGGAAATGTTTTTTTTTTTTAATAAGGTCCCAAAGAAGCTACATGTATTCTGTAATAGACATCAATAAACAATAATGACCCAACATGAGATAGCAAAATAAATGTGTGATTATTCTTTGTACCATTTACCGATTAACTGTTAGTGATTGGAACTTCTACTTTTTTCGCAAAATCCATTATTCTATTAATTTTCCGGTCATATATTTATGATATGTCCGGTTATAGACATAAAAGACACAATATAATATTAATAATCAAGTAAATAATCATTTGGAAGTGACAAGCTTACTTAATAAGAATGCAATGAAAATACTTTTAGGTATGTTTATTTGCCCTGTGAGGTGTTGAATTCCACAAAACTTTGAAAGATCCATAAAAATGAATCAGCCTATTCAGATTGTTTCACTTGATAAAAATGTTGTGAACAATTAGTTGGTTCAGGCAACATGGCAAGATGTAAAGTTATGCTTCTAGCTTAAATTTTAGATTCAAATTAAGATTTCACGTAATTAATTTCTAATCTATCTATGCAAGAGAAAATATTTTTCTAAATATTAAATTCCAATTGTGTAACTGGTGAACTGGGAAAGGACGTGTTCCTTGTGAATAGGTTTAACCATCTATCTTACAGGCCAGCCGAAACACAAGAAATCACAAGAATCAATTGAGACAAGGATATTAGTTAATGATGAATGTTAAGAGAGCTGTGGTAAATTAAGATCGAGACTATAGTAAAATGTTAAGTAGAAGCGTACTTCCGTCCTTTAATTGCTTTCTGTATGATGGTAATAATGAGAATCCACCTAACAAGCAATGGAAGAGCTACTGAGAGTATTCTTGATGGAGAAAAAGTGCTCAAGGAAGCGGTAAATAATGTACAGAGAGAAAGAGAGTGGAAAGATGGATAGTGAGAGATAGAGAAAAAAGGTATTGGAAGAGAGAAGATCCAGGATGATATTATAGGCTCGTGGCTTGGTATCACTGGGTTGTGACGGACCACCCCTTGAAGTTTCCTAATAATGTATTACGCATTGGCATTCTCTCACTCACACACACACACACACACACACACACACACACACACACACACACACACACACACACACACACACACACACACACACACACACACACACACACACACACACACACACACACACACACACACACACACACACACATGCTCACTCGCTCATACTGTCTCTCCTTGTGAGGCACTTCATGATAGTTGACGACTTGGTGTTGACAGGCAACTTCCGGATGCTACAAACCCCATTACCATGGTTGCTGAACATCATACACCCCAAGTCATGGCGAATAAATATGATGCAAACTATATTCAAGTAAGTTTGATACAATAATGTTGTAGCTAATACACTGGGCTGATAAACAGTTTATTTGTTTATTGCATATGAACGATTTCAGCATCGCTTATTCTTCCCATTCTTATTTGATTTGTCTATAGTAATACATCGATAAAGAAGCAAATTAAATGTCAATGTTGTAAGCTACCTTCTTGACCAAGTTTTGCTTTTGCTGATGAGTTTGAGACTTGTGTGTGAGTGACGAGGTAAAGATCGCACAAAATATGTCGGGCTGAATGAGAAACGAATTCGTGACCGCAGAAGTAGCTGACAGAGTCTTATCAGACAGAAGCGCTCTAATCGGTTGCAGCACTGCGGTAATCAAAAAATGTATAAAAGTTAAAAAAGTAGAGAAATGAGAGTAAACGTCATAAAAAGCTCCAATATTTTATGAGAGATAGAAGAGTGAATGCTCCTACTTCATAGGACTGCCTATTGCCTAATTAAATTAATTAACTGCATTTTGATAACTGTCTTCAGAAGAAACTACAGTGCGAGACTGAGCTCCGTGTCACTCGGAGGAATGCACGACGTCACTATGTCATTGCAAAAGTAATGCAATTGCGCGTCTCTGTGCGTGCGTACACGCTGCCCAGTATAGTATTCTTCGTCTCTCCACTTCAGCCGGCAGGGACACGGAGCTTAGTCTCGCACAGTACCAAACTTAATATTCAGTCAAATTTGTAATTGCTCGCACAGATATATTAACAACTAGTTATTCCGAGCTTTACATCACCATGCATAGGTGCGACCTGATAACTCTGACACCAGACCTGAGCCAGCCAGGTCACTCGATATTATTATTATTATTATTCCGTGTTTCGGAGGACACGTTAAGCCGTCGGTCCCGGTTGCATATAAAAAAAAGCAGTCGTTAAAAAAACGGCGAGGTGGAACTACCTGTAAGGGTCTCCCCACCACGAAAAGCCATACGAATTTACTTTTTTTTTATTCTTTTTATTATTATTATTATTATTATTATTATCATCACCATATATTGGGATAGTTCATAATACAAAATATCTTGAGTAATATGAAAAAAAATTCTCAGTATCAGACTCATCCTTACTCAATTCTGCAAAATCGAGAAATAAACTTTATTCATGATTAAAAACAGATGTTTCAGCAAAATTCGTACGATATTCCATCAATGTTGTTACCAATTATTGATTCTCAGTATCACGTGCACCACTCCCAAACTCAAAAAATTTACAAACAATGAGTACCATGGACACACTTGAAAACTATCCTGGAATGGATTATTCTATGACATAGTATAGCCTGATCCATCGAGTATTATCACGTTCTTAGTTCTAAAACAGATCATGTCGGTTTTTCATTTTGTATATTAAATGTTTTAGGGCCATCGAAATACACAGCATCATTTCCGGTGGGTCAAAGCGAATATTGCCATCAGAGTCCGGTGCAGGTTAATTGGAATTCGAATCCTTTATAACTGTGACAAATTCAATTAGTGTACGTGTTTCTGTGTAACTGCTGTGGGCCGCACTGCCCTATCGGCTCTAGCTAGACAACGCTCACCATCACAAATATGCTCTACCACTGAAAAAACTTACATATAGAGAGACCAGTGTAAACTATGCATCGTTATATTCCACATCAAAAACATTATTTGCAGGCCGGAACTTATTCATCATGGCGCTAACAATAGACAAAAAATATTCTCGCTTTGTTAACTATATCAAAGGATGAACTTCTCTATAAATTTAATTAAATTGAGTAAGCCCATCCAATCGTTGAAAATAGTTTTGGTATAACTCTTGGCTACTTCCTAATTTCATTAGAATTTGAATTCAGCACTATTCTATGTGTCATTTTTCAACAATGTTTCCAATTACAACTACTCAGTTTGTGGTTCACTAAATTCGATTTTAAGTCCGATTTGACAAAACATCAAATCTGCAGGAAAGTAGAAGCCAATTTGCAAAAACAGAAGAATTCAAACTCCATTTTAAACAACGGGAGAATCCTATTTCAATTCTACTGAAGAAATATTTGTAGCAGTGTTTGTGTGAAAGAAGAAGAATAATGGTGAAAAACTTAATTACTGCAGTGGAGAGGAAGTTTGGATCTTCAATAAAAGTATTTCAAAGAAGAAATTAACCTTGTTCCTTGAAAATCCACTTGCCAAGAATATAATAAAACAAATTTGCGATAATTGGTTTTGAGTTCAGCTACCAGAATCAATTTAAGGAACTGCATTATTCCTAGAGAACAATAATTTTTATCCGATCACTCTGCTTTTAAATAGATATCAGACGTGATAAAAATTATAAATAGCCTATTGAACAATTTATTATTACTCAGCTAAAAATTAGAACGAATTTTTTAGTAATTGTTTAAAGTAATAATGGACTGGTTACTTCAACTTCTCTACAGATGAACTGTATCTGTATAACAAAAGTTCAAGGATAGATTAACCACGGCATGTTCTAGCATGTATGGTTGAATATTAGGCTGCTTGTAACATTCCTATTTGCCTTTACTAACAGCAAACCTATATAACTAAAACCTTTTTTCATTACAACAACAAAAAAACGATTTATTCTAACTACTCTTAGGATTGTTCTTGATTTTCCGAATAACCAATCTGCAGAAATTGAAACTTCGTTAGCACATTTCTAGGTACTATATACGAGTTTGAAAATGATCAAAAAAGTTGGCAACATGGAGTACTCCAAGCAAGGAAGAAAGCAGACCAAATGAATCATTATTTTGCTCGCAAACTGTGTATATTATAATAATAACATAGCATTACCTTGGATGGCACAAATTTATAATGAACTTCACGAACTTCACATTTTACTCTACCGGTTGTCAAATTTCATTCGAGAGCGTAACAACGTTGGAATGACAACGCAAAACAGGAACAAATAATTAGAAATAAAATGCGAACGCTGCGATAACAACGAGTTCTCTTCTAATGTTTTGGTAGTAGCAAACAATGTTGTTGGAGAGGAGTGGCGGCCATGGCTTCTTTCGAGGCTCTAATTATTTTCGCCCAAGAAGTGAAAAGTGCTGCGAGAAGACGGTGGCGTAGCTTCATGTCTCGCGTTTCTTCATCTCGCGATGAGGAAAGCAATTTCGCTTTTAATATAAAATTAACAATGAAACAAGAAATTGTACTTTGAGAATGTGTTCGTACATATGCGTACAAGCACACCGATAATACCAGGCCGAAGGGGCAGAGCAGAGGGTAGCATAATGATGCGTTCTGCCTTTTGTAATGAATTCCTCCGTCTACTGCACTTCTTTGGCTGAACCGCTTCGCTGCGCTCATGTTTCCACTTCTTTCGTCTTATTCTTTGCCCCTTCCTCCCACTCTACCACTCTTCCACCCCAGGAACCCCTTTCTTCCATCCGCTCCAAATCACCCTCTTTCTTTCAATTTTCGTCAGCAATTCCTTTTCAAGTTGGAGCCCTCTTCGAATTACATCTTCCACTTTCTCTACGACATCGGTCGTCTCTCCAGCGACGTTCCCGGGGCGGACAAGTTTTTCCACTCCCATTCGATACAGGCAACTGTTTAATTAAACAAAAACCATCATCTCAACTTCTCCCCCACTCACTTAAACTTTTCAATGCTAGGGAACAGCGGCTATTTATTTTGAAGAAGTAATTGCACATGAGAATGGAATGCGCTGTTTTAAACCAAGATGAGATCAGTGATTCACTTGACGAAGATGAGACGTACGAAAATAGTTGAGTAGTAGTTCACTTTTATAGCTTCTAATGTAATTTATTCTCGAATGATACATTTCATAGAATGATGACTTTGGGCTGGATTAGATAGGTTTATTGGAATTCTAAATTCACATGAGATGACAATTAGTATAAGTATAAGCCTATTATAAAGTAAATAGTGAGGTGTAGTGTATAGGCCTAAAAGAAGTTGAGAAAGCTGGAAAATGATAGGTTTACTATTGCGATTGCAGTTCTATCAGCCACTGTTACAACTATCAAGTTGTTGCAGCAGAAATAATCGTATTCATAATAATGATGGATTCTTAAGTTACTCATGAGCCAACTAAGTAGATTCAATTGACCAGAAAAAAATCTGTTCTCTGCTGTAAAATTACTTTCTGGTGGTTCGGAACCCACCTAAAACTGAGGGTCTGATTCATCAATTGCCATCAGCCAACTCGTTACCCACGCATAGATCTCAGACTCATGTGGGCTTCATCCTTCGAAAAAAATATATACACAACGTATTCCAGTAGAAATATAAAAACGTATCAATTTTAAAATTTATCAATAGACAAATGCTTAGTTTTCGACGATATCATAACCTAGATTTGAAAAAAATATCATCTGTTTAAACGGATCATCATGCTCCCATAACACGGCTGAACGGCGAGATGGAACTACATGTTTGATTGTTTGACCGGTAAAAAACCGGTGAGTCTGCTAGCACCTGCTAGCCGATAAAATATCGGCCGATTTTATACTGGCCGTCCAAAATAGCCTAATAGTGTGCAAATAGCCTAAAGGTTCTCCCCACAATAAAGAGTTACACGCTAATCATAATAATTTAGTGTCCCAGTATATAGCTCTAGTTCACTAGAAGTTTCAAATCACGTGACAATTATTACTGATTACAATGTATTCCAGTATTAATAGATCTATGGTTGATAGATTTTATTGAAACGGTCCTTTTTATCCGAGCTCGTTCGGATACTGCTTCAAAAAAAGACAATATTTTCTAATTGTATTTCTTATAACTCCTGCCATTATCAAAAAAAATTGAAAAGCCTACCAAGAATTTTATTATTGTCAAACTCCAATATTTGTGAATAATATCAGTAGTCTGTTTTGGCTCCTTGAGTGCGCTAAACCTATAAATAAATTACTCCCTCTACAATAAGTTATGAAGTTTGTTTACTTATTCATATGTCGTGCTGTGTTTGCTGTTGACAAGAGGCAAAAATTATTGGACAACCTTGTACATTATAATCACTTCTCTACTTTTCTGAGCATGATTCAACATTGTTTTTTGAAAAAATAACCTTATTTCCATGGAAGAAAAACAGTCACCTAATTATTATTTTTTCACATTGTTACAGATCGATGTTCTCTGGACACATGTACCTTCTGTCTTGGAATTTGACCAGGTTTTTTCAATCTCAGACTGGATCTACGAGAACCAAACTCAAATTATCATTACTTGATGATCCAATTTTTAGGACCAGATAAAATAAACGTTTTCCAGCTACAATTACAAGCTAGAGGTATCTCTATTTAGGCTATAGGTGGGTTTATAAAGTATCTTTTACTTTTGAAACAGACGTAATTTTGGGTGTCAGTCCTCATAATATTCCATGGAAAATGTTTGAATCTAACGTTTAAAGTTGTTCTTGCAGCTTACTTTACACGACTATTTCTCATGATAGAAACTACTTTGGAATATTTTGAATAGTTATTCATTCAAATTGACCCGAAAGTATTTTCAGACAAGAACCCTGTATGATATCCACGTTGAATTGGAATAGATGTAAGCTATAAGATCAGAAGAAAATTTCTCCAAGCTGTTAAGAGAATGCAGGAGAGAGAAGCTTGAAAAGTAAGAAAATGAGCATTATCAGTTCAGTGACAATAAATACTGAACAAACTCTCACATTAGTGGAAGTGACATCAGAATGTTTCTCGTTAAAGAAGAAGAAGAAGAACCCATATGAACGAATTTCTCCATGCGATTCTCTTTAATTGGAGTTTGGGAATTCAGATAAAATTTTGACTAATGCATCATTGTGCCACAAGAACAACCCTTATCCTCTTATCTTCATAGCCCTAGGCCTTTTCCTGCTTCTTGCGGAGTTTGAATGCAGAGTGAAATGCACAAAGAGCTCTCCTTAATATAATCTAGCAAAGCGGGTGACTTCAAAATTTTGGTCTAAAAATGAATGTCACCATATCAGTTCTCCCCTTGAGATTTTGTTCAAGACATTCCAGGGACAGACCTAATAGAGGTGATTATATCGGTGTTCCTGATCCAAAACAGAACTGAAAGACAGAATAAAATTATGATGGATAGCTTCTGAACTCTAGAAGTCTAGAATGTGATTAAGTAGAGCTCAGTTTTAGAAATATGGAGCTGAACTCGACAAGAGAAAACTTTGAGCGAAATGTTTCAACAAAGAATTTGAGCGTTTTCTTATTTGTATAGAGATAAAAGTTGGAAAGAATTCGTGAGTACATTCAAGACCAAACGATGAGAGAACTCCCCTGGGGACTTGGTAGGTTGCTATGAGTTTGATTGATTTTTTAGCTAAGACGCTAGCAGACCTACAGTTGCCTACCATATAATTCATGCTTACAAAAATAAACTTTATAATTTGATGGGTTTGGTTATGATTCAAGTAGCTATCACTTGTTTAATCAATAATAGTTCAGTATAAAACTATATAAAAGGGAGCACCATGCTAATCCATGTTGCTACACACCAATACATTTATTAAAATCGATTCCATTGAACGTAATTTGTGTAGAGGCTACGTCATCTTCCTTGATCTTGGAAGATGAGATTGGAACATGATAAGACTCCCTTAAATTCGAGTGAGTTGAGCAGGGATGTGAAGACGAATGAAAAATATTTTGTACGTTATCGAGAGCGGGAGCATTGGGGGAATGGATGTCAAGTACTAAGTAATGAAGTGAGGGATTGGGGGACTCGAACGACTTTGTTCACTTCAATTAACTTTCTATAAGAGTGTACTTGTTTTGGTGTGTGTGTGTGTGTGTGTATGTGTGTGTGCGATGCGTGGGCGAAAAAGGGCAGCAAGGGAGGAGAACTGCAAACGAAGAGAAAATACTGGTCTATAAGGAAAGAAGAAGAGTTCTTTAAAGTTTGCTCAAGAGGAGAAAGAGGAAGAATTGGAAGAAATTGATCAACGAAGGAAAAGGGCGTATAAGGTGGGTGCGTTTGGGTGGGTTGGAGGGGAACGAGTTGACGCGAGATAATAAAATGCAGACGTGGAGTAAGAAAAAGATGGCGCTCTCATTTTCTCTTCACATCCTGGTACTGTTCTTTTAAATTCTCTTTAGCTCTCCTTTCGAGCTCGCCCCTTGTCTACGTCATCATCTGTGAAGGGTAACGAAGTGTGAAGACTGGCAGCGCCTTCGCCCTCCCGCTCCCCGCTTCCACCCTGGGTACAGCCTTGGAAAAACAGGAACGACGCCGGAAAAAGAGGGAAAAGCAGAGCTGCCTGCCTTTCTTATTCCGAGCTGCAAAGGGTGAGCTTCCTTAGCGGCAAGAGGGCGAAGGGTGAGTCGACTACAAGGGAGATTGAATAAGAAGTCTGATAAAAATCCCCAGCGAAATGGAAGTGGAAGACGGGGCTGCTGCGATGGATACGAATGGGTCGGGCGGCTAGGAACGGGGGAGCGGCGGGCACTCGCGAAACAAAGGCTCAGAAAATGAAGAGAAATGGGATCTAATTGGAAAAAGGAATCAGACAGGAATCAGCAGGAGTTGCCGGAGGGAGCGCGCCGAAGGAAGCTTTTTATTCAAACATCCCCCACTCGCCAGCCAGCCTTCCTGCAAGTAAGCGACGAGTACTTTGGAGGGTGGTTCTTGAGATCCGGGAGAGTTTGTATTGTCGGAAAGAGAAAGAGAAAGATATGAGAAAAGAGCGCATGCAATGAACGAAGAGTTCTCGACGAGGAAAACTCTACCTGGTTATCATTTGAAATCCTAATTTGTTGGACGACTTTCCAGGTATTCAAATGCTGCAATATCATTGAGGAATTTCAATTATTTCGTGCGAAATAAAGTGCTTCAACGTCTGAAAACGTAAATTTTATTTCCTTCTCATGAAAATTCTAATTTTAATGCAAAAGCAAGCCTAATCTGCTTCAGAATACAATATTCCTGATGATGGAATTTCATTCTGGATGGAACTTGTGGATGTGAAAATAAGCAAAGACTGAAAATTCGTTCTACTCCTATAGCAACGTTCTTTTCTTGACCATGGGATGAGAGCAAATAATCTCAATTTCTTCGAATTATGGGCAAATTTGATTTACGAGTATTATTCAGGCTACAGTTCAAGTTCGTGAAAATCTCGCATGAATACTGTATTTCATCTGCGGGTATCTTGATAGATGAATACTTCCACGTTACTCCACTATGTCTTGTGATACAAATGTTTAATAATATAAAATTGATAATAATCCAACAGAAGTTTAGAATGCAAGTATTAATACAATTATCATTCATAGTTTTTTCCTAGCTAATAAAATCAATATTCCACTGGAATGTTTGTTAAACAGTGCTGTATATATCTGGATACAGGTACATTTGGAATGTAGAAGAAATACTTGATAGTGTTTTCAAATGCAATTGCACTGATTGAATCAAAGGTTTCTTTTCCTCTTTTATTGTATGATAATAATTATTATCTGAAATATTGATCCGATTGATCTTTATTGATATTGACAGTTTTTATTTCAATCTTACCAGGAATTGAGTCTGAAATATAAAGTCTTTTTAATTTTTTTAACTTTCAGAGTCGAAGAATACATTGAGCCTACCATTTTAATATAGTTGCCTTTTTTGTTAGATCTCTAAGGAAGAAATAATAAGAAAATAGAATGATAGGAAATAGAAAGCTTAAGAATAGAATTAGTGCTGCAGTCAAATGCAAAGGATATTGATTGATTGCTGTTGAATGTTGAAGGAGAAAATGGGAACAAATACGTGACTATTGGAGCTCCGCTGAGCTGGATTTGATGAGATTCATCAGATTTTACCGTTTTTATATTTTCTGCGTGGTGGGAGAGCTGAAAATGTTACTTTATTAGACGTTTACCTGATGTGAAGTTTAATCGCAGCTGATTTTTTTGGACTGCGTTTGAATGATGCTAAAATATTGATTCTTTTCTTATAGAATGATTTCAAGTGATTAGTCATGGTTTTCTTCTGTCACTGGATGTGAATTGTGATGCACTTATGCATTGGATCTGAGCAACAAATGACTGGGGATTGTGACGTGTGAGAGCAATGTGTGAGTGAAGGGACGGCGATGCACTGTACTGCATGTGTGACGTGACACACTCACCCAGTGAACATGGAGGGGGGGGGGGCTCACTACTCAGCAAACCAAACTCTGCACACGAGAGTGAGAGAGAGGGCTGTCGGCTGAATATTTGCTGAGAAGAGTGAGATGGACAAAGGAGACTTGCATGTCCTGGATACATGATGGCGTTGCACACTTAATTGGGGGCCGTCTCTCATCCGAAATTGCGGCCCGAAAAGAGAGGGATTCTTTTTTGGGGCGGACTGAAGTGTTGGGGCTTCTTTCAGGGTGTGTGTGTGTGTGTGCCTGCGAGGGAGGAAAGGCTGACAGCAATGCAAAGTATACACAGTAATTCGAGGGCTTATTTCTTTTGTCTGACTCATTCTCTTCGTTCCTCACCCTCATCGCATAAACCGCCCACCACCCACCTCACTCGCTCATACCCACACTCACCCCATCATAACCACCATCAATCCTTATTCTCCTTTTTTCTTCTCTTTTTCTTCTACTTTTTCTTCTTCTTTTCCTTTACTTTTTCCTCTTTCTTCATTCTTCTTTTTCCTTTTCTCCATAATAATTTTCTTAATATTCTTTTTCGTCATCTTCATTCATCACATTCATTGTATGAATCGCCCACCACCTCACTTCCTTCACTACCTTCTTCAGCTCCCCAATTCTTCTTCTTCTTCTTCTTTCCAATATCATTTCATTAACTTTCTATTCTTCTTCGTCGTCACCATTTTTACCCTCATTTTCGTCTCTCTCCGTTTTACTTTTTTCTATTGCTGCTGCCTCTTCTTTCTTTCTTTTTCTGCTTTTCCATCATCACCATCACCATCACCATCACCATCACCATCACCATCACCATCACCATCACCATCACCATCACCATCACCATCACCATCACCATCACCATCACCATCACCATCACCATCACCATCATCATCATCATCATCATCATCACCATCACCATCATCATCATCATCATCATCTATCACATCATCATCATCATCATCATCATCATCATATTTATTTCATAGCCGCATTGAATTAATTGCTGACCACCTCTACCTGTTATTCATTTTCTCCTTTTTTATGTTTGTTTTCTTTTCTCTTTTTCTTTCGTTTTCTTTATAACCTCCATCATCATCATCATCCTTCTTCGTTATTATCATCATCATCATCATCATCATCTCATTCTTCTTTGTTGTCATCATTATCTTCTTATTCTTGTTTTTTCGGACAGAAAACAGCTGCGGTGGAAAACTTCTACGGCGCGAAGGGTTGATGAAGTAGAGTCGTCCCTTCACAACGACACCATCGGAAAAAAGATGGCCGACTACAACGCCTTCTCCTCCTCCTACTCCACCACCTCACACCCGGCGTCTCCTTCGTGTCGTTTTGCTGTTCCTTTTCATTCGCTACCACTCTTCTACTTTACTTACCGTACTCTTATATCGCGTGGCGCAGATAGCCCAGCACAGCCGTCCCAAGGCACTTTCCTCATACCCTGTTTTTCTCAACCGCTCACCCAATTTCACACATTTCCTCCTTCCTACAAACCGAGTGCTTCTCGCTCCATCAACTCGACTCTTCGGTAAAAACTTGCAACTAATTTATTCCCTCGACCTTTTCAAAAGTTTCTTAACTAGTTTTAACGCCATTTATAGAGAATCCCTTGATAGGACTGGATTATTTGTTCTACAAACGTAGAACTTCTCAGTCTGAATCTGAATAGAGAATTTATAAAATAATTTATCAATACCTAAAATATTTGAGTCTGACTCTAGCTTTATTATCGATTCTTCTACTAGAATAACCGTTGAGCTATTCAGTCTATATATTTATACATCTGAATACAGAGTTTTTGCGTCTTTCATCAATACTAAAAAGATTCCTGGATTTCTTTTTCCATGACGAACTGCGTTGTTAATATTAACTTTTTAAGTGAATTCAACAACAATTCCCTATGAAAATGTATCTCAAAGATTTGAAAACGTTCGGCCTACAGAGTAAGTAAATTCTACTTATTCTCAATGAAAATTTGACTGCAAGTCGTTGAATTCACTTAAAAAGTTAATACTAAAAAGATTCTTCCATACAAAATGGTCTAGTTTCTTCTTTCTGTGTATGTTTAGTAGAGAACTTGTTCATCTCATTTTCTACTTGAATGACAGTACAACCATTCAACGACTTATGTCTTGATAGAGAGTTTTTAATTATTCATCAATACTTGGAAGATTCTTTCTTACAGAATGCTATCAGTTTAGGAATGAATTAGATAATCAATACTATTTTTCAAACTCAAATGACTAGAGTAATTCCAACTTAAGGATGAAAATGAGAGCATCAAATCGACAATATTAGAGGATAAGTTAGGAAGTAATGATAAGAGGCACTGCTTTTTTATAGAATCATCCCCTTATTGGTGAAACTAAATTTCTCCACAGTAGAATACGAATAAGTTATTATATTCTCATCATTAAATACTAAAAAACTTTGTTGATTTTTAACAAACTTCTATGATTCCAGTTTCTGCTCCTGTTTCATATTCCATTCTATTTATTTAAAAAAATTAAGCTACATGCAAGAAGTTGCAGCAGTTTTGTTGAAGCAAGGTCAGTTTTGATTCGAAATCTCCTATTTTTGAGTACATATTCTTTATTATATTGAGATTTTTTCAGTACTTGATGTGTGAGAAGATAATAATGTATTTTTCCGCTAGAGAAACAAATTTGTTAAGCGGTTAAGGCCCCGACTCCATAACCATCCGAAATTTTCCGTTGATGGTGTTCAAAATCATTGTCACCAATAACACTATATAAACTTCGTCATAGTAAAATATTACTAGATGTCGAACATTTTTGAAATCTATTGCCGTCGGATGCCAACCGTAACCTAAACTAAAATCCCTTTTTGAAAGCTATGGGTAAGTGTCATGCAATATACTTATGTTTTTTTTTCAGTACCATATACCTATGGATAAAAAATAGAGAGATTATTTTGAATAATAAAGTTTAATAGGTTTTTTACATGAAAATTAATGTTTTTTTTAATACAACACAGAAAAAACAACACTGGAGGAAAGAGAATCCTAATTTGGAGGAAACAGGAAGGCTTGGAACGTTACCTGACAGTCTAATATGATTAGAAACTTCCAGATGGACCTCAAACAACAAACAAGAAAATTCTGAAAGATAAACAGGTAAAACATACATTAAAACGAGAAAGAGTATTGTTTTTGCATCCATTAAGAAATTAGGTGAGTCGTGCCACTTAGTGTAATTGGTTTGAAATACAATCCTTATCACATGTGCGAGAGAATGCATTTTTCAAGCCAGTCATCTAACTTTGAATACAATCAACCTAATACTGCCGGGAAGAAGTCTTCTTCTCATACTCCTCACTTCTAAATCAAACATCATCACATTCAGCTTATTCAATGATAGAAATTTGATAATTTTTATTCTAGATGCAGACATTTTTCTCCTTAAATCTTGGTGTTTAAGAGGAGATAATTTTTTCGCAAATGATTCCTGTCAAATCGGAAGTGTACCTACAACTCTCGTTGAATAAGTTTGCAATAATGATGAATGATGAACCTGAAACTTTCTTTTTCGAAATGTGAAATTGTGTTCATCGCTTACCATATAGTGATAAAATAGCGATGTTGTTTATTAATTGATGATCTTCTTCTGATTCTTGCATTCATGGTTTAGGCTCTTGCCTGTTCTGACTCACTACAGCGTTTTAGATTTCTCACAATAATTATATTATAATCTTTATATATAAATTATAATCTTTACTAATTTCATTCAGGACATAAACTGATCTTTGGAGGTCATCTTCATTTTCTTGTATGATCCACAAGTCATCCACAAATATTAATGAGTTCAGGTAATTGTCTTCACTTAATTTAATACCTAAACCTACTTTGCATTTCCATTTCCTGAAAATGTGGTCAATGTAAATGTTGAATAAAGTGGGTGATAAGCTGCACCCCTTGTCTTACTTCTTGATTGATTGTCAATTCTTCAAGTCTTTCATTACCTGTATTTACCACTATCTGCGTCCTATGGTATAACGTTTTTATCACATCAATAAGTTGAAGTGGATATCCTCTTTCCAACAGAATCTCCCAGAGTAGAAATTGATAGGGACCGTTAAAAGTAGACGTGACACCTCATGATCAAGATGAAAATCAAAACAATGTGTAGAATTAAAAATTCAAAATAAAAGTGTTGTGTCACCAGAATCCAGTGAAATTGTAGTTCATCATTTCTATGAATAATCCTCATAAATTAATGTATAATCTACAAGCTACAAGCTAGTGAAAACAAAAATGAACCAGAATGAGGAATGGAGCACAAAAATTGTCGCCCCTTAATATATTAATATATATAATATATAATATATAAAATATATAATATATAAAATATATAATATATAAAATATATAATATATAAAATATACATTTTCTCAAGTCAATCGACTCCTCACTTATTTTACACCCTCTCAGACTTTTCCATTCTTCTATCACATCTTGCCTCAAGGAGAACAAAGGCTTTTCAAAATATTCGCTATTTGATCCGTTCCTTTTTCTATCATACAGTTCTGCTCATTCTAAGCAAATTTTACAAATGTACGTTATGGATTACAGAGTATGTTACGGGAGTAGTCTCTATCGATCAAGAATATCGAGTGCTGTTATTAAATTAATAATTTTATGGATAGCAAACATGGACAAAGCAATTTTTCCTACATACACGGAGGTGCATTAGTTAAGCAATGTGAGTTTTAATTTTGAATATTCCACTTCCAAAATTATTTTTGGCTACTGAAATATCAGTTTTCTCAATATCATTAACCTACAGCTACTTTATTCCACGCAGTACAGATTACACAAATACAGATACTTTCCTTACTCTGAAAGTCCTTACTTTTGGTTCCATGTAGCGTAATAGATAGCTTAAGATACGTAGTGGTTACGGTATGTATTTGAAAATAATGATTCCTAGAATAAGTTATTAGGCTTGATCACTTGAAAACTTCCTAAAAATGATGTAATCGGGTTATTTTCTCGCTGTTCATATCGATTTCAATGTTTAGTAGGTAAATTGATTTCAGCAGCTGAAATTGTAAACCCTTTACATCATGTTTTCGAAATTTTACACTCGAATTAAGAACTTCATTGGCGCAGATTTCGAACAATACAAAAATATCAAAGTATGAGTCATTGTTCAGATTATCTTAGTTCAAATATTATGTTGAATCTCTAAGCAGGAGAAGAAGAATGGGAAAGTTGTAGAAAAATTCCAATGGATCAAATACTTTTCTTCCTATAAGATAAACTCACTCTTAAACACTTCTCACTTGGCTAATACTCCAATGACTCTGCTTATAAATCTAACTTCAGGCTTCCTCAACTCGAAGAAGATTTGAATACTTTTCATATCTCCCGTGAATTGAGAAAGCCTCAAGGTGAGTACTTCTTAGTATCTACCATGAAACCCACTTTTTGGCATTTCCCAGCTGTTATATACATGTATTTGTCCAATTTATCACAAAAGTTACATACAAAACGCTTTTAAATAGGTAGTTTCAGTGAAAACTTCTTATTTTTAATAACAAAAACAGTTTTCTATCAGAAAACCATGTTTTTACTATATTTCTGACACTGATCTAAAAATGATTTGGATTTATCCTCTCCCTTTATGGTAGGTAGAGCATTATTCACGGTTTTAAGAATAAATGTTTTTTGTCATTAAAAACGGAGAATTCCACTGAAATTTGTTGTGCATCAGGGAATATATGTTCTATAATAAATCTGTTTGGGCTACGATGTATTTACAATAAAGATCGAACAGCATTCAACTTTAACGTCCGGGTAGTATTCTTGAATGTAACATGGAGGTGATATGTTTGGGATGAATTCTGAAGACGTTAATTATTCAAAGATGCCGGAATAAGGAAGAGAAGTTAGGGGGTCTGAAAAGAAGATGAAAGATTATTGATTTTCTCAGATCGCGTTCTGGCAACGAGTTGGAAGGGGGATATTAAAATTTCGGAAAGACTGAGTTGTGCAGAGGCACCGTTAGGCGCTGGGGAAGAAAGGAAAGAAGAAAATACGAGGGCCGAAGAGTTGAGAGGGTGGAGTGGCGTGTGGGAGTAGAGGGTGGCGTCCCCCTTTTTTCTTGGTGGAGGGACGTCGTTCGTTCGGAAGGGTAGTACGCGATCTTTTCCTCAGCACCGCTAATAACCAGACAAAGAAGAAAATGAGAGCTCTGGAAATGAGTTTCTGTTTCAACAAGATGAACTCCCCGGAGGAGGAAAAAGCCGAGCCCCCGAAAAAGAGAGAAAATGACGGAGGGCGAAGGCTCCAACTTCTCCATTTTAATGAATACTCTCCACCTCCGTCTACTTTTCTCTTATCTTTTCTTCCCCTCATCTCTTATTTTCTTTCTTCTTCACATTCGCTTTGCAAGAAAATTTCCAGCAGCCATCCCCAATATTATCTTCTCTCGAGAAGAACTTGCACAAAAGGAGCAGTAGTCATTCCCCACACTCCTGTTTATTTGTATGCGAGTATCAAATACGATTGTGCGTGTGAAGATCCATTCTTCAATCCAACTTATAATTCATGCCTTATAAGCTGAACTTGAATTGAATACGACCTGGGGGATAAGTGAGCGATAAATCTTGCTCTTCAAGAAAAAATATGTAAAAATTGAGAACCTAGAAAAGCTTAATGGCAATCAATGATTTAATAGCTTGATAGTAACGTCGAATTGTGTGATTTTGACTGCAAGTAACGGCGAGGTGGATAATAATGATAATTCAAAAAAAAATTCTGTATCTACAAATATTAGGCATACAAAGTGGTTAACGGAAATTTTCGGAGTGGCTGCCGTGTATACATTAGATTGTACGCTGGTAAGTGCAAAGCTCTCGTACAAATAACTACCACTCTCCAACTCCCATACTACATATGTGAAATGAAAATAAGGCCGACAATATAAAGTATAGAGTATATTTTTCATCTCATCCACTTTTTTAAGCGAATAGAAACTCTAATCTATCAAGATCAAGAAAATCATTGTTAACAAATTTATTTATTTATAGGGTACTCGTTTGTTTTTGTCTATGAGATAAAGGTTATTAAATAAAGATAGATCTACTCGTAAAATACAACTAGTTGTAAAAAACTACAAGCTTTGAGCCAATACTGCATCTATTATTAAATTCCGACAAGAGTCCACATATTTCCACACAGGCTATGTTTTAATTTCTATGCGACAAAGAATAACTCAATTGTTGAGATTTATTTATTCCAAGAAGATCAAAATAATGTTCAATTTGAGTGAAAAATTAAAATTTGATTCAACTTTCTTCAAAATGGGACTGAACATATTGAATTAAATCTTTGAATACTGACTACATAATAAGTAAGTTGATTCAAAGTTTAACAGTTCATAGTTAAAATTGTAGCCTAATCAAAACATAGACTAATGAAATCTAGTGATAGACTATAATGAGTGAAGTTTGTAGTATCGACATTCATGATAGTTTTTTAAAAATGATAACACGATTGACCTGATGTCGGAATATGAATCCAACTCATACCCGAAGATTTGTGGGGAATATAGCAGGAATCTGTTCAGAGATAGTTAAACTGAATTTTTCATCACTTTTATGCTTGTTTATCTTATAAGGCTCTAAAAAATACAAGCTATTAGATGTATAATATTGGATAAATTTTTACTGATTATGTAGTCCCTAGTCATGATTTATCAATCATTAATTGCAATAATGGCACTGTGATGTCAACAGATATATTATGACAGAGTCTGCAAATAGGATAGTCGAATCTTAATCTTGTCCCATTCCGTGAATCTTGAGTGGTCAAAAGCGCAAACAGAGTGAATCAATAAAGGAAAGAATAATATTTTTAATCATTAATGAGCCACTTATATTGACCGAACACATGTATGATATTGATAGCATACAATCTACTCATTCACAAAGTGATTGAGACTTGATTATATAAATGATTTTAAATATTTTCTCTTTGGTCAAATGTGCATTATTTTAGTAGATTTCCCGCATTCTGTTCCCATTGTACTACCACAGAAATATTATTTTAATAGTCACATATTCTCATTTCAAACTGTGTACATGAGATCTCAATGCTCAATAGACGATATTATAATAGGGAAAGCTTAAACGTGGTGAAGAACCTGACAGCTCAAGACTTCTAAGAAGATTCATCTTGATCTCGAAGCTGATAGAATGATAATTTCAATAGACAAAATTTATTCCTATGAAGCTTCAGATTTTATCAAAAAATGTACAACCTATTCCCACCATATGTCACCACTGTTTGAGCATAATTTTATTTCCTCCTAGACCAAATTTGGTGGAAATTAATCCTCATTTTACGAAAAGTAAGAGACAAAATAAGTGAAGTGCGACGGTTCTCGTGGAGTTTAGAATAAGGAAAAACCACAGTTTAAAGTGACATTATTTGTAAGCTAAGCTCATTTAGTAGCGGTTCAAGTGGAAGCCATATTGTCCGTTGGTTTGACAAAAGGGAGCTCGTGATCTTGTGGCCTTCCCCCCCGGGGAAGCTTTTAAACAGTAAAGCCTCTTTTCGAAGCCTCTTTACAATATCAGTTCTGTTGGATCTGTTCAGAAGAGCTACGAAAAGGTTTAATCTGAACTTATTATGCATCGCATCACTGGTCTGAGGTGAATAACATTTTCTTGCTACCTTACGGATTGGATATAGTGTTTTTAACCTACCAGTGAGCTAAGCTGCACCAAACTATGCAATAATAGCAAAGCCAAACCATGCCAAGTCACAATTGAAAGTTGTTCAAAAATTATCATTTTAAAATTGTTTAAAAATTGAGTTATTGAGTTAAATACAGCTGAATTATCGCAATAGCAGTATAATACAAGACATGAAAAGCCGATACTTCGGCATCCCGTGCATAGACAGAATTTGTTAGAGAAGGCGCCATGTTATCCAGGTATAAATTATAGATTCTAAATTGTTAACCACAATGTTATAAAGGAGTACTATATAGACAAAACCATGAAGTGTCCTGTTGATTGATGCCTGTCCTTACTCCCTGGCTGGCTGTTTTGAGGTTTATTATAGGAGACAAAGTTTTGGGTGGAGTGTATCAGTTTTGTTATATAATTATGTTTCAATAGATGAAAGAGCTAGTGTTAAAGACAATGAGTGATAAATTTAGTCTAGTTTATTCAAGTGAATTGACATGTCATATACTGCGTGACCCTAGCCACCTCGATATCTGCAGCTTAATTGAATGTGACTCAACAGAATCTTAATCTAGAGATGTATTCAGGCAAGAATGATTTTGACAGCTACTTGATAGCCTCCATAGAAGCAAACATATAGGCTGTAGCAGCCAAGCCGCTATCAAAGTCACAAGCTATCATTTGTGGAGCTAGAAGGAAGTAGCCCACACATCTTGCATTATTTCCCTCATCTTATCATAGCTTGTAGGACCTATCCTAACCATGACAATATTTCCTATGAAATATGTTGTCTACATCCTTAGGCCTGATATATAGGCCTACCATATCTTGAACTTGAAGCCACGTGTTGGTTATCTTAGATCTAACACATCTATGGTACAATAGTTCAATCTCCAGAGTGGAGACTACTCGTGTTTGGATTGTTCATACTCTATATAGAATAGTTTAAAATTTGCATTGATTTATGTAAATAATTTTAATGAACAATATGGAATGAGTAGGGATCGTAGTATTTTTCATCAAAATACAGGTTCTAAATTCTACAGGAAAATGCGAGTAAATATTACTGAGTATTGATGAAACGCAAGGAAGAAAAGAAAATATTTCTGCACTGCCCATTGTGATAAGATGAGGGAAATGCAAGATGTGTGGCCTACTTCCTTCTAGCTCCACAAATGATAGCTTGTTACTTTGATAGTGGCTTGATAGTGGCTGCTATAGCCTATATGTTTGCTTCTATGGAGGCTATCAAGTAGCTGTCAAAATTATTTTTGTTTATAGTTTAAACAGATAACAGGCACTTTTTGTTTATTCCCCTCCTTTTCATTTCATCTTGCTTTCTATCAAATGTACATCTAGAATGTTCCAGACAACATTATTCGTGTAGATAGAAACCTATGGAGATTTCGAGAGTTTCCTGGAATGTTACAAAAACTTATAAAAGCGGATGTTTTTGTGAACAGGAGGTCAGTGTGATTTGAACGTTTAAATGTGATAAAGTGACAGTGGCAGACTTCCTTTACAGTGTACACATTCATAGTACTGTTTCTATGAATGGAGATTACGCACTTCAAATACAGAGACAGATTGTACTTCGTAAGTGTTCCATTTGTTTATGAAGTGTTTAACTGTTATTTGACATTTCTTTTTACAACATTGAATAGTTTTTTATTGAATTATTGATCGGCCTGCTAACAGTTAGTAATTAGTATTTGTACAGTGATATAGAAAATTCATCATTAGTTGAACATTATTGATCTATTTGTTTCTTATTGGTTTTTCTTGGGTGATTTAACTGATTAGAGCGTGTTGTAAGTAATTTGTGTAAATAAAGTTCCAGTGTTAATTTCAGGAGTTGCTAACATTATTTTAGTGATAGAACCCGTAACTGTTTTTTTTTCAGTATTTGGTTTCTCAACATGATTAATGTCATCTAGTTAGAGTTGCCTCTAAGCTAGGAAATTTTTTGTCATCAAATTATTAATATGCTTTATTTAGTTATAAAATAATTATATTATTATAATTATTATATAATATAATGATATATATATATAATATATATCATATAATATTACCATTATAATTATATTATTATAAAATAATTATATTTAATACTATAGAGTTACTCAAAAAAAGGGAACAGATTTTGAACGTTCATTTCCTCCAAACCACGAAAAATAAAAAGCTAATTTATGAGCTTGAAGCTAAAATATGAAAACGAATTATTATTTCCCTTCAAGGCCTCGCTGCCACACAATTTTTACCTGATCGCAAGTCTTGGGTTCAGCTGCTCTATCCTCTACGTGGATGTCCAGCAGTTACACCTTGCTGTGCAAGTGATGCGATGAGCCTATAAAAAGAACGGCTAAGGCCTAAACTCAAAGGCCTGAGGATCTCACAACAATGTCCACATCAAATACTATCAGACTGAATAGATGGAGATATCTCTCGGTGCAGCAATATGTCATGAAATGACCACACCGAACAAACAAAAAGTAAATCTACCTCCGATCACAACAATATGTCAGGTTGTGGAAAGTCCGATATAATTTCTCCCTGATGATGGCCTGACAGGAATAAACGCAGCGGTACTAATGTACAGGCTACTAAAGTACTCTAAAAAATATTCAGACTCTTTCCAATAAAATGGACAAGCCTTTGAATATTAAACTGCACGTGTTCGGCGGAATTTTACAACTAAACACCATGCGTTGGCTCAAACCTTCAGATTTCACCAAGCAGGAAGGGTTAATAAAAGATGGAAACTTCAAATGACATATATTATATTGAAAAAGATCAACAGGAAATGAGTAATTCCAATATTGAGAAATCCATAATATTAATTTTTAAACAGTTCAAAATTCTAAGAAATTTAGTTCAGAATATTATTCAATTGAAATTCAGATTTAAAAAAATTACAAAACTTGAAAAATGATAGAGCATGAGGTGTGGGCTCGGCTTGACGGTAAGGCAAAGAAAGTATTTTGCACAGCTCCTATTAATTTGAAATTTCCCTTTTGTGCACACAAATTTCACTCATAGCACTTTTTACGTGGTACTACCTTTAAGCACGTAGTATTAAGGGGCTTTGGTCCCTCAATTACTGCTTAATATGTCTCACTTGTGGTTGAATCAGCCTTCTTAGTCGTAGCGTGGGTTGCCTTCTCCAACACGTTGTAGCTTTTGGAAGATGATCAGTGCTTATATATTTAATTGGAAATTATTTGATAAAATTATTAAAAATGACTGGCCTATGAAATTATTAAAAAAGACTGGCCTACTTATAATCCCGCTTGCACTGAAAAAAGACACTGTTCTCTGCTGAAAATCACTTCCCGGTGGTTCGGAACCCACCTAAAACTGTAGGTCCAACTCATGAATCACCATCATCCAACTCATTACCCACGCACAGGTCTCAGACCTATGTGGGCTTCATCCCCCCCCCCCCAAAAAAAAAAAAATACTAGAAAATTCTAGGTTAAAATTGACGTAAAACAGTTAAGATTCTGACACATATGGACAAAGGAGTCCTTACTGTACAAGAACAAGAGAATTTGTAAAAAATTCTGATCAAAGAATCTGGTCAAGTTTACACCCTCCTTGCAAATTCAGGGATGTTTAGCCAAAACAGGCTAAGTTCAACCCAGGTTTTCGTTATAATTGTAAGGAAAATTAAATGAAAAATTATACTATTGACTTTATGGGTTGGATATAATTCAAAAGTTATTTTGACATGAACCAGAACCCCTTCAATTACAGTTTACAATGAAAAAATTGACATTTAAAATATACAAAATATGATATTATAAATCAACAGAACATAATATCGACATTTCCCAGACCACGTGGGTTTTGGCTATGGCTTTTTCTCGAAACAAAATTTATGAGCCATTTGATAGTTTTATAAAATCAATAAAAAACATCTTAAATCGATAAAAAATAGTAACGAACAAATATATTTAAAAATACACTACAAAATATAATAACTGAGCGAGATGGTTCAAAAGGTAACCTCTTCAAGAAGTGATGAATTCAACACGATCTTTTACATATATATGGAATTCCAGGTGAGTTCAAATTTTTCCTACACCATAGATTTGTAATTAAACCTTTATAGAGATATTTAAAAAATAATGTTAATAAAATTTGCTTACTTAAAGTCTGTTCTTAGCAGTTCGATTTCCATTAATCGAAACGCTCGGTGGTTGACGCTTATTTATCAAAATTATTATAAATTTTAAATTTCTTAATTTCTAGTGGTCACAATCTCTCACTTCTCGAAGTGTTCCCTGTTTCTAAGCACCTTCCACTCCGAATTTTTACCTCTTCAAAAACATAATGAGTTTGAAGTGTGGTCTGTTGTCTCAAAAAATAGACAGTGTTTTATAGGGTTTTGGAAGCGTAAAGAATATTATAAAGAAATTCAACATGTTGTAAAGTGAATGTGGGGTAATTTCATAGCAGCCCTTCTCTGAAAAAAGCTAATTTGTTCTGCAGCGAGGGTCACTTTTTACGAATTTAGAACAGGAAAGGGATCTCGTTTACAGATGTAAACTACCCCGAACGCAGATTAGCTGGGCTGGTCGAGGCTGCCCAAGAGAGGCGCTTTCAAAATGATGAATTGCTCCAGAAAAAACGTTCCCTTTCTGGCTGGGATGGGCCGGCCTGGCCACCTGTTGGACTCAAGCCGCCGCCGCCTATTCTGTTTGTGAGGTCCATCTGTTTAAAAAGGTGCTACTTTCCCATTACGCTGTCAACTTTTTGCTACCGTTTCGCGTTATTCATGCAACAGAAGCTCCTCGGGAAAAATGGAAGGTGTGAACAACCGTCAATTTACACCTGTAGGTTGAGAAAAAAATCAGGGCGTGATAATTTATTCGACATTGACTGCTCTCGTTTCTCGACTAGTGATTTTTTGGGAGTGGTAAGTTGTTTCACGGCAACGGTTTAATCTCAAAGCACAACGTCATTAATATTCAACTTTAGAGTCAGGATGACAAAAAAGCTTGAACTAGATTCCTTAAGAAATAGATGAGTTATACTCCTTTTTAAAGATGGTGAAATGACAAACCACTTGCTATACTTTATAGCACCAATATCAAATAAATGGATACATCCATGAGAGTGAGGCTAGCTTGACTGAATTATAAATAATCTTACCTTTTGTTTTAAAATAAGGAGGTGAGCAAGACACATTGAACCTTGTTCGATGTATAGACGAATTAAGTTATTAGCGTGATCAATAATTGAAGATTCTACTTGATCAATACATTTGATTCTCTAGTCGATTCATTGTAAAGAAGTAACTTCATTTGAAATTTATTCAATCAGCTTTAAATGGATTTTTTGAAAGGGTTGCCAAACAATGGTAAAATTTTGAAATGTAAAAATATTGAATGAGAAAATAATGATTGTCAATGTGAGATTTCAACAAGATTATATTCACTGTATCGGGGGTTTTAATAATTATGGAATTTATAAAAGGTATACAAGCAAATACAATTCTGTTTCGGAGTACATGTTAGTCCGTCGATCTCGACTGCCTAATAAACAGTCGTCACGTCACTTCAGAAATCCTGAACTTTGTTCACGAGCGACCTGAGAGCTCAGACACCAGACCTGAGGCAGCCAGGTGAAACGATATTATTTTATTCCACATGGAATTTATATGGAATTCAAATAAATAATGAGATTGATTCTTGTTTTAGCGTAGTCTACTGTTATATTTGGGAATAGTAAATAGAGATGCCTAAAAGGGGTTTCCATGTAGAAATCGATTATAGAGTAATTTCAGCTTGAAAGTTTAGCCGATTAAACCATAGGTTTTTGTATGCAAATTTTAGTCCATTGAAATCTGCTGTAAAATCACTTCCCGGTGGTTCGGAACCCACCTAAAATTGTAGGTCCACCATGTGGAGTCTCCCCACCAATAAAAGCCATACGTATTTACTTTTTTTTGGTCCAGTAAAAATAAAACATTTCAGAAACTTAATCATATAAGATGCAGTTATAAAAATATTCATCAAGAATGAATCATAATTTTATTAATTCCACGAATCATGATCATTAATATTGTTACATGTAGGCCTACTAACCTTAAAATAATGCTGCAAACACTGAAAGTAAGACACGAAACTTTATTTATACAATTAACTCAACAGCAGACACTAGTTAGTAAGTATCAATAAAACAGACAGTTCAATAACTTTCAACTAAATAAGAATATTCTTATAACAGGATCAATAACTGTCCAAGACTGGGTGGTATCCTTTAGGACGACCTAACAGTTTGATTGGCCTACTGCTAGCGCAGCCATAACTGCATAACCAAACCTAACCTAACCTGGCTAGATGTGACTGAACCACCTTGGTTTACTAGGTCGGTCAAAACGACAGTCGTACAAATGGTGTCCTCCCGTCCAAGACTTATAAATCACTATTTATTAGAAAAATAATTATTGAATACTGCCTTGCCATCTATATATATAAAAGGCGATGTGTGTATGTATGTTTGTATGTATGTATGTATGTTCCCAGTAAACTCCGAAACCGCTGAACCGATTTGAATGAAATTTTCAGGGACGATGAAGAATAGTCCTGAGATGGTTCCTGTGAAGTTTGGGAGTTCATGATGCCCCCCATTTTTTTCTGGGGGGCAAAACGTAGGCTACTGTACCTCTTAATATTTATGTGTCCTAATTGAACTCAGAATCCGCTGAACCGATTTCAATGAAATTTTCAGTGACGATGTAGAATAGTTCAGAGATGGTTCCTGTGAAGTTTGGGAGTTCAAAGCCCCCCATTTTTTTTCTCCGGGGGTTAGGGGGGGCATACTTATACTTTGGTATTTTGTGTCCTAACCGCTGAAGCGATTTCGATGAAATTTTCTGGCACAATGTAGAATAGTCCCAAGATAGTTTCTGTGAAGTTTGGCAGTTCAAAGCCCCCCATTTTTTTCTCCGGGGGGGGGGGAGGGGGGCATACTTATACTTTGATATTTTGTGTCCTAACCGCTGAAGCGATTTCGATGAAATTTTCTGGCACAATGTAGAATAGTCCCAAGATAGTTTCTGTGAAGTTTGGCAGTTCAAAGCCCCCCATTTTTTTCTCCGGGGGGGAGGGGGGCATACTTATACTTTGATATTTTGTGTCCTAACCGCTGAAGCGATTTCGATAAAATTTTCTGGCACAATGTAGAATAGTCCCAAGATAGTTCCTGTGAAGTTTGGGAGTTCGAATTCCCCCATTTTTTTCCGCGAGTGGTGAGAGGGGCTGCTTACTTACCCTTTGATATTTTTGTGATTCAACTGCTTTTGTTCCCTTTGATATTTTTCTGGTACAATAGTCCCAGATAATTTCTGAAGTTTGAGAAATCAAAGTGCCCCTCACACCCTGAGTGATGGGACCGGGGGGGGGGGGGGGGGGGGTCAAAGAAGTGAAATTATGAATATTACAATTTGGAAAAAATGATTTTGATGTAGATTTGAGGTGCAATGCAGTATAGTATAGTATCAATATCCATTTACCATTTATAATTTTTATAAAACATGTACAAAATGCCATATACTCACTATATGAATGCCACATGAAACAACAACAAATATTGTATACCATTAGCATTTTGATTAAATACTAAGAAGTTAACCCTATGTATTCATATTATATTATTTCTATATCATTGAAATTGTCACTCAATTTATCATTATTTGTAAATATCAATCTCAATATCAATATCCATTTACAATTTATATTTTTTTAAAAACATGTACAATTAATAAAATTCCTGAAAATATATTGTTACAAAATATGTACAAAAATTAGGTGTGTTTTTATTTGGGCATAGCCCGTCTACCTGCCCCACGCATTCCTCATTATCACAGCCCACTATGCCCCCTCTCATTGCTGCCACTGGCGTAGCAACGCACGCCGGGTACCGCTAGTAGCTTAATATTATTGCAATGCTACTGTGCCTAACTGAATACACAGATTGACTACAAACATAGTCTACCATTAATTTTGATTATCTTTCCATGTCTATTGAAGTTTTCCATTTTAAAAATCATCTTTGAAGCTTATTTTGAAAAGTATTTTATACACGAATGGTTTGGCGCCCCCCCCCCCCAAAACCTGCCACCAGGAGCCCGTGCCCAGCTCACTCCCCCCCTCAAACGTCCCTGTTGCAGTTCTCTTTATATAGTCTAATATTACAAAAATAGTTCAGCACTCCAAGCCGCTCTAGAAATGAAATTCTCCTTCAGCTTGTCGCCCTAGCCTAGTTACTTTCAATCTTGAGGAATAATTAAAAGTAATTAAGCAGTTATGCGCCGTCTTCTACCCGGCTCGGCTCTAACAACTTCTCTGGAAGCTTTTAATTAAATATTCTATGGTTTCTATTCTTAAATTGCTAAATTTTATTGGACAAAACAGTCGCTGGGAGCTTTCATATTTCTCTGTGTATGAACTCTGTGAAGCGCGCGGAATTGCAAGCCTCTTAAATCATATTCTACACTCTTGTCCGGAATGTGATGACACCAAAAGCTCAGAAATTATAAAAGCTAGGTGATTCTCACTTTTTCTAACACTTTTTGGCATTGAATTTGAAAGAATGCTTAACACTGCAAAGAACTTGAACATCCATGCTCTTGGGAGAGAATGTGACAAGTTTTAAAAATGACGAAATATTCCATTTTAAAATTGATGTGGTTGGCAAATTTTCAATCACTACCACTCACGAAAACCGTTTAATAGACAATGAACAGTATTAATAAATAGTTTATGATTGAATCTTGGAAGCTTATACACAAATATCAGTCGATCTCTGCTATATTTTCTTTCTGATGGAGCCTACATGAGCCTGAGTGCGTTAGTAATGAGGTAAATAATAATATTGTTGACCTATAGTGGTTCCAAACCCCACATGACAATGAAATAGCGTTCGGATACAATATCGTTCATTCCAATTACCTTCATCAAAAAATGATATGCAATAAGTTGTAGAATGCTGCTTTTACTGGACTCACCAGTCGAATGAAGGAATCTGTTTACTACACCTTGATAATAAAATGTTTTTCCAACAAATAAAGGCTTTTATTGAACAAAAAATGTCATGATAAAAATAGCTTGTAGCCTTCTATATTCCATAGGTTACCCGTAATCACATTAATTAATTACTTGTAAGCTTTTCATGCTTTCACACATTTTATAAAAATACTGCATTATGAATCCTCCTACTGTAGGTCCAACTAATCAATCACCATCATAAAACTCATTATACATGCACGGTCTCAAACCTATTTGGGTTTCATCCTCCGAAAAAATTCCGTTATAAGAAAATTTGTATTCGATATCATCACATGTTAAAGAATTGTTGTTTGGAATGCCTTGACCTCACAACTGTTTTTTTTTTCAATTTGTTCGATTCTGTTTCAATTTTCTTCCTTGAAATAAATAACCGACGTTTGTCTTGAAGACCCAATTTGTTTGGAGACTTGAACGAATGCAACCAAGACAAAGACGTGAAAAACAATGGAAGCCCACTTACTGTTGAAGTTGGATTGGAAACAAGATAAGAATCCTATAATGTGATTTGCGAAAGGAGTTTTTGTGGGCGGAAGGGGTGGCAAACGGCTGATCCGCCGTCGAGGCGACCCCTGGAGGCGGCAATCTCTTTTAATATGCTGCAAGTCCCGGGCAAAGTTAGCGAAGGCCGTTCTTTGCGAACGGCCGAATTATACGGAGCGGATCCAGGAAAGATTGTCTGGAAGAGTGAAATGTGGATAAGGGGAGGAGGATGAAGCGTGCTATTGCCAGCCAGAATTTGTCTCCGAGGTGAAATGATAAGGAACTCACAGCGCGGTAGTTAACTGTTTCCCCCTCCACCCATCAACCACCAATTTCAGCAACCCCTTGTAGGAATCATAGTCGAGCCACTGCTTTCACGTTTTTACACCCCTTTTCAGCACTGCTCCGCCTTATGCCGTAGTCGTCAATTTTAAAATTCAAGGCTCTCACCCACCCACCCCATCAATGCATCCGTTTTCTCTGTCTCACGACCAACACTCGTTAGACACCTACTCTCATAAAATTTCCCTCTGTTTAGTTGGCTAGAAAGCTCCAACTGAATCCTGCTCTCTCTTGTTTCTTATGTTTCGTCTTGTGCATCAGTTCTTATTTTATTCATGTATTAAGACTAAAACTTTCAAAAAGTTATATTCTACACTTATGTTTATATCTGTCTTATGTTATATATAAACTTAATGTTTCATATAAACTAGGACTTCAGGCACAGACAATAAATTGATTCTCTCCTGATTGATAGTTTTATTATTTGTTCGATATTCTGTTTCCTTGTTATACTTTTAAGACATCAATTCTGTTCTGGTTATTCTGTCTTTCTATGCTCCAGATTAGTAATTAGTCTATCAGAAAAGTTAGTAAATAGAATTGTAATTGAAATTTTGAGAAAATGAGACACAGAGTAAGAAGCAAGAGCAATTGTTCATGATTCGAGTTATAATGAATTTATACCACAAGCTGTTAGTTGTATTTATTAGAAATGAAAGAGAAAATTCAAGTATAAACTATTGTTTTGTAATTGAAGTTTTTTTTTGGTATTTGAAAACTCTTGGTATTCATCAAGATTGGATGAATAAATTAAGACCAAATGATTGATTGGTCAATTCCTTACTCATTAAGAAAACTCAGGCAAAACGTCCAAGGTTTTTTACAACACGCAGTTTTTGTGAGGCTGTTGTGTTTATCAAGCTAAATATGTTTGCCGGTTCCTTCTACCAAGATGGTCGTCAATTCAGCTAGAGGCCTGCTGTAAGTCAGCCAGGCGACTAGGCTCTACGTGCAGTCAGTTCAATATCGGCTCAATTAGTGTTGCTCTCGGTGGCCGTGCTCTATTGAAGATCAGGCTAATGAATGGCAGAGCGCCGCGTCATGCATGGCTTCGTGTCACCCATATAGCAGGAACTTGGAAGCAAGAGACTGAAGGTCTCTTCGAAGGTTCATTTTCTTGCATAATATTCATAATATTTATTTTCTGGTAGAATAAGGAAATTAACTTTAGAATCGTTTAAGGCTGCACACGACTTCTTACAGAGATGGAATGGATATTTCTCTCGAGTGTGTCAGGATTCTTATTGAATTAATGTTTGTTGAAAAAATACTATTTGTAAATACTTTTTTCTGAACGTTTTTGATTGTTTTGATATGGAGCATTTTCAAATTTTGTGTAGCCGAGCTAGACATTAAAATAAAGCATTTGGGAAATGAATTAAAATCACTCAATTCTATTGACTGCTATTTGATTGTATGTGATTCATTCTAAAATTTCACTTTTTTATCAAAGTAATGAGTGGGAAATATTTGTATATTCTCTCTTAGAAAGGGGGAAATTTAGGAATTTTTCACTTGCCTATGAAAAGACAAATTGAATAATAGTATATTACGTTAAAAGTGCAGGAATAGTAGTTTATGCAACGATTTTATTTTGACCCTTATTAAGGCACGAGTTAGATGTAAGTTATAACACGAGCGAATGCGAGTGTTATAAATATCTCACGAGTGCCTTAATGGCCAAATAAAATCGTTGCATACACTATTTTATCTACGACCACTAGTATACATCTAATTAAAACAATTTCATTTTACCTGTGGCCGTTCAGAGGTACCTAACCTCTCGTCTCAAATATGAGAAGTTATAGTAGATTGTTAGGTTAAAGTAGCTGGTGTAGCAGTTTGATGAAATCAGCTGATAGTTTCACAATATTGAATTACGATATTGATTCCATCAAAAATGCTTCTGATTGGTCCAGAACCCGTGTTTTAATGTAGAACCTGTACTATAATGAGCCCTTTATGCAACGGGTCTCAAAAAGCATTTCGAAAAGACAGCTGTTTTGGCATCAATTGTGAAACTGTAATGTATACATTATTACATGGTCGTAGATAAATGGTGTTTACCATACGGGTATGATAAGTTAACGCACGATATGAAGTCGAGTGCGGTATTATCAAACGAGTACGGTAAACACCTTCCCGGGCGAGTTACGTACGATATTTTTCATCTTGCTAGTCTAAAATATATTTTAAAAAACTTTGAGCAAGTACAACAAACATCATCAAACAACTTCAAAGTCCATCACAGTACTAAAATAGTAAAAATTCTTCTACGATCAGTTGTTTTTCCAAATTCTGAATCAGCTGGAATACGGTAATATCTACTGAAAAAGGATGCAATAATGAAAATCAGCTGCTCTTTCTGTAAACAGACGTTTACCGGCTCGATTCAATGCTCGGCAAAGTGGTGAATATGTACGAGTATGACGAAATAGTAGGGCAGACTGGGAGTTCCAGGCCAGTTTAACGGCGGTTAACTAACCACGGTTAAATTTTAACGGCGGTTAAATTTCAATGGGGTTAAATTTCAATGGGGTTAAACCTTACTTGATTCAACATAGACAAACTTAATTTAACAACATGGTTAAATTTTAACGGTGGTTAAATTTTAACGGTGATTAAATTTTAACGGTAGTTAACTAACCATGATTAAATTTTAACGGTGGTTAACTGACGAGGGTTGAATAAACAGATTCTAAAAATTTTCATTTAAAATTAAATGCATGAATGCAGCTCACCAAGGTGTTCCAATTGCATGTATCAAATACTCCAATGAATAAAATTAAAAAAAAAAATAAAAAAAAAATAAAAAAAATTATCATATCATTATCATTAAGTAGGGGGGAAATGGGGGTTCAGGCTCAGTTTTCTTTAACCTTAAATTTAAGGTTAACCTCAACCAACCCATCCAAACCTAACCTAACCTAACATAGGTAAGTCAAAGTTGAATCAACGCAATCTATTCGATCTCGAAAATCCCCATTTTCACGGGAGCTAAAAATCACGAAAAAATTTGAACTTTTTAACCCCTGAAGGGAATTTTAATTTGAAGACGCCATCTTGTTCAGCCTTCCAAGGCATCCCAAATTCATGTATCAAATACAATTTTCCGATCACGATTAATTGAGGAAAAAATAATAGAATTTTTGGGTGTGGTCGCCTTGCTAAAAGTGGTAGCGGTTCTGGCTCAGTTTTTCTTTAACCTTAAATTTAAGGTTAACCTAAGTCAACACAATTAAACCTAACCTAAATTATCATAGGTAAGTCAAAGTTGATTTAACGCAATCTATTACATCTTGAAAATTCCCATTTTCACGGGAGTTAAAAATCACGAAAAATTTTGAACTTTTCAACCACTCAAGATAAATTGAATTGTACGTGAATTGTACATCTTGTTCGGCTTTTAATGACATCCCAAATTCATGTATCGAACACCATTTTCCGATGATAATTAATTGGAAAATAAAGATTTTCCCACGCTCACTTGTTTTTTCCCACACTCTTTGCAACCCAACTAGACCTCCTAGCTTTACCAAACCCACCATTAATAATTGGGGAAAATAATAGAATTTTAATAGTATAATTTATTGGAAAAAAAATATATATAATTTTTGGGTCATCACACTAAAAGCAGTACCGATTCTGACTCAGTTTAACGGTGGTTATAACGAAAATTTTAACACTGGTTTTAACGGTGGTTATAACAGAAATTTTAGCGGTGATCTAACTCCAGTATAAAACGCTGATATAAAAAATGAATACAAGAGAAGGACTTGCTCAAGAATTACACGCAAGTGTTAGACACAATTTTCCCACACGTCGTACAGAAATCAAAGGCGTAACAGATCTGTACCAGGCCGATCTTGTTGATATGTCAAATTACAGTACCATCAATAGAAATTTCAAATTCATACTGACAGTAATAAATTGTTTTAGTAAATTTGCATTTGCAATACCATTGAAAAGTAAATCGGGTAATGATGTGGCAAATGCCCTCAAACCAATACTTGAACAGAATAAGATAAAGAATTTTCAAACTGATGCTGGTAAAGAGTTCTACAATGCTACTGTTCAAAAACTCTTTAAAATGTACAATATCAATCACTATAGTACTTTCAGTAATAAGAAGGCGGCAATCTGTGAACGTTTCAATAGGACCCTGAAAGAGCACATGTTTCGTGAATTCACTGTACAGGGAAATTATAAATGGTTGAATTTACTCCCAAAACTGTTAGACAAATACAATAACACCATTCATCAAACCACTCGCATGAAACCGAGTGAGGTGAATACTGAAAATGAGAAGTATGTACTAATGAATATTGATAAGGCTACCCTGCGTTCCTTCAAACTTAAAAAGCAAAAGTTTAAAATCGGTGATAAGGTTCGAATCACACGTTACAAGCGAATATTTGATAAAGGATACCTACCAAACTATACTAATGAGATTTTCACTGTACACAATGTACTACCAAGCATTCCCCTCACCTATCACCTCAAAGACGATAACAATAAAATTATTAAGGGCGCATTCTATGAGTATGAAATGAAGAAAACCAAGTACCCAGATGTGTATCTTATTGAAAGAGTGCTAAAGAAGAAAGGTAATAAATTGTATGTGAAATGGTTGGGTTTTGATTCGAAATACAATTCATGGATTGATAATAATACATTAAAAAAATGAAGCTAAAACAGCACAAATCAAAACTACCACTGATTAACTTTGACAAGTATTTAAATAAAAAGCAACAAATAAGACACAGTGTGCTTCTACCAAATAGTGTAAGATGTATTGTGTGTGGACCGTCCAATGTTGGAAAAACAAATACTGTTTTTAATTTATTATTTGCCGAGAATGGTGTCAAGTTTTCACATTTATATGTATTCACCAAATCATACCAGCAAGACAAGTATCAACTTCTCAAGGAAATTATGAGTTAAGTAGCCGAGGTCGGATTCAATTTGTACCAGCATAATGAAGAAATACCACACCCAAACGATGCACACCCCAATTCAGTTATGATTTTCGATGATATTTGTATGGAAAAACAACAGAATATTCGAGACTATTTCAGTATGGGTAGACACAAAAACTTCGATAGTTTCTACATTTGTCAAATGTACTCTAGTATTCCTAAACAATCGATTAGAGACAACAGTAATTTGATTGTTATATTCAAACAGGATAATTGTAATCTACAACACATATATCACGATCATGTATATCCAGATTTGAGTAGGGATGAATTCAGTAGAATGTGTGCTCAAGCATGGAATAATAATAATTTTCTAGTCATAAACAAAGATTGTGCACTGGATAATGGGAGATACAGGGTTGGGTTTGATAAATTTATCCTATTATAAAAATGATACTGAAAAAGGATCTAAAAGAATTGACAGCCATCAAGAATAATATAAAACAGCTGCGTGACTCTATATGTTGAAAACATCGAGAATTATCGTATGATGCAATTAGTGAAGAAGAAAATTTACAGAAACAATATAAACCCATTACCGAATCATTGAATCAATTTAAACAACAACAATTCGATGTTAAACAGGAAATGAAAGAGGAGGAGGATGAGGAAGAGGTAGAGGAGGGGGAGGTAGAGGAGGAGGAGGAAGACTACCCCATTCTAGACTCTACTAATTTAGATGCTTCTAATTTAGATACAACAAACATTTTCGATTCTTCCAATGTCCCCAGTTTTTCAGACTCTTTTAATTTAGACTCCTCCAATGTTCCCAGCAATTTAGATGAAAGAGACAGTAGATAGATAGATAGATAGATATTTTTATTTGTTAATTGTCACTAGGCTTATCGCCTATGGTGACAGATACATATTAAATATACAAATGCAGAAAAAATAATGATAATAAAAATAAAATTAAAATGAAATAGAATGAAATAAAACAGATACATGGAACACAAAAACAAAATAATAAAACTTGTTGTTTACATAAACTACCACTGCAAAATTGAATTGAACTTGAAAAAATTATAGCTCTTCATTCAGAAAATTGAAAAGTCTGTATTTAAATGTTCTATAGGTAGGTGAAAATACAATATGGTAAGAGGTTCCAAAGTCTTGAAGCAGTAGCAGTGAAGGACTGATTGTACATGACTGTACGTTGATTTGGAATCTGAAGGAAGAATTCATGTTGCCGTGTGACCCTAGAATGAATGTTTGCAAGAAGTGTAAACCTATCCTTCAAATATTGGGGACCTTTCCTCTCTACAATAAGGCGATATGTAGTACACAACAAGAAATACTTCCTTCTACCCTTCAACTTTAACCAACGCAGCCTTCTGTAGTAGGGTGTAATGTGATCATCCATTCTTGCGTCAAATATGAAACGAATAGCATAATTTAGAGCACGCTGTAATTTTAAATTCAATTCCTCCGTCAAGTCATTATACACTATGCTGCCATAATCAATAATAGGCAATACCAGACTCCGCACAAGTGTTGTACGAAGATGAGTAGGAAGAAACCTTCGGAGTCGCTTCAACTGGTGCATAGTAGCAAATACCCTTTTTGTCATGATATTAACCTGTGTAGACCAACTCAGATTTTTATTGAGGTGAATGCCTAGAATTTTCAAAGAACTCTCATATGGCAGCATGTGTCCCTCAATCTCAATCTTGGGCAAAGCATTAAAATCAATTTGGTTGTACAGCCTACCATAACCAATAATCATGCTTTTGCATTTACTAGCATTGAGACTCAAACAATGTGCCCCAGCCCACTCAACCAATGAGGATATGTCATCATTCATACCAGCAACGATCTCGGAAATATTATCAGAAGCACAGTGATTATAACAGACCAGATCATCAGCATAAATATGAAATGAAGAATGATGAAGAATTTGAGGAAGGTTGTTGACATAGATGGAGAACAGGAGAGGTCCTAGAATTGAACCCTGGGGGACACCGGCTAAGTAGAGAGTCTAGTCGGAAATTTGCATCTAGAAAACGTATAGATACATACATTGATAATTTTATGAGAACAAAAAAAGGTCAAAATCTGTATGGAGTTCACTTCAATCCCACCATCAATGAATGGCAAATTGGAAACAAAGTTATCAAGTTTGATGATGAAAAAATCATTATTGATGGTAATGAATCATTCCCGCTTACACACGGTCTACTAGAGCTGCTATTCAAAGCAATTCCAGATACATTCATCTATAGGAAAGGTGATCTTGTCGACTACAAACGTATACTTGAACTAACTGGAGTTCATCTTGATGCATTGGGACGTGTGAAAAGAAATACCAGTTTTAAATACACTCACATAATTAAAGATTTATTTCCACCTAAACGTGTTAAAGGAGTTGAACAAAAGCTGGGTAGTGGAATACAACATGATATGCAAATTGAAACCTCACCTAAGAGCAACATCTATACCTATTGGGATAATCCAAATGAATTGTGTGAAAGATTGGAACTGTTGATTAATTCAAAACTTGCCGGACACACCGGTCATGATTCAGAAATTGCATCAATAATTGAAGAATTACGTGAAATCGGTATCATTATAGGTGGTAATCTAGTATTATGAAAATGACTATTGATAAATTTGGACAACATTTGAATGCAGGTAGAAAGGCAAATATCAATGAAGAATTGAAACAATTGGTGCAAAATTTAATTGATATCCTACAATTGATACCACTTGCGGCACACCATCTTCCAAGAGTTGATCTCAACAACATTGATCAGTGGTGAGCAATGACAGATCCAAACCTATTTGATCAGTATAGAAAATATTCAGAGGAAACTGAAAATCCATGGTTTTTTAGAGCATGGTTTGAGAGTAAATTTATCTACAAACATGAATTATAATAAGAACAAGCATGACTATTGATAAATTTGGTCGACATTTGAGTAGAAAAGAGACAGTGGACTTAGAGAGAGAAGAGATGATAAACTTGTTTCAAAATGCCATTACTCTTGCACAACAAATAGATACAGTTAAAGATTTCTATTTACCAAACATTGATATTAGACAACAGTGGAAACACATGACAGATCCACAATTACTTACCAACTATAGAGAGGCTGTAAAGGGTCTCTCCATCTATAATTCTTCATTTAAAAGATGGTATGAGAAAGATTATCTATATAAAAATGAATAGAAAAAATATCCCGAAAAAGAAGAGGTCGATGAAAAAGAAGTTGGGATCTGGTATATTGGGTTCTGTAATTAATAAAACAATTGATCTACTGCCCATGGAACTCCATATTCCCGGGTACCAATTCTGTGGTGGAGGGACAAACCTGAAAAAACGATTAGCAAGAGGAGATAAAGGAATAAATAGATTAGATGAAGCGTGTTGAGAGCATGATATAGCCTATAGTGACCCAACACAAAATCGAACGGAAGCTGATAGGAAACTTGCAGCACTCGCGTGGGAAAGAGTAAAAGCAGCCGATGCTAGTCTTGCTGAACGAGCAGCAGCCTATCTAGTTACAAATCTTATGAATGCAAAAGTGAAATTTGGTGGAGGAGGAAAGTAACTCGGCAAAGGTGTCTATTTGAAACTGTACAAAGGTTGTGGTATAAAGAAGAAGAAGAAGGTAGAGAGTGCATTGAAAGCCATTTTAAAAAAAATCTCCATTATCAAATGTAGATATAATAAAGTATGCAAAACAGCTTGACTTACCATTACGTGGAATTTATATGAGAGATAAACTACCAAATACACCACTCAAACACCTGGATAATGAAATTGGTGAGGGCACTCATTGGACGTGCTACTTTAAAAATGCTAATCTATGTGACTATTTTGATAGTTTTGGTAATCTAAGTCCACCACTTGAATTTATGAAATATATGCAAGGTGTAAGAGTTCGATACAACTACAAGAAATATCAACAAATGGAGCACTCATGCGGACATCTGTGTCTATTGTGGCTGTATAAAAAATATAGTGATTATGTTTACACTAACAGCAAACGAGAATCCATTGGTTAGTGAAATCTTCCCACCAGTTGAATTGGATAGCTTTGACTATGAAGTGGGTCTAGTAAACATGTACACATACAATACAATTCCAAATATTGAAACAAATGTAAATAATAAGTTTGTGTATGATGGACATGTGGTTGAAATACCAGAAGGATCATACGAATTGGAGGATATTCTAAATTATATTCGAAATCATCTTAAACTAACTAGCAGTCAACTGAGAATCAAAGCCAACAACAATATGCTACAGTGTGAGCTGTATGCAGATAAAGATATTGATCTAACTATGAAGGACAGCATTGGTCCAATACTTGGATTTCAACATGAAAAATTACTAGCAAATAAATGGCATATATCAACAAAACCCGTTCATATAATGCGTGTGAATAGTATACGTGTAGAATGCAATATTGCACAGGGTTCGTACAATAACGGCAGTGAAGGTCACACAATTCATGAGTTTTACACAATTGTACCACCTGGCTATAAAATAATTGAATCACCTACAACTGTGGTGTACATGCCAATCAATACAAACACAATAAATCAAATTTGTATAAATATAATTGATCAGGATGGAAATGTGGTAAACTTTCGTGGAGAAACAATAACAGTACGCTTACATGTAAGAAAAAAACCAGTAATTTTATAATATAAAAAATATGCTAATATTTACAAAAAATCATCAATCACAACAGCATGATGCAACAGATAGGAAATTACTTACACCTAAAAATAGACAACTACTACAAAGATTAGGTTTTTTTGTATATAATAAAAATATAAACAATGAATCACCAAATTCCTCACGGTATGCAAATTGATTCAATATTCAATGTTGGTGAGAAAGTACAATTCGATGAGAGTATAACCCAATTCGAGTATCACACTCACACACCATATGCATCACAAACATACAAAAATAATGATGAAATTCGTATCAATGTAAATCAACAGGATGTCTACACTCTACCATCTAAAAGCTATCTTCTAATAGAGGGTAATATTAAAGTACAAAAAGCAGACAATACTGAAGTTGACTTTGTATTAGTGAACAATGGAATAGCCTATTTATTTGATGAGATTAGATATGAGGTGGGTGGAGTCGAAGTTGACCGCACACATAACGTTGGCATGACAACAACAATGAAAAACCTCTTGTGCGAAACTCCACAAAATAAATGTATATGGGAGAATGCAGGATGGAATCGTGATGGATGGGCAAATAAAAAGAAATTTAGCTTTTGTATTCCACTGGAAATGTGGTTAGGCTTCATGGAAGATTATAGAAAAATTATTTTGAATGTAAAACAAGAATTGATTCTGCTTCAATCTTCATCTGATTTAAATGCAATTCAAACCACCGCTGGTACTAAAATCGAAGTTAATCTAACAAAAATACAATGGAAAGTACCCTACATACATGTAGCAGACACAATTCGTCTTAATCTACTGAAATTATCTCACAATGATAAACCAATTAGCCTTCCATTCAGATCTTGGCAATTACATGAGTATCCTACCCTACCAGAAAGCACAAGTCATCAGTGGACTGTTAAGACGGCATCACAAATGGATAAACCAAGATTTGTTGTACTAGGACTGCAAACTAATAGAAAGAATAGCCTTCATAACGATATATCTCAATTTGATTTTTGTAATTTGAATAATGTGCGCTTGTATTTGAATGCACAATACTTTCCCTATGATAATATTATGGGTAATAAACATACATTGTATCAGATGTTTGCCGCCTTTCAACATGCCTACTACAAACAAAGTGATTCGGGAACATCAATAGCATTTGATAAATTTGAAAAAACACCACTAATTGTGATAGACTGTTCTCGTCAAAGTGAACTTTTGAAATCGGGTGCATTAGATGTGAAACTTTCATTTGACACAACAGCAAATATCCCAGAAAATACATCTGCATACTGTCTCATTATATACGAAAATATCTATGAATATACACCATTGAGTGGAATTGTTAGAAAAGTAATGTAAACAAATAATATTAACAAAACAAAACAATAAAGTAGTATAGTAATTTTAAAAAAAGAAAAGTATAATTAGAGTAATTTAAAAAGTATAAATAAAAAAAAATATATTTTTTTTTTATCTACATACATTAATCTAGGTATAGGTACCTACACCTACACACCTACATAGGACATACATTAATCTAGGTATAGGTACCTACACCTACACACCTACATAGGACATACATTAATCTAGGTATAGGTAGCTGCACCTACACACCAATTTAAGCAAAAAAAAATTTTTTATTTTATTTTAAAGTTTTTCAGGTTTTAAAGTTTTTCAGTTTTTAAAGTTTTTCAGGTTTAAAGTTTTTCAGGTTTTAAAGTTTTGTACTTTTCCTTGAGATGGCTGCTCACGGATTTTACGTTTTCTTATTGGAATATCTTTATGGCCCCAAGCTAGAGTATCAATTTGGTTTGGTAGTATGAAACGTTTATTGTCATGAGGTTGAAGAGCTAGTTTTTCATGTTGAACAGTATAGACATGATGCAGTTTACTTACAATTGCTGATGATGTTACATTTTTGTGTTTTACATCAAACAGACATTCTTTATAATTTTCAAATCTCAATTGATTTCTATTTGCACTCTTGGGAATTCCCTTTGCAACCTTCTTCTCTAAATCACCTATGCGAATTGCATGCATTTTAGCTTGTAGTCCAACAAACTCAGAAATTATTTTTCCACCAAACTCATCCTTAAATTTACCTAGTTGTTTTTTATGTTTTGTGCTGTAACATTGATGGTCTTTTGGATAATTAGATGTGTCAAATAAATCCAAATTTCTTTCAATATCTTTATAAATATCATTTGTTTGAATCAGATACATAAAACTATCTGTATCGGACATTAGCAGTTCAACATTGGGATACATTTTTAGAATTTCATCATAATGGAATTTGTACATTATTGCTTTACTTGACTCAAGTATTGCCATACCCACATAAATGGGACGATTTAGATGAACCTCAAGCTTATTTAGACATACACCAGCAACATCATCGTTAAATCTGTACCAGTGTTTCATTCTTGGATATGCAATCACTCTATCAAGTTGCTTTTCATCAGTTAAATCCTAAAATCATTGTGATTCCTTATATTTTCCAACGTTTTTCCATAAATTGCATTAGAACATAGCTTGTATAGATCTCTATCAAAATCATTATTTGAATTCTTTCTCAACTCGGTATTTAATGATATAAATTGCTCTAACCAGGCTGATTGATTGAATTGCATCACTCTGTGTATTTTTGTTAATTTCAAACCTAATCTCATGTAAAGTTTCAAATTTTTATAGTGTAGAATGTAATTTTTATGGTTTTCAAAAGTTGTAATCAATTTCTCATATCGCCCTGATGGCGGTGTGGCTTATACTGGTGCCAGGGGGTAATGGTTGTGCATATCATGTAGACTTTCTGGATATTCAAGATCGACTTCTAAAAAGTAGCCAATGTGTGATTCATCTGAAATTTTTGTAACATCGAAATTTTGAATTTGCTCATTAGATAGCCACTTGGATCCAGAGTGTGGCAGTGGTTCACTCATGCTTGTACCATATAAATTGTTTGCATCTAAGTAGATTATAAATGTGTTTTTGGAATTTTCATCAGATAAATATTGGTTGTTGGCTTTTGCATATCGTTTGGGGATTACACTTAAACCTCCGCGAATGCCGGACTCTACAAACAGGTGCATGTCTGGATCACTCAAAAGTTCAAGTTCAATACCGGTCATTTTCAACATTGCATTCCACGAATAGTGTGGTAGCAAATAAAAGTGGGATGGATCAAGACTGTAGGTTTTCTGGAATGTTGATCTGAAAGATTGAAATATATCGGCGAGTAAGAGTATATCGGTGGTCAGGTAGAGATCGTGAAATTGGCCAAGATTTTTCAAGTTGAATGCATTCCAAACGGTTATAGCATTTTGATAGTCAGTCTCACTTACATCTGAATCGGTTAGTTTGTTGTAGAAGTTTTCCTGGGAAGGTAATTGTGTTTCTTCGAATTTCTCGAAACAATCCATATATTCGTATGGGTATATTTGTTTTTTTAAGAGTAAATTTGTATTATTTGGAAAATGTGCTGAAATCAGTTGGAAAGCATTTGATAATATATTTTCTGCTAATTTTGAAAGAGATGAATTCAGAAATTGTAGTGAATCGATAAATCTTAGAGTGTTATTTAGTGTTATTGAAATTATTTTTTCACTTGTCCTAGCTAAGCAACTTATTCTCTTTTTATATTTATTGAGTGATTGAACAATGAAGTGGGAATCATAACCGGTGAAATTGTGGAATATTACAGGAATGAACTCTACTTGCTTTGCATTAAGATTACATGATTGATGAGCAGCTCCAATAAACTTTCCAGTTGAATGCGAGTGGTGTCGCACATGATCAAACAATAGGCTCTTATTACACAGGCAACACACGTCTACCATTTTAAATTTGTTTTCTTCTTCTACTGTTATATGCATTGGCACTTGTATTTTCAATCGCTTTTTCAATTCATTTCCATGTTCATCTAATTCATCCAGAAACTTTTCTATTAAATTTGATGATTCAGACAGGTTGGATGCTCTAACAAACTATCCTTGGCCCATAATGAATTGATCCACTTTCATTTACTATTACATATCCATAACCACATGGTATATGTTTTTCATCTTTAATTAAACATTCAAAGTCAGCATATATCGTGAAGGGGGTGGGTAGGGTGTAGGAGAAATTTGTGAACTTTAAAACAGTGTTTTGTTCAGGAATTTTAATGCATTGTGTTTGGTGTGATGAGCACAATTCAATATGTTTTTCTAAATTTTGTTTTGCATTTTTATTAGTGAATCTTTGAAAACAGTGGGGGCAAATTTCTTCTTTACCATGACTTTTTGTTAAATGTGATAGTAGTTTGGATAGATTTTTAACAAGGGTGTAGTGTTTTTGTTCTTCTTTGTTAGATAACAACAACAGGGTGATTGTATGCTCTCTGTTTCTGTGTTGGGATGCAAAGATTGGATAGAACATGTCTTTTTCTTCTTCATATGCAATAACATTAACAGATATTGTTGTGTTTTGATTCTCAAATTTAGGTATGTCTTTCAATTTTAATGGGAAACACAAATTTTCAATATTAATCATATGTTGTAGATTTCTAAGCGCAGATACTCGATATTTCTTAGTGGTGTTGAAATAGGAGAGGATGGACCAGACAAAGCAGAGATCATCTTCATTTCTCACATTTATAACAGCATTTCTATTAAAAATTTTAACTGGAGTAGGAATGTATGAGCCAGAACCACTTATTGGTCTGTATCTTACAATGTTGAAATTGAACTGCTTGAATATGTCTATAGTCCAACCACTCCCCAACTTTATGAATTTATCTAAACCTTCCATAATTTTTCCCTCTGCCTCCTCCCATTGTATGTTGACTTTATCAAGATTCTCATGGACTGAGATTACAGACCTCAATTGTCCATGGAATGTTGGTTCAACATACAACTCTTTATCAGCAGAAATCTTTTTCAATTTAACTGTTAAACTCACATACCATTTAATATTGTGGTGGAATTTTTCAGAATTTTCAAGTATTATATCAATTATATGAGGTTTAAGGTTTTCATACAATATTTTTACATCAATTGTTTCAAACGAATTCCATATGAAAAAGAGGCAGTTTTTGTTGATGCTGTGTTGGCAGATTGGTGATGAGTAGGTGGATGAAATTATTTTATCCATTTTTATATATACAAAATTTTTTGTGGTATTGCTTGATTCTGTTGTTTGATAGTTGGTTGTGTTTGGGACCCTATCTGAAAATAGGAAGCGACTAGTCTCCGTGGATGAGCCAGAAATCTCTGGTGGGAGTATAGCTCGTTGACTATTTTCAGCCTGAACTAACATAACTCCTTCGATCCAAAGGAGTGAGAATTTTCTGCTTAAGCACCTCTATTTATACCCAAAAACTGGGGTGGAAAAGGGAAAAAATGAGAGAGAGGGGGGGGGGGAAATGAGAGAAAAGGGAAAAATGGGATGTCAATTGATACATGAGAGTGTTTAATACATGAAATTGAATCGCCTTGGAAATTTGAACAAGAACCATCTAATAAACTTCATTTTAGGTGGGTTCCAAACCACTGGGTAAGTGATAATGAAGCTAGTATGAGATGGCTAATCAGTTAGTGACTGATCTCCGCTAAAATTTCTGTTATAACCACCGTTAAAACCAGCATTAAAACCAGTGTTAAAACCAGCGTTAAAATTTAACCACCGTTAAAATTTTTCGTGATTTTTAATTTCCGTGAAAATGGGAATTTTCGAGATCGGATAGATTGCGTTGATTCGACTATACAACTATACAGCTATACAACTATACCTATTTCAGGTTTGGATAGTTGGCTTAACCTTAAATTTAAGGTAAACATTTTATTATTATTTTTTCCTCAATTAATCGTGATCGGAAAAATGTATTTGATACATGAATTTGGGGTGCCTTTAAAAGCTGAACAAGATGGCGTCTTCAAATTAAAATTCCCTTCACGGATTAAAAAGTTCAAATTTTTACGTGATTTTTTAGCTCCCGTGAAAATGGGAATTTTCGAGATCGGATAGATTGCGTTGATTCGACTTGGACTTACCTATTTAAGGTTAGGTTAGGTTTGGATAGGTTGGTTGAGGTTAACCTTAAATTTAAGGTTAAAGAAAACTGAGCCTGAACCCCCATTTCCCCCCTACTTGTATGATAGATAATATTAATGATAATTAATTTTTTTATTTTTTATTTTTATTCTTCGGAGTGTTTGATACATGCAATTGGAATGCCTTGGTGAGCTGCATAAATTTGTAAATTTAATTTCAAATGAAAATTTTCAGTCTGTTTATTTAACCGTCGTTAGTTGATCACATTTAAAATTTAACCATCGTTAGTTAACCACTGTTAAAATTTAATCACCGTTAAAATTTAACCACCATTAAAATTTAACCGTGCTGTTAAATTAAGTTTGTCTATGTTAAACTAAGTAAGGTTTAACCCCGTTGAAATTTAACCGCCGTTGAAATTTAACCGTGGTTAGTTAACCGCCGTTAAACTGGCCCAGAACTCCCACTCTGCCCTACTCGAAATAGTTATGTAATAAGAGCGTAAAGCGCGACTTTACTGCTCGAGTCAAAACAGTTACTACGCGACGCATAGCGGAGCGCAGTAATTTTGCGAGAGCGATAAAGAAGCTTCACGCGCGAATTACATACAACATTTTTCCCACAACTGCAGCTCTGGATTCCAATAAGAGCTTGTAGTTTGTAGCATCACAGATTTTAGCGTGCGCGGATTTGGTTAGTATGCGCCATTTTTATGATAATGAGGTTTTGAGAATTTCACGGATTTCGTGATCCACCAATGAGAAGACATAAAAAAACAGCTGGCAAGCAGTAAAGTACTTTTTACGTTCGCCAGCTGAACAGTAAAGAGGTATTTCATAATCAGTTTTCAGTACGTAAAGAACTACTTTACGAGCAGTTGTAGGAAAAGATTATTTTGCATCCACGGTGAGCTCTGAATTCGTTGGATAGTAAATTTTGATTTTTAATTGTAGCCTGAAAATATAGAATAGATTGGATTCGGCTTCATATCGGTTGTAATCAACGATCACATAAAAAATAAATAAATTTTTATTTCCTTCCTTCAAAAACTCAAAATAACCAAGAATTACATGCGTACAAAATATTAACTACAAAACCAAAAAAAAAAAAAAAAAAAAAAACTACACAGATATCTAGAAAGAGTAAGAAGTATATGGAAATTAACCTACTCAACTATGGTAACCCATGTACTAGAGTAGGTGTGAACAAAATTTGGGTGAGAATGCAAATATCTTGGGTAAGTGAGCTCACATATTATTTGAAATAATGTTCTCTATGCGATGTCTTCCTGTATTTATTATCCATTTTTGAACCAGTGATTTAAATTTTCTTGGGTTTGTTATGTCCTTGATATTTACGGGAAGCAGATTGTGAAATTTTGGTGCTAGGTGGTTGAAGTGTCTCTGATATAGTGCTTTCCTAGCAACGCTAGTTAGAAGAAGGTTTCTATTCCTTGTGTCGTGGTTATGGTTCTTATGTTGGAAGTTTTCTGTATTTTTGTGAAGTCTGCAAATTATTTCCTGGGAGTAAAGTTGTCTTGCATCCAGCACACCGAATTCATTGAAAAGCTGGTCTGACGGATAGCGCGGTGGCTTTTTGTTGATGACTTTTATGATCAATTCTTGAACCTTTAAAAGTGGGTCAAGATGCACATAGCTTGTTCCACCCCATCCTACAATCCCATAGGTCAGAAGTGACTGTACCAAGGAATAGTAGACCATCTTTATGCACTTCTCATCAATTAATGTCCTCAACATTTTGAACTTATAGACTGTTCTCCTCAGCTTCTTGCATAGATTATCTATATGGTGGTCCCAGCGCAGAAAAGAGTCCAGTGTAACTCCAAGATATTCAATTTTCTGTTTTTTGTGAATAATGTATGAATTGCAGTTTGAAATGTTGACTGTAAAAAGATTTTCTGTGGGCTGGCCATGCTGTGTAGCTGAAAAAGTTAAAAAATGGGTTTTCTCATAGTTTAGGGTTAGCAGATTCTGATTTAGCCAATGTGAAACCTTCTGCAATCCCATTTCAGCCTTTTTCCATGTTGGTCCAGAAAACAAGAGAACAGTGTTGTCAGCAAAAGAGGTGATATTTTCTTTGATTTCCATACTGCACAATGGATTTATGTAAATCAGAAATAGTATTGGACCCAGAACAGGTCCTTGGGATACTCCATATTCTACTTTCACCTTACTATTTGTTTGCCCATTAACTCTGACACACTGCGTCCGATTAGATGAATAACTTTTGAATAGGTCCCATGCCACTCCTTCAATTCCATAGTTGTAGAGTCTCTTTAACAGAACATCATGCGACACTGTATCAAAAGCTTTTTTCAGATCCAAAAATATTGCCAAAGGTTTCTCCTCAGAGTTAATTTTTTTCTGTTATTTGTGATATCACATTGTGGATAGCATCATTGGTACTGCAGTTTGATCTAAAGCCATATTGACTAGGTGATAAAACATTGTTCTTTTCAAGAAAGCTAATAAGTCTTGTTTTAACACCTTTCTCAAAAATTTTAGAAAAAATATTTAATTGTAATATTGGTCTATAACAGTTCAAGTCTTTCTTATCTCCTGTTTTAAAAATTGTACAAATAACTGCCTCCTTCAAACACTGAGGAAAAACACATTCTCAGAGAATTCTGTTAGCAATCAGTATCAATGGTCTAGCAAGAACTGCACTATCTCGTTTGAAAATCACTGGTCTGAGGTTATCTGGGGCTGGTGCACTATCCGATTTGAGACCACTGATCATTTTAATCATTTCTTCATCATCTACTGGTGTAAAAAATATTGATTGGCAGACTCTATCATTGGTGACTATAGGTTCATCTGCATGATGTTGGTTATTCAATATATTTTGTGCCAGCTCAGATCCAATGTTTTTCAAGAATTTGTTGAAAGAGTTAGCCATGTCTTCATCATCCTCTCCCAATTTCAATTCTCTTCCTTGTACATTCAGTTGTTTAATTTGTGTTTTTGGTCGCTGAACTTCAGTTATTTCTCGTATCACTCTCCATGTTTGTTTTGAGTCTTTTGAATCTTTAAGCAGGCGAGAAATATTGTTTTTTTGCTTCATCTATGACTTTAGTTAATAAGTTTCTGAAATGTCTATAATATTCGCAAAGTTGTACATTCACCATATTATTTTTACATTGTCTGTGTAATTCATCTCTTCTCCTTATAGATGTTATTATTCCCAATTTTATACACACGGCTTGATTCTCTTTTTTTATGTGGAATTCTGTATTCTTTTTTTACACTGTTCTATATATTGTTTTATTATTGTTACAAACTCCTTTAATGCGCTTTCACTATTGTCCTGCAAGTAGACAGAGAACCACGTTTCCTCCATCAGCAATGAAGAAAACTTATCCTGATCGAAAATTTCTTTGTACTGCTTCATGTTTACGTTATTTGTAACTTCAATGCTGCTTCTTATTCCTAGAATGGTTATGTAGTGATCTGTTATCGAGTTTTGAAATACTATTGGCATAAAATCTCTTTTGAAGTTCGCCAATATGTGATCCAGACATGAGGCAGTATTGTTGTTGACACGAGTAGGCTGTTTGATGCAGTGAACAAAACCATATTCGCTGAGCAAGTTCTCATACTCATCCAGATGTCGATGCTTATTTGGTTCTATGGTGTTTATATTGAAATCTCCTACAACTACATGGAGATGTCTATTTGTTTCTTCAAAAAGTTCTCTATGTGATGTATTGACCTTATGTGATCGTTGGTTGTAATAAACTGTTTCAGACCCTGCTCTAATAATGATTGTTACTCTTTTCTAAAGCTTCAAAATTATCTTTTCATGATATAACTTACAACATTTAATTGAATTGAAATTGTGTAAAACATGCTTTCCACCTCATATTATCAACTATATAATTGGAATTAAAAATTAACTTCATTCATCTTCATGATAAATTTGAAATAACAACACTTTTACATGATACTATTGAACAAGGCTCTTCAAATGGAGACAGTATGTGAGCAGGGAACAAGAATATTATCATAATATTAGTATGACTATCATACTAAAAGTGTTTATAAGGAAGAAAGGAGGCGGCTGAATTCCTGGTCCTGGTGGTGTGTTTCTCCCGTCGAAGAAGCTGGTTACAGTGAACGTGAGTATTAAGGGAGAGACGAAGATGGAGTGTGTGATGAGTGAGGAGGGAATAAGAATGTTGATGGGCAAAAAGAACAGGAAGGAACAGCGACTGTATGGAGTAGTGGGAAAGAAGTCGTGCGAAGTAGTAGATAAGAGAATGCGGTTGATATTAGGCCATGAAAGAGAGAATGTTTTACGGCAGAAGTGGAGTGAATGGCGGCGTAATTGTTCTCTTCTTCTGTTGTCCGTTCGCCGTGGAAAGCAAGAAAAAGGGGACTCTGGAGGAAGTGGTGCTGCAGGGTACAATATCCGTGCCCAGAATGCGGTCTCCAGGATTTGCCCTTAGGGGGAAGCTTATCCCGGCTGCAAGTCGTTCTAGGAAATGGAGTTTTCTCGTATATGACACTATCTTATCATATTATGAATACTTAAAAAGATGTCTGCAAACTTTTAAGAGACATTTGTTTTTATTCGCCAGGCAGGGCAGCGATACCAGCCAGCCACTTCTATATGCTCTTATCTCTCACAAACAGCGCCTGCGCTCATTACTAAACCTCCCTACCCCTCACCAACATCCCCCTACCATTTCTACCTCTTGGCACTTCAGGCGCATCCACCGCCTGCAAACCCTGTTAACCTTCAATTACAATAAAGCCCACCACAGGAATGAAACCCAGCTTCTCAATTGGCCCTCACGGAAAACTCAAGTCCTGACCTAATTTCTTACCTTGTCATTCACCACACATACAGTGAAACTAGTTTTCTGAACACCCACAGAGCCTCAGTTTACAAGCTGTAAGCAAAATTATCTTGAGTTTGGAATGGTTAATTCCTACAGGTAGTTCTTTTCCAAGACAAATGGAGTAGCTTCTGAACAAGTTCACTTGGACACAAGTCGAAGCCCTCTGTTGGAAATCTAGAAGTCGGACGCATTATTTTACAATTTGAATCATTTCTAAGCAGGTGTGAATACATTTCTAAGCAGGTGTGATTACTTTTCTAACCAGAAATGATAGTTCTAGAATAGAGTCTTTTAAATGATTGTGATTTTGCCTGGTCAATATCTCTTAACTTTTGGCGATTTTGTTCAGATGTTGAGCTTGAGAGTGCAATGGCTACTTTTCTCTGGAGTTATTCCTTACAAATAATTATTTCATTTGTCCGAATGAGCTGGGAACTTGGAAGCTTTCCACTCTTGAAGATAAATAATGCTCCAAACAGTCTATTATTTTTCCTTCAGCCTATTTTCATGACAGCTGCAATATTACTCTGCCTGTAAATAATTCAAGCTCACTTATTATTCAAGCATTATTGAATTGGCTTAATTCATTCTAATAAGGTTATTCTATTTGAGTTCCTCAGACTTTGTGCACTACATGCCAACCATTGAAAACGTTAGATCCTGAAAGCTTAATAAAGCTTTCAATTTAGACACTAATTCACTATCATTGATGAGAGAGAACCAGAATTATGTTCGTTGGAATATAGAAAAAATGAGTTGACTGAGTTTGGATTGAAATTTATTGTAAAGATTATTTAGAATAATTATTACTCTCAGAGTTCCAGAAGAAATGTTTATAACATTATCAAGGATTTGGTTTACTCATTATAAGACACGTCATTTACAATCTACTGGAATGGAGTCGGTAGAGTACTGGAGTTGTCAATTCTGGAAACTCTGGAAACGCGATAAAACGTGAGCTATCAGTATTGGTATTGAATCCTCATCAAATTTCTCATCTATTATCATGGAAATTCTTGAATAATTATTTTCGAGCAGATCAGGCTCGTAGCGAGCGAAGAATGAAGAAGGCCCAGTGTGGAGCCCCTCGCTGGTTCAAGGTAGATGGTTGCGGTGGGGGGGGGGGGGGGGGGAATGAACGAAGAAAGTAAGGAATGAAGAAAGGAGGAATGAAAGAAGAAAGAACGAATATTTAGGGGAGCAGTGGAACAGTTAGAGCCGGGGGCAGAGTGAAAGAGCGCAGATTCCATTAAAGTGTTTTCTTGGAGGTGTGATAGGCGAGGGTTAGTGGGCTGTCGGACTGAAGGAGCGCACGAGTGCGTGCGAGAAAGATGAAATTTGCAAAGACAGAATACGTAGAAATCCATTCTTCAGTTGAGCTCTCTCTCTCACTCTTTTTAATTTTCTATGAGTCGTCGACGCGGGGTGAGAGAGCGGCCATTTTGAAACTTCTTAATATCCAGCAATGAAAACTCCGCTGCGAAATAAGAGAGGATGCTTCGAGCAGCGGCTGGCGGAGGACAGAGAAAGATAGCGGAGAGAGTGCGAAGGATTGTAAAAGTAAAATGAGATACATTAATTATTCGGGCCGAGGATTTTCACGGCCTGTGTCGTCGAGCGGGAGATGGAAGGGGCTGTTACGATGAGGAGTGGGGGGTGGAATTCTTGAGAATGGGGTGAGAAGGGGTAGAAGTCAAGACCCGTGACGCATCTTTTCTTTGACTCTTCTTATTCTTCTTGTTATTTCGCATTTCTGGAGGACGCAGATTTCGCTCTTGGGGCTGTGCTGTGCTCTCTGTCACGAGAAAAATAACACGACATCTGCTTCTGCCAGACTGCCACTTTTCTTATTACGCTGCTCTTCAGTTCCTCCAACTTCTTTATCACGCTGGTTCCGCCCCTTCATGAAATCATCTATCTTGCCGATTCTTGTGACGTTTGCCGAAAACAAACCGTCTACTTTGACAGAAGAGTGAGTGCTTCTATTTGCATAAGTGCACATTCTTGGTTGGGCACTGATCCCACTTATCAATTTAGTGAGACGCTTCCATCAAAGCATTCATTCTCAACTAAGGCAGAGAGGTATTAGCATTTACTGGAAGCTGCAGAAATCCTCAAGTAGGTTTTCTATGGAATCATCTTCTGTGTATCTATTCATTCAACAAACTGGGAGATTATCGATATTGACAGTGTAAGTGATTATTGGTTATTAATCCTGTCAACTCTTATTGTTGTCCTGTTTTAGCGAATTCAAATTTGTATAAATAGTTTTCTTAATCAGACATAATATAAATCGAGCATGAATTGGATAGCTCCTCTCATGAAAGAGGGTTGTATCCAATCACATCAAGTTGTGGATAGTAAAAAGTAGAGGATATTCATGTCCAAAGTTTTGTAATTATTAGCTACAGCATTCAATGATTGGTTATATTCTAGCAGAAGGTATTTTGAAAGCAGTCTCTCATGCAGAAGAACCTAGTAGGTTGAAAAGTGTTTATGGATTAGATCTTCAACTTATTATAATAACACTCTCTGTGATACACTACAAAGATAATGGTCATAGATTGAATATTATAGCATTTTACGACTATAATATAGTTGAAGTTATCATAGTTTGGGTCTTACAATGATGATAGATCTAACAGCCTTGAGGCCCTGTCCAAACTAACTATGACAGTAAACTTATCACATAGGATACTCTCAAAGATAAATATTTAGTCAATTGATACACAAGTTTAGATTTATGCTTCATGCTAAACTTCTTCATCAGAGGTCCCCACCCACCTTGTAAGAAATTTGAATAATTGTTCTATGAGAGCAGTCTATTGTAGTGAGTGTATCTGTTTCTATAGATCGCAACAACTAGTGTCAACTTATCACAGAAACTTTTTATCTAGCTCATTGTAGCTGTGACCATCAATTACAGCATGAAAGTTCTGTTACGTATGCTAAACACATACATGAAGTTTATTGGAGACGTGCTTTCAGTTCCTACAACTCTTGGCGAGAAATTTGAAGTTATTGAGGACAACAAAAAGTGTGTGGAGTTTATAGGTGAGTAACCGAGGGTGGCCGCTTTGTTGTTGCTGTGCGCTGAGACAAAAACAGTTTGAGCAACTGTCGTTGGTGTCAGCGGTGGGGGCGCTTAGCAGCACGTAGAAAGTAGATTGTAACAATTGCAACAACGCCTTCCTTAAAAGTGAGTTTTTGTGAGAAGAGACGCCCGGGCACAATGGCTTGCACCTCTGACGACGACTTGTGAACAAAGGAGGAGCATGTGCATAATTTATATCGGTTTAGAGGAAAGCATTCATTCACAGTAAATTTAACAAACAAAGGCGCGCGCTCACCTACGGCGGTGGCGTTAGTTGCTCCCTTTTTGTGTGCCAGGTTATCAGCCAGCAGAGCCGAGATCCACCTTCAGACACCTCTGGCCCCTCACTCGCTTCCTCGAGATACGGCTCAAACCACAAAGTAACCGGATGGATTTTCGCCTTGCAAGCACTCTGCCTTCCTCTCACTTGAAGATTGCTTACCAGCGGTTAATCACCTCACAATGCTTAGTTTTTGCTAAAGCACATTGTTTTCGCATGATTTGCTATTGATAATTATGTCTTCAAGGATGCATCTGCTTTATATTGCTTCACTCAATCAGGACTTTCTTCATAATCCAGCCTTGAAGTCATCTTAGATCAATTTCATGAAATACAACAAGAATTAGATTAGATTTTAATAGATTTCGAATTCTCATAATTTTTAATTGCACCAATTGCACTAAGTACTCCCGGAATCAATTATTTTCAAATTATATAGAGATCAAATACTTCAGCACAATTAATAGAAATAAAATGAGAATTTGGAATTCATTAACGTCTGTATTTGATAAATTGTTAATTGAAATAACTGAAAAATTTACTTACCTGTCTATTCTTACCTATTCTTGAGAATCTACAAATTTTGGTATGAGTGAATAAAAACAATATTACTAATAACACATCGATAGTGGACTCTGATAATCAACGTAGTAATGGACGACTTTTCATTGAACAATGACAATGTAATTAAAGAATTTCTAAAATACAGCGATGTTTGGAGAATATTCGTCCACTCTTGTAACACTCAACCTAACTTAATAAGGTAGAAAATGATCAGGATGGGGATGGAGCAAGAGTGAAACAGAACAAGATTGTTAATCATTACTGGGGCAATGGACCACTGTTTCATCACCTAACCTGGAACATTTTTATACCACTAGTATATTTTCAGGTTACACCAATAAGGTATCTTGGTATTACGGTTCTTTGATAATAGGTCTACTTACACTCACCAATATATCTAGACAAATAATTTAAAATTGGTGACACTCACTATATAAATATGTCTTGGGGTACCACAGGATCAGTCGAAAATATGGGTTTAAATTATATAAATGAAAGTTTCATTGGGCAAAAAATCTATTGTTGTGGTCACGGAAAGAAGGAACAGTTTTCAGCGTTATCTGCTTGTGTCAACATGTCTTCTGGTCTAAGCTAATTGTTTACTTTTTTCTACACCGCACTCTCTTTGCCTTGCAGTGTATCTAATTTTGTAGAATGTTTAATTAGAATTTAATGGAATCTTATAGAATATTGTGGAAAATGCGAGAGTCCTTATCTATTTATTTTGGAAGTTGATAGATAGGTGGAGTACCATCTAGTCCTCTCTGGAATGTTGGAAGGTGTTTAAATAGGAGAAACTTTCGTAAAACCAGTTCAGTTGTAATTCGATCTTTAATACGATAAGTGGCAATAGTGACAGTTCTTGTTTACCAGTAAGCGCTTATACAGACCATGATAAACAAACCTCTGTTGTTACAGTGTTAATCACAGTATTAAACATTATCATTATAAACTAGTTGGTATAGTAAATGAAAAGACTAAATTTTTACTAATGGGGTAACGCTTGGCATACGAGAGGTGTTTCCGGTACTACTCTAATCTCATGAGAAAAAGGTGCTACTATTAAAATAACTTCAGATTGAGTTCAAAAAAAGAATCTAAATTTTTATTTTAATGTTATAATAAAAAATAATAACATTCTAATGAGCTTATCAAGAATTAACAGAAGAATTTATTTACTCACCAACGGTCACTCGCTCAGCAGGGAAGAGTGGGGCGGGTCATCTGCCGTAGATATAGCCAGCTCCCTTACTCGACACTGACTGCCCCGAGCCACTCATTTTTTCTGCACAATTTTACTTGTCATGAATTTTCACCGACCTCATCATTTTTCTTTTAATAGTTAACAATGGCTCTCTCCTCTTTTTGTGAAAATTCATGGCAAATAAATTAATTATGCTGTTACATTACACCACATAAGAACAAATCACTTAATTTATCATGTATATCAATCAGCTGTTCTCAAGTATTCTCTCTGATAACTGTCACTGAATTGTTTACGTTCTAAGTTGTTTACTAAGCTGCTAACAACTTCATGATCGAATGAGTTTCTATGAGCTTATAAAACAAATTGCTCATTGCGATCTATTCCTTGACCTATTAACCATATCTTGATTTTTTTCTTCAATGTACAAACCAGGATGAATTTCTCTAATTTCTGAGGTGAGGCAGTTGAAAATTTTTGGTCCCAGATATGCTATTGATCTCTAAGAAAATGAGGTATTCAACCTAGGTAAATTTACGTTTCTTCTACAGTAACTCACAATTTCTGATACTAAATGTCAACAGCACTGTTAGTGATTTCTATTTCGAAAGTGAATTCTTCATGATTGAAAATGAAGATGGAGTGAACTCACCATAATTGAAGGCGGACAATGTTCGAGCAGGTTCGTTTCCACTGCTTTATTCGAGATCCTTATCTAGAAAGTGAAGCCATGAGAGGATATCCATCCCATCAAACGAATTGAGAAGGAAAAAGTTTGAAGAAGAGAAGGCGAAGGAGCCATCGACGTTAAAGTTTAGCATGGGTCTGTTGAAGTTCAGGGCATTAAGCACTTTTCCACCCTCACCTTCTCTTGTACCGAGTCAGTTCCCCTTCCTTCAACTATATTTTCCCATTAGGAAAAACCAATTTAAAATGAAAACGTCGGAACAGACAAGGCACGAAAACTGAAAAGAGAACCATTAGAAAGAGCTTTGTTGGAGGCAACTTCGCCAACAAACAAACTACTTTATCAAGACCACCGTTTGTTCGTCCTTCTTTGTTCTCTCCTATCTCTTTCTCACGAGCGTAATGCGTTTCTGCGCCAGACACGTTCTTAGTGACATAAATAACGTTCAGTCACTGCAAAACATTTGGTCGAATGTAATCTTCTGCCGATCGCCATTCTGCTCAAATATTGACAATGAGGATAATAAACAACTTGTATAATCCATCATTGCTAAGGTATTGCATCAATGTGGAAACCATGCGTTTTCATCTGAACTGGACGTGGTTGCCATTGAATGATTCGTAATGTTAATTCAAATATAATAAGTTAGTTTGAAGTGTCTGACAATTGTATAAAGTAATAGCAATTAAAGGAATTCGAAATTAATAAATTCTGTTCAAATATAATGTTTGAAATTATATTCCTCGATGATTAGTAGTTTGTTGAAGATATTACAGCAATATGAGATAAGATAATTATCTACTAATTGAAACTTGAGGATGTGATTAACCCCCAAGTGCAGGGACACTTGGCGATTTTCACGTAATTAGGTAGATATATAGATAGATAATTTAGCAGTCACTGACCTCCTCTCAAAGGAGTATACGGATTTGCCAATCTAACAGCTGAAATTTAGATAATTCAGTTACTATATGTAATATATTATACAATATGCTTTATAAATCATTTTTTTTTTAATTTTTATATCCGTATTTTCCAATATTTGAAGGTTTAGGAGCGATTACAGTGATTGAAATAACTGAAAAACTCCTGACTTGTATAAAAGCACTGCCTTTCCAGTTCTGTCTTCAACTGAACTTTCAGTTTTTCAAGCGTTTGTCTAGTTAATTGGGCTGGCAATGCATTAGAGAGATGAATACCTAATCTAGTCACCACTTTCGCGTATAAAGCTGTGCGATGTGTTTCATCCATGTCTATGTTTAGTCTCGTAGGAACCCTTATCATGTATTCCTTTTTGAACATTGACTTATTATTTATCAGATAAATTGCTTCAAGAATATATAGACTAGTGAGAGGGAGAATTTTTAATTGCTTGAAATAGGGTCTGCAACTAATTCGGATTGACTCCCCTACATAACCCGTATAGCCCATTTTTATATTTTAGAGATTTGGCTGACATCAGTAGAATTACCCCAAAATGCAATTCCATATGATATAGCAGTAATAAAATTTGAGGTTTACTACAATTGAGAAATTGAGGTTCTGAAATTGAGGACAATGAGGGGGATCACAAATGATGGAAATTTGGTTTTCTGAGTTCGATTGTCCTACAGAAGATGCTTTATTATTTCTTTGAATTTCCTACGACACTATGAAGATGATAATGATTCAATAATAGTGCGTTTATAAATTAAGTACATTATAAAGAAAATATTTGAAAAAATAGCTCAAAATTAAGGATCAATAAAATATTATTATTCGTTTGGGATTTGTTTTCCTTTTGGTTACCATAGTTCAGAGCCAACATGGGTAGATAACATTTTAGGAGACTACATAGCCGAATGTTCGTTGAGACCCAAGACTCAACTTTTCTGTGAAAACGCATTACGGTAGTTCTAATCGTTCAAGCAGGCTTATCATACAGAAAATCGACTAAAGAAAACTCCATAAACTTTTCTTCTACCCAGTTCAAGTTTGGGTGGGGATAAGTGTAGAGTTACAGAAGTTGTAAGAACGAATAAAATGAAAGCAAGGAAGAAAATGGCGTTGACAACGATTAGGATGGAGAAGGGGTCGTGTGCCTCGTGAGGGGGGTTCTGGGGCAAAAGGGGGTTAATAGTGACTGGTGGGTGGGTGGGCATGGGGCTGCTGTATCCTAGGCCGGAAACGCCCCGCGCGCGCGATATTGAAATTAACGACCCTTTTTGTAGCTCCAGCTAAAAGCGACGACTTTTACAAGTTTTACTTAGCATCCGCTCTTTAACAGTTTCTTAATGAGCTTTAAAAGTGTTTTGTGTGTCATAAATTAACTCCAGAGTGCAGAAAACTAGGACGGGAGATGACGTTGGAGAGAGAAAAGTTGAAATTAAGAAGTTTGAGAATCGCTATAGTCTTGTTTATGATTTAAAAGTAATTTAATTATAGCATGAGATGGAAGCGTATTCATGTAGAACTAAGTTCAATCTTTTGCGAATGCTTATGTAGAAGGGGTACGAGAGTGGTAGATAAGGACGGTATGATGAAGGGAGGTGTAGGAGTGAGCGGCTGACATTTTCTTTAAACATTCATCAGTCTCTATAATTCTCTCTTCAAGATGGCGGATAACTATGGCCATGTCGGAGCAACTTGCCTCATCGTTTCAACTTCACACAACGACAAATGAGGAGACCCTTTCAAAGAATCAAGATAAATATTACACGAGCACGCAATGCTCGTGCATTCACTTGCTCATTTATTCATCATTCCATTTTCTTTCTTTGGAAAAGAAGGACTTCAAAACGGAGAAAAGCTGGAGAGATAGACTAAAACGTTAACAGCGAAGACGTTCCAGGAAGAAGAGGGTATGAAACTAATTTCGAAGAACAAACTCAGAGAGAAATCTGAGATTGAAAATAAATGTTCGTTTTCTACCCGTTTTCAAAGTTCTGTTCTGTCAATGACTGGTATGATGGGAGTATAATTACGGGCTTGAATGAGTTTAGCTTGCTTGAAAAACTTCAGGGAAAACTTGCAAGAGTTGGATTCAGAGGGAATGTTTTAATGGTCAAGGTAGCCAGAACTTGAATATATTAAAGTATAGAACTTAATCGTTTATTTCTTTTTGAATAAGGAAGCAATCATTGGTCATGTAATATTCTAGACGATATTTATTCTTACAGAAGGATGGAGAGGCATTCAGGAGTTGTTAAAAAAATATGGTCCAATTCATTCAGAAGCTTAGTCTTATTATATTGTATTATTCATCCAATATAAACCATGCAAGAAGAAGAATGTACATCCATAGGTAATACCAATTCATAGAATTAAAAATTATTCAATCTGATTCTGTAGGGAGGACTTCTTATCAAGTACAGCAGTTATTACCAAGAAGAAGATTTTATTTTTTCCTTATTAACACAATATTCTCAATTCATATCATCTTCTATGAATAATTCATCAAATATTTTATCATTTATTTATTATTCATCGGAAAACACACAAGACATAACTTTATCAGCATAACATGGCGGAATGATTTATCCCTCCGTCAAAACGTAAAAGGTTGTTTTTTCTTTGGAAGACGAAGCCCACATAGGTCTGAGACCTGTGCGTGGGTGATGAGTTGGAAGATGGTGATTGATGAGCTGGACCCACGATTTTAGGTGGGTTCCGAACCACCGGGAAGTGATTTTACACCAGATTTTACTCCTGGTCATCTTTGTAACGGTGACCGATTGGATTGGCCAGCAAAAAAGACTCTGTTCTCTGCTGTAAAATCACTTCCCGGTGGTTCGGAACCCACCTAAAACTGTAGGTCTAACTCATCAATCACCATCATCCAATTCATTACCCACGCACAGGTCTCAGACCTATGTGGGCTTCATCCTCCAAAAAAAAGAAAAAAAGAACAGTGTCTCTTTGCTGACCAATCTAATCGGTCACCCTTAAGAAGAGTGCCCAGGGGAAAGGGAAAACACCTGAACAAAAATAGCAGACAACAATATAAAACTGGGAAGAAAATATAGTTCAGTTTGTGATACATGATGATTATTTTATTTGATTAGTTGGTTTTAACCACAGAATCTATATGCAGATAAGCGGTGTTTCCAAATAGGCAATAGATGCAGGAGTTGCCATCAGGAAATCGTTTTGTGACCCTTCTTCAAAGGCGATTCTAGCACACATCTCTACTATGTCTTCCTCCATACTCTCTTCTTTCCAGCTAAAGTTATTCTCTATAAATATATTATTGAATACACTCTTTTAAAATATCAAATTCTCCTTCTGTTCTCTAATCTTCTTTGCTTCTCTGCTTTGCCGTATTACTCCAAATTCGGGCACTAGCTAAATCTTGGTGGCCAGAACTATAATAAATCTTCACTTGAACAAAATTAAAACATCAGCCACCACAACTGCCAGTAAACTTTGAGAGAAGTGCAGCCAGCGGGAGGGCCTTAATAAGACCTTGGCTTAAACTGGGAAAATTGGGAGAGTTCGCACACACATGTATGCGGTAAGTAAACAAGTCCTAAGTTACTTGCAAAGTTCACACTTGTTCATTTTCCTCTCAGCTAGATATGAATGTCTACTTTACTTGAGGGCTCAAAAATGAGTTATTGAACTAACAACTACAAATCAATGTTTTAAAAGGCTCATCTGAATCTCTGCAATCCTATTGCATGCGTGCTTCCACAGAGCATATACAAAATAAGATACTTTGTAGTTAGGAGTGGGATATATAATTTATATCTTCATTAAATGCTCTGTTGTAGTTTCCGCTGTATTTTGATAGTTCTGTATTTATTTGTAAAAGAAGTGTGTATAATTTGATTATAATGATTATTTGCCTATAGAGAACTATATCTCCACTTTATTACGTATTAGCCTACTATGAAATATACTTCAAATAAGATGGGCCATGATATACATGGATTGTGGACTTCTAATTCAGTTATAGATCAAAGTATCAATCTTTCAATCCTTACATCTTTCACAATCACCAATTACAAAGAATAAATAGATGAAAATTGAATTGAAATTCACGAATGAAGTAATGGTATTATCTGAATTCATCAATCATGCAGATACAGCCATCAATAATAGAAGCTTTCAACAGATATTTGGATTCATAGAATAAAATGAATATAGGAATTTTTTTTCGGAGGATGAAGGACTGAGACCTGTGCGTGGGTAATGAATTGGATTATGGTGATTGATAATTTGGATCTACATTATTTTAGGTGGGTTCTGAAGTGATTTAACAGCAGAGAACAGAGACCTTTTTGCTGGCCAATCCAATCAAACTTCCAGTGGAATGCAATAGGTACTTTCAAAGAATTTGCAAGGACTAGATTAAAATATTCTTCAACATATAAGCTAATAATTAGGTCCCAAACTACAACTGTCAATGGATACAAATATTGTAATATTGAATAATGTCACATTTATACCTCGATAAATAATTGTCAACTTCGATGTCAGAAGCAAACTGTTGTTGATTGTTGTATAATTTTGTGAGACATAGTGTTTGAAATTTCTGCTGTGATACAGTTAGTGCCAATTTGAAGGATTAGGAGTACATGAAACATTACAAGAGACAGTATATCCCAAATTTTAACTCAAATAGCGTTTCGTACTGAATCAGATGATTAATGGTGGATACTTGATTGAGCTGTATTCATCCGAATGAAAATATGCGATTTCCTCTAAAACAGAAAAAACACAAAACAAAAGCCAAACAACGAATTTGAAAAGTTAGAAAACAGTATTGTGTGGGCATGCACAGAAGCACACAGCTTTATTTCGTGCTTCTGCAGATTCCGCATAATTTTCCCACTGTTTGTTCATAACGCTTCGATGTTCGAGCGTATTAGTGACATCTCGTTACTTTTCGAACAAATAAAGGTTGATTAATGAACTGGCTGACACTGCAAAATAGACTGAGCTTCATCATTCTCCCATCAGCAATTGTATTTTTCTCTGGCTCATTGCAAGTGCTTTATGCAACGAACAATTGGAACGAGACTTCGTGAATAATTGTTTCCTCCCCGTTGAAATTGCGATCTGTTGGCGGTTTACCATACAGGAAATTAGCGAGTAAGGGAAATCATGTAAACAAATGAAGAGGTCACAGTGAGCTATCAAATTCAATGCTTTGAAAGTGAATTTTGCAGAAACGAATTTGTCTATTGATGTACAGAAGCAGATTTAACGACTTTTTTTATTCGTCTACAAACCAGAACTACCGTATTTGCTCGCGTACGACGCGCCCCCGCGTGAAACGCGCTCTTTAAAAACGAGAGTGAGTTTTTATGAAAAAAAATGTATATTAAGGTCATATTCAAAACATAGTGCAGTTGACAGGTGTACATAATTATCATTAGAAGTATGAAATTCTAATGAGAGTCTCACTGTATTATTTAAAGATTAGTAAGTTAAGATAGAACAAATTTGCTCATTAGTCTCATGACTAGATAGCAATAGTATTTACAAAAAAGAAAAAAGAAAAAACACCTACTCATACAATTTTTTATTTACTGAATTATAAAACATACTTTTAGAACATAAATTTAAAAAAGAAATGTTATTTGAAACCAAAAACGACGAACCTGTGTCGTTGACATATAATCGTAACTTATTTACGTATCCTGATAACAGATAGGAAAGTCTACGGTAACTTACTGATTAAACTTCGTCGCTGCTTGAATCTCCTTCGTTGGATGGAACATTGTCCTCGTCATCCCATGTGGCACAATCTTTTTTTCCATCAAGGAAATGCAGTATTTTTTAAAGCTCTTCACAACTAGATCAGTAGAATAATAGTCCCATGCAGCCACGATCCACTGACACATTAGGCCGGGTTCACGCGTGTTACAATCGCGCGATTGTAGCCAGAGCAATTATTCTGACGGGCAACAGCCTCGCCAAAGCAATTATGAATAGCAGAGCTGTCGCCGAATTTTTCCTAATACAAATACAAAAACATAAAAAGTACAGAAATTCAAATTTTTTAAAGTTCCATGCTACTGTAATCAGCCTCCTTAATCCCAACCAACTTTAATTTTTTCTCCTATCACTAAAATTAACATCTTTATGCTATAAAATACCTTCATGGGTCACTTGTTATGAAGGCAAGTTATGCAGTTCAAAGTAATATTCTATAAAAATGTTATTATTCTACATGTTCTTCTAATTTTGTAGAATCTTGCATGGTCATGAAAAGTTGATTTGTTGGATTAACTGATGTTTGTATAAAGATTATTTTGTACTACTCTCTCCGTTCTTTTGTACAGGTTTTTACTTGATAAAATCATATTTCCATAGTGGAAATATGGTAGATAAAAATTTGATATATCAAATTACGGGACGAAAATGAGATGGAATAATTAAGCAAACTGGATTCACTAACAAAAAACTGAATTATGGATTAACTTTTCAAAAATTAACTTTGTTACCACTGGAATAAAGGTAAAATGGATTAGCTATAAATTCTGCTGCATAGGTAAGCTTCATCAAAATTAACTAATAACTACGAATTTTTATACAACTAGGTTATCCCGGGTCGCATGAATGTGCGACTTTATAAAACTTTGTAAAATACATTCCAAATAATGTAGATTTTCTATTGCCTATGATGATAAGTTTAAGCACAGTATGAGTTCCTCCATTTCTAAGTGGGTATCAAAGATACCTATGATGCTATGAGTTCTTTTTCTCCTTTTTCTTTTTCTTCTTTTTTTTCTCCTTTTTCTTCTTCATCTTCTTTTTCTACTTCTTAATCTTCCTTTTCTTCATTTTCTTTTTCTTTTCCTTCTTCTTCTACTTCTTCTTCCTCTTCGTCTTTTTCTTCTGCTTCTTCCTCTTCTTCTTTTTCTTCTTCTCCTTCTTCTTTTCCTTCTTCTTCTTCTTTCTCTTCTTTTTCTTCTTCTTCTTTTTCTTCTTCCTCTTCTTTTTCTTCTTCTTCATTTTCTTCTTCTTCCTCTTCTTTTTCTTCTTATTCTTTTTCTCCCTCTTCTTCTTTTTCTTTTCCTTCTTCTTCCTCTTCTTCTTTTTCTTCTGCTTATTCCACTTCTTCTTTTTCTTTTACTTCTTCTTCTTTTTCTTCTTCTTCTTCTTTTTCTCCTTTTTCTTCTTCCTCTTCTTCTTCTTTTTTTTCTTCTTCCTCTTCCTCTACTTCTTCTTCTTCTTCTTCCTCTTCCTCTACTTCTTTTTCTTCTTCTACTTCTTCTCCGACTTCTCCTTCTTCTTCTTCTTCTTTTTCTACTTCTTTTTCTTTTTCTTCTTCTACTTCTTCTCCGACTTCTCCTTCTTCTTCTTTTTCTCCTCTTTCTTCTTCTCCTTCGTCTTCTTCATCTTCTCCTCTTCCTTCTCTTTCTTCTTACCCTTCTTCTTCTTTTCTCTCTCTTTCCTCTCTCTCTTCCTCTTTATCCTATCCTCCCACCCTCTCTCTCTGAATGAACAATGAAAAATAAACTTTTTGTTTCAAAACAGCTGATAATCAAATCATAAGTTGAAATGTGAAAATTTTCAGCTCACCGATCCCTATGTTAAAGCAATGGCAAAAATTGAAACTTTGATCGTTCATTCCTCATGTCCACGATGACTTTTTTCAAAATGTAAGACCTTATCTACTCGATGAGATCTTTCAAATGAGACGTAAACGAGCAAAATCGGTCGAGAAACCACGGAGGAGTTGTCATCACAAAAAAACATGTTCGCCTATTTTATATAAAGATTTGGACTACGTTTACATACTCGTCATTCTTCGATACAAAAAGCTTTAACTTGGGTGACATTAACAGAATAAAATTTGAAGACTTTAAAATTCATAATGTTCGGTTTCTTCTTTTGACAATGTATTTGATGGCAAGTATTTAAGCTTTGCGCACTATTTGGTATCAAATATATAAGTGTGGTTACACCTAAGAAAAAATATGAAATCATCAATAAAGTAGGACTTCCACCTTCAGAATACAGTAATAGCTATGAGCCAGAATACTGTGGATAATTCTCTATTGAGATTTAATATTCCGGGAATAAATATTTTAAAATAATTGAAATACGGTTGAAAAACTGTGATAGGAAATTGGTAATCCATATAAAAAATTCGTTCACGAGAGAGATAAAGAGAGAGTGTGAGAGAGAGGAGACAGAGAGGAGAGAGATAAAGATAAAGATAAAATTTCTTTATTTACGTAAATTTACAAAATTCCATTTACTGATTAAAAAGAATATTATTAAAAACACAATAGATTGTACTAACAATATTGACAATATTGAGGGATATTAACAATGAGATTTTCGGTAATAAAAGCAGCTTCGTCAAAATATTTAAAGTCCTTGAATGTAATGCATTTTTATGCTGTTTTTGGTGGTTGTGAGAGAGTATAAAATAGATCAAGTCATGAGCAGAAATAGCTGGGACGGCTGAGTGTTCAAGCTCATTGGAATCGCTGGCTATAAGATCTATTTTAATTATAAACTTATCTTCAACATCACACATCTATTTTAATGTATCAGATTCGTTTTAGCGAATTTCTTCAAATTCAGCTATTACAGCAGGTCGTGATGTGCGACTTTCACCCGGGACCATGATGGAAATTTGTTTTGGAGCCCCCAGAGTACAAAAATCATAGTGGCACAAAATGTTATATATATAATCTATGTGTCTGATAGCACGATAACTTTTGAAGGAGATGTCCGATTTCCACCAAATTTGGTATACACTTCCCTCTTGTGAATAGCTTGGACAAGTTCGTTAGCCAGGAAAATCCAAAAAGGTTAACCCCCTTTTCGGGGGTATTTTCCCACCAAAATTAGGGGTTTTCAAGAAAAAAAGGGTTGTATTTGAAAATTTTAGTTCTATTGTTAGACTTTAAGATAGAGCTCATGGAGTCAAAAATTTTAAGGTATTGCACTGCCTTCTAGCTCAATAAATTTTCAATATATCAAGAAAAAACCATTGTTGTCAAAAGCTGTATCTTGCCCTATGGAGTTAGTTATTTGGTGCTAAAAGAGTGTTTCAGGAAAAAACTTTAATCTTTTTTTTCTTGACTGTTCCTTATGGTTTTTGAGGCGCTGAATCCGAATTTCAACTCATCCACCTCGAAAAATCAGTGCGTTTTGAGAAAAGCAGCCATTTTCAAAATGGCGTTGAAAATTTTTTAATTTGTCAATTTCTGTGCAATATGAAAAAAGTGATTAGTTATCAGTACTTTTTGGTGATAAAAGCGAATATGGAGCTAGTTTTTTTTAATTTCAAATTATTTTAATTTCGTGGGGGGAGGGTTTGAGCGAATTTCTTGAAATGTAAATATTGCAGTTGGTCGTGATGTGCTACTTTCACCCTGAACCTCGATATAAACTTGTTTTGGGGTCCCTAGAGTACAGAACTCTTCGTGTTTTTTTCCAGAAATTAAAAAAATATATAGCCTATAGATATTCATAAATATTTGAAAAAATACAGAAATTCGCTAAGTTTTGCAGGTCCTGCGAAAGGAGTATTTATCAGTTTATCAATGTATTCAGAATATTCATTATCTTTGATTTTTGGCTAATGAATAACTTTATCCTAATAATATCCTACCTATTTCTATTCTGAAGAAAGACAGACTTAGGCTACAGGAGGACTTCATAGTTACTAGATATAAGGGAATTTCGTCTTCAAAAAGTTCACTGTAGCCCAATAGTGGAAAACTGTACACGGTATTTCTATGTATTATCACATTAAATTATTTTATATGGACTCTGTTGTATTTGATATCATTCATGGTGTGCAATATGTAGATTGTTAACAATATTCATAATGAATTCAATCAATTAGCCAGGTAAAAGAATAAATAGGTTTTAAAAACTTACAAAAGAGCAAAAGTTTTTGATTAGCTTGATGGTTGGATTGATCGCTTGATTAAAAGAACTAATTGATTTGAACATCAAATGAGTTTTTTTCAAGAGAGGTTTAAAAAAGGGGAATAGAGTACTGGGATTGAGAAGTAAATAGCGTGATGCCAACAGCCTTTTTATTAGTGGTCGATGTGGTAAAGGAGAAAAAAGCGTAGGCCTACGGAATGAAAATAAAAGACTCCGATTTGGGGCGAGCTGTTGATAAGAGCAGAAAAAACGTGTTGCGGTGTTTTTTTTTCGAGTCTGAAAAGTTGTTGGAGTGGTATGGTGTAAGAGCGGAAAATCTGTGTCCGGCGAGAAAACAGCAATTAGCGGCAGACCACGTCCGGTTTTTCCAGTGGCCGGGGGATTTTTCCAGCGTCGAGCGAAGGCCAATTTGTCTCTTGCCGCCCTCGTTTCCTCTCGAACGGAGCCGAAGGTTAGCGTGGAAGTATCCGAAGGGGCTGCTTTTTTCCACGAATTTAATGAAAACAATATCATCCCCTTTTTGAGCGTAACGAGATCTCCCCGTCATTATCAATGTCAAGCGATAGAATTTTTTGTCCTTTCAGTCCCCTAACTTTTTCCACTTTCAGCTCTTCGACAGAGTGAGAAGTGTTTTAAAAGCTAATAAACCCGTATTAGGGGGCTTGAAATATACTCTGCTACTGAGAAGGTAATAGTCTTCCCCCATACTTTTAAGCAAACCTGCTACCCTCTCATTTTTAATCGCTTATTATAGAGAGCCTCTTGCCATGATAAACCATGAAACTTTCCGTTTAACAAAATATCATTTTTCATATTAAATGCTCTGTTCAACAAACTCGTTTACTTCTTAATCTAAAAACAATCACGTTGAACTCAATAGAAATTTGATGGAATTCGTTAATAATTGTTCTCAGCTTTAGCTGATTTAATATAAATTTTTGGAGCTATTCTCCAATTATTGTTCTTATATCTAGATAATCTAAGATAGTTTTAATTAAATATTTCAGTAATAATACAAAGAAATATTCACTAGAATATTCTCCACTAGCATAATTTTAATAGTATTGTGGCTGCGAAATGATCAAGTTAAATTAAATAATCAATAAATCAAATATTTTATTATATTAATATTTAAGGGTTAATTAATATAAATTAAGGCACTATCTGTGTATAAAAAACTTAAATAAAATAAAGTAAATGTATGTATTAATATTTATGTTTAAAATTATTTGATAATTCTACAAGGAGTAAAATTATGTATTCCTGTAATACTGTAGTATCTATCATCTTTCCTTTTCCATACATTAGCAATGTGTATGAGAGCTCAACATGTTCAGTCAATAATTAATGAATTACTTCACTACAACACGTATTTTCCACGAAAAATGAATACGATTTTCAACACTTTCTTGATCATTTCTTTTAGCTGCAATCCTGCAGTACCTTATTGAATAATACAAGAGTTAATTTAATGAACCTTTGTCCATCGTAATATCATGATCAGGAGCAAATGCGAAGGAGGTTGAGATTCGGTCTTGTTGAGCAAGTAGTCTATTCAGGGTGGAAAAGATTGCTGATGGTATACTCCTCGTCCTCGTTCGCCTACAGTTTGTAGCGGCTGAAACGCCGGTTTTCAAAGATCGTATCAAGTTATCTTTTCTAAGACAGGGATATATACCTCCCTCGGCGGCCATAAATTCTCAGCGCGAATATTAACTGCAATGCTAATTTAGTTTATGGCTCATTAGACAGCGTTAGAGCCAAGTAAAACTGTAGAATACTCCTTACCCCCTCGCCAATTGCCCTGGTATCTTTCCATCCTTTATTATGCTGGAACTTTTCTTTTACTATCATCTTTCTCCAAACCAATTTCTCAAGCAAGCGGCTTCTGTTGTTGAATCCAACACTATGCAGCCATGCACGGCTTGCAAGTGGAACCGACTAACTGAATCTGACCTACTGTTTGATCAGGATTCAAATTCAATAATTGAATTATTCAGAAGTAATGGAATGATGAGGAGTAGAATTAAAAAAGATAGAACTTTCAAAAATTTCATCAACTGTCTATCAACTGTTGATTCAAATCTGAGACAAAATATTCAGTATTCAGAAAACTGTTAAATACATTTCTCATCGAAGGCTAATCTTTTTTAGTGGATAATCTATATAGATACTATGTGAGTAGTCTACGGACTCTACTATTAGGATTCAGTACAGTTCTGGATTCTGTATCATTCTTCTTCCATAATCTTCAGTATTCAAAACATAGTAATATATCGATCAATATGTACAGTATTAATATGACAGTAGTATTTCAAGTTCAGATAGGAATAATCTTTCAAGGAAATTATGTGAGGAAGAAAATTCTCACAATATGTAAAATGTAACAAGTTTATCTCATCAGTCTATCACTATCTCGTATCTATGATCCACTTGTTATATTGAGTAGAAAACAGCTCTATATTATTCTCCATGTACCTCTAAATATTTCCTTTTGAATCTTTAAAACTCCAAATTCACCACGATCGAAATAAGAATAAAAAATAGAGTATATTGAGCAGAGTGATTTCCATGTAATCACTACTCTGTTTACCTCAGTAAAAACGTCTCCTATTCAAATCAAGAGGCAAAATATGCAACGGTCTCCGTTGGAATCATTCTGTTGTATACTGTTTTTTCCATGTTTTAATCCGAATAAAACGTTCCATTCAATACTTTTTTGCCATCAATATTTTTTTGAAGAGCCAGTTCCAATTAAAATTTTGATGAACAACATACAGATGCCTACCTACCTAACTACATGTACACAGTATTCAACTGTTGATTGAAAGGATGATACCGTAAGCGTCGCTATCTAGTGACATCTATCTCGTTGACAAGATTACGCTTCCTACAGTTTACAGACTGGGTATCTGAATTGGTAAAAATGAAATGAAAGTATTCATTGCATGTACATTTTTTATCTCGTGGAATGATCGATCGCACATATTCATCTCTGAAAGCACAGATGTTTTGTATTATTCATTTTTTCTGTTTTAGATTTTCAATCAAGAATGTACTTTATCATGAATCCATCAAGTTTCAATTTTGGATGGTCCAGTGTAGACTTTAGCATTACTTCAGAAAACTTGAACTTTTATGACATTGATTATGGTTTTGAGAATCACAATAAATGATTAATAAATGATTAATAAATCACAGACTTATTAAAAAAAAACCTATTAAAAAAATTCTAGAGCATTCATATCAGATTCAAATTCAAATTCTCTTGAAATTTATACAAAGATGTCAAAAAAGATTTATTAATATCGAATACATTTGGTCATCTGTATCTAAGATCTGGTGGCCTCTATAATCTATGATTTTTCAAACAATATGGAAACAGTATGAGTTTCAAAGTTAATGGATTAAGTATCAAAAGAAATTTCAAACATAATAGATAGCCGTGAGCCGTGTAGGTATCTGTTCAGTCAAATAAAGAAAAGCTGCGATTTTATGGGCCCTCTTTGTAAGGATTGGATTGGCCAGCAAAAAAAATGTGTTTTCTGTTATAAATGGTGGTTTGGAACCCATGTAAAACTGTAGGTTCAACTCACCAATCACCATCATCTAACTCATCACCTACGCTCAGGCCTTAGATCTATATAAACTTCATCCTCCAAAAAAGTTCAATCAAACTTTAGCTACAACTACAAAACTAGATTTCTAGATGTGATCTATAATATTTTGTAATATTCCGGAGATATCTCATTTGATCAAGACCAAATTAGTAAGACTTCATCAAATCATCAAAAACCGAGATCAAAGTAGGATGTGATTCTATTAAAAGAATATATTAGCTGTCCAAGTTTTTAGAGGAATATAAACGTTACACGGTGGTAGAATGTAAGAATAAAGTGGAAGGTGGAAGTATGCAGTCACAGAAAAGGGTTAAAGTGAGATTATACGAGTGGTGTTTCCTCTTAGTTCTTTCTCTTACTTTGCTTTCTCTGGAGAGGAGAAGGGATTACTTGGGAGGAAAGTAAAGTTTTCTCTTGGCGACAGCAAGGGATTTGGAGCAGCTCGTTCCGATGTCTTGAGGACAGTGCCAGCGCACTCGGGGTGCTGCAGGCAGGTCGCTCGCTTGCTTGGGGCGTGCTTGAGCGTTGCTCGTCGTTGCTAGTTGAGCACGCTGGTCCTAGTCCTGGTCCATGCAAATGGCGAGCTTCAGCCCGGATACCAGCTATACACTTCCACACCTAAATAAGCGCCTGGATTAGCCGAACCAGCCATTGTTTCGAATAATTTATAACTTTCTGCCCTATTCATTCCTGTTTCTTCTCGAAAACACGAACTCATCTTATTCCGCTTCTTCTTTCATCAGCAACTACAATTCCACCTTGCTCTCTTCTTCCTTTTCATTCTCCGCCCACTCGCCTCTTTTGCCTCATGTCCTCTCTCCATAAATTCTCTAATCTAGACCTGTCTCTCCGCCCATCCTTTTCCATTTTCTTAAGTCGTTTACATTTTCCTCTCAAACAGAGGTTAATCTTCTACTTGGGACCACCTTATCAACGATAATATAAGTTAAAACCCTATTTGGCAATGTAGCTATTAGTAAGATTCCGATCATAATCAAGTAATAAGAAAAAGTGATTTTAATTTCATTCGGCATGGATATTCACCATGTACTCAAATTTTAATCTGACTATTAAAAATCATCCATTATTGCAATTCCCATGTGCATATAAATTATCAAATCGAGTATGCCAAATATAGTAGTTGAATATTTCACGATGAATATTTATGGTAGTTGAAATATCGAACCTAAGAAGTGAAGCTTAACAATAATAGAAGACAATCATTTGCATCATTGACAAAATGACAAATAGTAGCAATTCAAATTCAAAAAAGATTTATTAGTAACGAATACAACCGATCAACATGAAGAACCTCAGTCTGTCAACAGACAATGAGTAATGTTTGCAAATCTCGTTTTCTTCGATTTTCTTTAGAAATAATATTGTATTTGAATGTTAATTATTATTAGTTATTCTCATGAATAAGTATCATTTAATAGTTTATATATTTAAGAAGCACTTACTGCTCAGATATTGGAGAAGGAATGACAGAAGTAGGAGAGTTAAGGTCTGTATCTAGATACAGATTTTGGATCTAAAATCTTGAAGCCTCCAGAGTCTATGATTTTTCCAAACTATTGTAAATGGAACCAGTATGAGTTTTAGAGGTAAATTACCAGAAAATGCAATGTTATGAATTATTATATAGCCGAATACAAAGCTCATGCAGCTCAGTCACAATAATAATAATAATTCATAACTGAAACACACTTCACCATATAAACTAAATAATACACACACACACACACCCAGTCTTGGTAACTAACAAAATTACTGTCACAAAATACTCAAAACCAAATTGCCATCACATATAAATATTCAATTATTTTAGCCACAAATAGTATTCTCACTTGGAAAGTGATGCATGAAAACGGCATGGACCCGATTAGTGTACACTAGAAGCAGCAACAGAAGCATAATGATCAAATGAATAATCTACAAGGAAGTATCGACAAGCCGTAATTTTCTAGACAAACTTTGGGTGGAATATGCCAGTAGACGCTCTAAATCTATTGACTGAAACATGATAATTCAACGAAATTGTTGAAAAGAAAACTACAAATAATTCCAGGAAGAGGGGATTTTAATGTTATTGATCAGGTGGCGTGGACTTTAATACGGTGGACTTTAATACGAACCCATTAAGCGTGGACTTTCCTAAGAAGAAAAATTCAATCGTGGACTTTCCTACGAACTGTTACTTGTATTTTGTTACTTGTATCTGCTACTGTTATCTGTCCAGTAATGTAACCGTTACAGTTATTTGTATGGAGCAGGTGGTTGGACTTGTAGTGACACTTCTCACAAAGTATTTTAGGGTGGCATATCGTAATTTAGCAGTGCAAATTTCATGCGTGAACTTTCTTACAAACAGTACACCATGTGCTAAAGTTCTATTCTGTTACTTTTTAACATGAGATAAATTAATACTCAATGAGATAATCCTCCAATGTTGTGACCCTAAAAACAAATAATATACAATTAGGACTCTCATCCCTATCAACTTCTTAGCTATCTCAATACATCCCTCTACTCACATATTACATTCTGGTATCAAACGTCTAAAACTGGTTAAAAATTTAACTTACAGTACCGTACTCAGTTTTGAGAAAAAAATTCGAGTTATCAATTCACTTGAATCTCATTTTGAACGTTTCAAACGGCGTCTTTACTTTTTTTAATGTACTGTGATTTGATTTAGAAAGAATGGACTTATAACTTTATTTAAATTCTATCTTTCTCCTGTATAACTACAAGTATGTTCCGCGAATAAATTTAAAAAAATGTAGGCTACTGATAGATTCAGATTTTTTGGATATTTGATTTTCTTCAGCAGATAATCGGAGAACTCATCAATTTGACTGATTTCGCCCAGAATATAATATCCGATGATTGGTTACTGAGTTATTGATGTTCCTGTATTATCGTACTTTTTGGAAATCACTGGGGATGTGAGGATTTGAGAAGTGCGAGGGTTATAATTATTGACTTTGGAGATAGTTTATATCAGTATTCGATTACTGTGAACCTTTCTTGATTATAAAAATGAAATCGAACACTGATGCTTATTGAGCTCCGGATAGTAGTCAGAGCTCCAAGTGTATTAATATCAATAATAATACATTCATAATGCCAGTATTAGCTTCCTACTGTGAGCAGAACTACAAAACAATACAAGTAGCAGTTCGTAGGAAAGTCCACGGTTGAATTTTGCTTCATAGGAAAGTCCACGCTTAATGGGTTCGTATTAAAGTCCACGGAGCCATTGATCATCATCTTCTCCAGTGGCGGATCCAGAAATTTTCTTTGGGGGTGGCTGGTAGCTACTGGTTAAAGGGGGGGGGGGGTAGAGGTGTTCTGTGTAATACAAGTAGTATTTTGAAAGATTTTGAATTTTTTATTATCAATCATACCCGATAGTTATTATTCATATTATTGGGAAATAAAAAATAGCTTTACTAGTGCTTTGAACCATATCAGCGATAAAATTAATTTAAAGTATATTGGAAAATTTTGATTGAATTATGGCTGAATCTGGTATGTTCAGAAGTTTGTCAAGGAACATAGTATTATTCTGGTATTACAGTCATATTATTCAATTTTTAAGTATGAAAATCAATGTAGGAGCTTTAGTTAGTTGCAAATTTTTCAATTAACTAATGTTTCATCTAGTTTTAATAGATAAACTTTGTGTGAATTCCACACTGTAAAAAGAGATGTTTTTCTAAAGTTTTATCTGACGATTAGTTTTCCTCTTATAGAAATACGGGATCTGAAGTTACTCCCCCAGAAAATTTTTGTATAATCTCTTTGAGAAATCAGTTAAAATGGTATTAGATCCATATTAAATATAAGTAAACCCAATGCAAGCGTTGTATCTGGAATTTTTATCAGTAGCTGGTGATCACTGGTTTGCCGATCACTGTGATAGAATGTTAAAAAAAAAACATTTGTTGATATGTTAATGTAGTTCCTCATTACAGTATTAAAAGAATGTTGGTACTGTCGTGATTCAATTACTGCAATTTTATGTTGCACTACTTTTTCTATTCAGTAAGTACAAAAATCACTGAGTTGATTGGTTGCAGGCAATATAAATGTAACTAAGACATTATGCAGTATTAAAACGTTAACGGATTTCATACAATTGAAGACTTAGTAGTGGAATTAGGTAATTATTGCTAATAAATATTTTACAAGCTTCAAACTGATTATATTGGTAAAAAATTTACACTATTCCAAATATTTTTTGGAGGTTTTGGGGGGGCTTCAGCCCGAAAGCCCCCCCATAAATCCGCCACTGATCTTCTCTCATACTATTTAAACAAAGCTGGTAGGAAGAACACAGCAATATTGAACACAGCAAAATTCAAAGAGAAAAGAGATTTTAAAACAAAATATTGATCCTTTTGAAATAGGCATCTACCATGAGACGATATCCAGCTGAAACGTGCAACGAGATTGCCTGAGGGTGAAAGCCGATGTTTTCAGTTTGCATTCGGCTTTTAATTGCAGTTTTGTGTCGCTTTAAATGTGCAGTGTGCCACTTACACGGCCAGCAGTGGAAGCAGGACAGAAATATTGCGTATGTGCATACATGCGCGTGCGTACGTCAAAAAAGTATCAACAATTGATGGACAGCGGGGGAGTCCAGTCGAAAAATGCTGAAGAGTAAAGTGTATATAGTTATTATGCATTTATGAATGCATTAATGGAAAAAGTGGGGAGTCAAAAACGAGGTAAATGCAACTCTGAAAAAGGGGATGCATGTGCATGAGAGCTTGCAGTTTCCCATGATCCCAGTCAAACCCTCTTTCAGCTCTTCACGTGACAGGCGTCCGACAATATTCGTTTGTTCCGAAAACAAACTGTTAGAAAATAATTCTTGCTGGAAACCCGTGTCAGAACATGCATCTGTTCTCATGCGGAAGAATTGAAACTCACGATAGTAGAAGCTATGAACTTTTTAAACACAATCACTTGAAAATCTCAATTTGAACAGTGAAAAGTTCAGAAACTACCAACAATAATTATTTCATCTACTGTATTCCTTGGTTGCTCAAACCTCAAAGCACATCTTGCCTCGTAGTGACTGATCCTACATAATTCTTGTAATTTACATTTTGTGATGATGGAATTTATTTTAGTTATCATACATTTCAATAGATTTCTATTTGTCTTGGAAAAATGTATTATTTTATTCTCTGTGATCATGAACTTCTATATGATATGAACTTTTACAGTGATAATTAGAAAGGAATCATTCAATTTGTTTTGTTATTCATAATTTATGTATTCAGTTATTGTTTGAAGACCGACCAACATTTTCAGGTTGCAGAAATACGAGGTATGGTAGGGGAGTCAATAAGAACAAGTTGTCGCCCATATTTTAAACAGTTGCAGACTGCCCTCTGCCTAGCCTTTTCATTTTTGAAAGTATTCGCCTTATTAAAAAAAAGCGAAAATAGCTTAATTAAAGGATCTATGATTCACACATATGAAACAAGGCAAAGAGACCAAATAAGAGATCACAGCCATAGAACAACACTTTACGCTAAGGGCGTCAAGAGCTTAGGAATTCATCTTTTTAATAATTATCTTACCTGCCCGTATCCGAACACTACCAATTAGTAAATTTAAGAATAAGTTGAAAAAAGAATTACAAGAATTTTGTTTTTTACTCCATTCCGGAGTATATTAGTTACTATGCCAACACAAATCATACATGACGATTTTAGAATTATAATGATTTTAATTTACATTACATATACATTTTTTATCTCATATGATAGCAGGACTTCTTTTAGTAGAACTTAAAATCTTTGACAAATCCAGATACCCCTTCTATAGGAGGTCAGTGGACGCTGCCATATATATATATATATATATATATATATATATATATATATATATATATATATATATATATATATATATCTATTGTTTATAATTTTTTTTCAAATTTTATTGTATTATTTTTATCTCTTGTATTTTGTTAATTCTATGTAATGAGTTTGGATATGGGGCTATTTACAGCCTCGCCCGAGCCTAAATAAAGTACTTTACCTATCTATCATCTATATTATATATTATACAGTCGTTAAATTTACAACAAAAGTTAATACCAATAATAGATTTTGATTGAGAATTAATCACCAAAAATTGAAATAGTAATTTAGTAATTAATACTAATTATACTTGAATACTAATTATGCACAATGCTCATCACTTGAAATAAGCTGTATTCTCATATCACATTTCTTCTTGGACTTATCTATTCACTGTGAGATAAAAAATTCGTTCTCGATATGTTCTTTCAAATAAGTTTACGATGTTTAAAAAAATCACCCATTAAAGAATTTATTTTCCTAATTACTGTCATTTGAAGCCTGCATGGGAATGTTTCGGGGTTGATTGATTGATTATCTTTATTGAGGGCGGACTCTTGATCCTCTCAACTACTCAACCCTATTCTTCTTTTATTCTATTTTTTCTTTTTTTCTTGGTGGGTATCTCTGGGAGCGTCAAGATTTAGTTTTTATCAGTTAATTATTTTCATTTGAAGGATAACATTGAATACCCTGGCCATTTGGCCTTAACATGTCATCATTTTAAACTGGCAAGGTCTGCCAGTGCCCACTAGTGCATCAAAAACTGATTGCATCAACTGACTGGAATACATCGATGAAATAAGTTTGTTGTTAACAGTCTGCTGAGTACTTGCAAATCATAATTTTCTAAGCATAGGAAACAAATTTGACTGCGTGCCCAATAGTCGACTTAAATACAGTGAATCGTCTGTTACATTTTGTTAGTAATGGACAGTTGTTTCCCCAGTTAGAAACAAGAGTACATTGTCAGCTAGAGCGATTCTGCTTTAAAACGAACGTGATAAAGTATTCGAATCATTCATTCGTTCGTTCCGGAACACCAGACACAAGCAATTATTCAATTTATTCGCTGAAATATTGCCGTTCCGCTGCGATCCGAATAAGAATTTTTGAAAAAATTCTTGGGTGGAGCCGGATGAAATGACGCTGTTCACTGGCCTACGCTACGATGCCCGGCGCAATTCATTTGCAATGACACTTCGTTGTGTGTAGTGGACCTACTATTGCAATGTGAACATTCATAGTCACGTTCTTGTCGCCCCTATATCACACCGTCGCATACAGCCGCCTATCTTATCCACTGCGTCACATTATATTTTAACCATTTATCCAGTAATGGTGTGATAACAGCAACTGTATCGAGCGAAACCTACTCGTCAACTACTACATTGAAATAACTGCCAGCTTAAACTACATTGTTGCGCCACGTTCAAATGCACCCATGTTTACATTGAAATTTAAATGTTAGCTACTGTCACGAGCAGACGAAACTAATAGGCTTGATAGCCAGACGATTAGATCCTTTAAATAGTTCTGGACGAATTAGCGTATCTCGATATCACTACTTGCTCTGACAGTTCTTGCTTGTCAACAAGATTCGTTAACGCATTTGCACCATGCTGATTGGACACTCATTAAAACCATGTTGACGCTCGTTCGCACTTTACTGTTTATAATCACATGCTCGTTGATCATCCATCCAGTCTTCCGACAGCTTAGAAAACGTGACCCGGCCTGATAAGCATGCAATCATTTTTCGCTAAATGAAATGATAATAAATTATTATAAAATAATAAAAAATGCATAAATATTATATTCGTTTATTCTATACTTGTTTGTCTATTTTGATCAGATTAGGCCTACGGATCTTTAAGTGAGCTAAGAAGACTCTTAGGATGCATTATTGGGATGCATAGGCTGATAGGTGGTCAGTGGTAATCACTTTGTCATTATGGTAAGTTTTCCCTTCTCCTGCATTCTCTTCTGTATTCTTTCTTCTCTTATACTCAATTATTTAACCATTGTATTCTATGTTCATCTTTGCATTTGACTCACCATTATGCTCCCAGAAAAACAACTTTGGTATACATATTTTTTTAAATTCTAAATTCATTTATTTTGCACACAAGACAGTTTTAAAAAAATGTTTGAAACTTAAACGTGATAAGATAATCTTTATTATCAAGATACAATAAAAAAAACAGGTCAAATATAGAACCTTGCTCTTTTTGGGAGTCGGTTAAAAAGTAAAAAACCAACAAAGTTTACAAAATAAGGTAGCTAAAGTCGAATTAAAAGTAAAAGAGTACTGGCACGGGGCTGTGGCGAAGTCAGCCGATGTGATTCGGGTCGGTTCGGGTGAATCTCCAACAGCCCGTCCAATCACAGCCAAGCACTATACGGCCGAGTAGCTAAAGCGTTGCCAAGTTTCAGTGCTACTGATACCTGCATCGGCCTGGCCTTATCACTTCAGTTCTAAAACGTGTCACCTGGCAGAGGCAAGAGCAAGTCGCTGACTGACTGTGACTGAACAACTTGGCAACAGTGTGCTGGATGTAGCCGACCAGTCCCGAACGATACCGAACATTGCCGAAGCACAACCAGTCTCCAATACACTTTTACTTTTAATTCAACTTTAGCTATACAGTGCAAAATAAAACAAGCACCCCTAGGACTAAGCCCGAGAGAGGTGTACCACACAAATTAAATTGTTTATGAAACTCAGAGAGTAGAACCGCCCGCCCTTCAGAAATACCAGTATTATTTCGGAAAACATTAAATAAAATAGCTTAAACTTGTGATACGGACTAAAAAAAAAGCATAATATGAGAAACCTCACCATATAAATGAAAGTACAGCTTTACAATAGAAAACGAATAATAACTCTTGCTTATTTGAACACTATCAGATAAAAACCTATGTTACATAAAAGTGAGATAAAAAATGTGAAAAAAATTTAGCCTAAATAAACAAGTCACCTTACAATTTCAATAAATGATTTACAGTCACAAAGAGTAAAGTTAACCTTTTGAGAAAGAATGACAGCGGTTGCAAATGTTTCAGTTTAGACGAGATCAGATTAAATAATGTAGATGCATTAAAAGAAAAAGAGTGTTAAAAAGCAACCAGATTAGATTGAAGGATTTAACTTATATCCCAAGTGAGATTGATAATTGAACTTCTTATAAAAAATTGCTTTAATACTTTGTAAACATAAAGATTTATAATTGGCAATACATTGAGATGAAAAAAAGAGGCAAAGAATGTTCAGTTCTCGGCTTCCTGGTTATTATACGGAGAAAAGATTTTGGAAAATAATGATGGGATACAATGTTTGACATATGTACCTCCTCAGCTGACTAGACCGTAACTCATTCTTGAATTTATAAGTGCATGATAAACATATACTAAAACACTAGAAGGGCATAAATCACGCAACATATAAAATATCGTTAATCCTCTATAGAACTCTTTTTTCAATCTACTCACATGACTTTCCCAGGATAAAGCCGAGTCAATGATTAAACCGAGATATTTAATACTGTTAACATTATCTATCTTTATACAATAATTTATTACAGTTATCAATGGCAGAACATAAGTGGCTATGGTAGAATAAATCTCTGTCAAAATATGCATCTCCTCTTAAATCAAAAATTATATATTTTGTTTTCTCACTCAGTATAATATAATTTTTACCAAACCAGTAATTCAAAACTTTTAGATCGAAACTCTTTTGCTCGTAGATTTATTTTGAATCACCATAATATGAAAGCGCAGTGTCATCTGCAAATGCTGTTGATTTTCCATAAAGATTTGCATTACACAGGTCGTTAACAAGAATGGGGCCCAATACTGAGCCTTGTGCACTCCAAACTCAAACATATTCTACAAATAATATGAAAGCTGTGAGAAGTTCCTCATATGGGTAAATAATATTTAAGTAAATTAAAATTTAAATTTTGGGCATTTCAAATCATTTCTTCTACAGAAGAATTAATATCAAATTTTGTTTTCTGTCAATTGAACAAAAAATCTATATATCATATTCTCTTTCAAAACACTTTTTTCTCTCGCATCCATTGCAATGAATTGATCATTGGGCTACTTTCAATCACTTCCCCGTTCGATCTAAATTTCGCCCTTTTAAATCAATCTATCGTCTTCATCGAGGGGTAAGAGAACAAAATTCAATAGATAAATAATTTATTTCTATCAATTAACTATACTAAACTACATTCTACTACAGAGTGAAATGTACAATATCATATAATTTGAATTTACGAGTTTTATTTAGATACACTATTCCGGAAATCAACTGATTCAACTACTTATAGAAATCCTACAAGCAAACATTTCGCGACCTTTCCAAGTGGAGAAACTCTCCGTTAACTTGAAAGGCTTCTGGTCGTTTTAAACATCGTAACCGAAAACAATTTTGTGGGAAATTACCTCTGAATATTCATGCCTTACATAAGGCGCTGTCACTCGTCATATTTCATTACCAACTTTTCCAAATTCAAAATTCAATATTCCTCAACTAAACTCTTCGCAAATCAGAAATAAATGCAAAAAATAATATATTAGGCTGGGATAAATCCAGCGAATCAGAAAAGTTCAATTTTACAAACAATGTCTCATTCAAAGCTGCAGGTACAAGCAAAATTTTAAGACCTTTCCAAGTGGAAAAACTCTCCGTTAATTTGGGAGGGTTCTGGTTGTTTTAAACATCGTAACCGAAAACAATTTTGTGGGAAATGACCTCTGAACATTCATGTTGAAGACTGAACTTCTATATTGTTAAATTCTTGTATCTATTTCTAATTATAAGTTACGTAATTATTTGTAATAAATTTCATAAACTATCCATTCACACAGAATAATCTGAATCTGAGCCTGGATATCGCTAGCACTCACTTGCTGCTCACCCAGGTTTGCTATTTCAACTAATCAATGGCAACTGGCTGCAATTGTGCAGTGGCAAGAATTGAAAAGTGTAATGGGAAACAGGCATGGAAACTATCGCATAGGTTGAGGGTTTATGACGGTAGTTGGCAGCTGGCGCAGCCATTTGCAGTAGCGAAGGATGTTGCTAGAATTGGGGATTCATCCGGCTTCATTATTTATTGCCTCATTATTTGCCTGTTTACCATGGAAATGGATTCATTTAGTCGTTCGGCGAGCGGATTTTGATTCAGTTGGCGTGCTCGCTGAAATGACACCTGTGCGAATGGGTGTCCAAGGTGCTGCTGCTGCTAGACTATTGTATTGTAGGCCGGTGTTTGTCGTTGTTAATCGGGTAGCATCGCGACGCCCGACGCCTGGCGTCTCTTCTGTCGTGAACGTCGATCGCCGTCCCGGATCCCATTACTGTAAATCACCTCCGCGTCGAACCTTCCGCTGAAATTTCCAAATTGCCCGCGTCTTCAGTGACCGCCGGCCGGCCGCTCGCTGACAGACACTCAACGCTACTCATAAATTAGCCGCTGCCAAATAGCTTCCATGTAGAATTCAAAGCTGAATTTATGGCCATACCCGATTGATCAGCTCATTGCCAGCTACACTGTTGTTATCTCAGCTGTTATATTTGTAGGACAGAACTGAATATATGTGTTGTATAAATGAACTTAAAAAGACCACAATGGCACCAGAAGCGTATGCATCTATAGCCTATGTGGTCTCAATTTACAAATACGAATACTGTTTATCCACTTTTTATCCACTCAAAGAACATAAAAACCATAGCCTGCAGTAGAAGTTTCCAAGTTCACTTCTCATTTAGGCTATGTTCTATAAGAATATTTTTATTGTTCAGGGTATTTAAACAGGCTATTTATAGTTATGATTCTCTGTATAATAGATATATTTAAGATTCAATTAGGCTAAGGTATATATTTTTTTAATTGATTTACAGGCTTTTAAAACACCAAGAAATTGTGTATTATTGATCAAAGGTATTATTGACCTGTTTTGAATCAATCATTTACACGTTGTTTTGCATAATTATGTTTTCTGCACCAGTGTTTTATCTAGACTCAATCTTTGTCAAGTATTATATTGAGCCTGTAAGATATTTTTTCTTTTTTCTGTATAACATAATTTAATAGTCATAATTTATTATTATGTAAGGTTACATTAGCCAAAAAATATATGTGTGAAAAATTAATCATATCATGTATTAATAAATCTGTAAATTCAAACTTCGACTCATACCCACGCTCAGGCTTTGCTTTTGTGGGTATTAATTTCCTTTATTATAATATTATTTTTTCAATATGAAATGAAGAGGAAATAAAATTGATTTTGATTTTTTCAAGTATGACCTTCCTGTGGACTCATTCCCGCGCACAGGCATTAATGCCTATGTAGGAATGATCCATTTCGTACTTTTTTCATATTTTATTGCTACCGTAGTAGTTTTTATTTATTTTTATGTGAATTAAATTTTTCTATGTTACACTGAAAGTTTGTTGTAAACATTATTTTTTGTTTGAAATTAACCTAAATTTGTAGGTATATACCTTCTACAGCGTAGCAGGAGTAAATTTGAACATTTTTCGGGAGATATTAAAGAAAAATATTCTTTTAAGGAGAAATACCTGGAGAAATAGAGATTATTCTTGTGTTGGTTGCTATCAATTTTTGGGGAGGAATACATCACCTTTATGCCCCTATCGATTTGTAACTGCAGCCTAGCTATAATACTAATTTCTAATTTGGCATTATTTTGACTGACGCTGAGATACGTTATATCAACGGATGTGCTACTCACCAATAAGTAGGTAAGTGACAACTGAGAAAGAGTGGTTTCACCAATATTAAGAATTTCACAAGGTATATTAGATCATTATTTTCAACTCAGTTGAAGCACAGCTGTACTAGGAAAATGATAATTTATAGCATTCTCTTTTTAACCGACTTCCAAAAAGAACAAGGTTCTATATTCGACCTGTTTTTTTTTTTATGTTTGTACATCAATCATTCCAACAATATTGAACCGATTTCGATGATTTTCTTTTTAAATGAAAGAGCATCGCTCAGCGGTGGTCCCATCCAAGTTTCGCAAGGATCGGCCCAATACTTAGCCCAATATTAAACAAAAAGGAGCATTCTTCGATGTCTTCATTTCAATCAAGTTTGAATAGGATAGTTCCACACATAACCGCCAATCGGATAACCGGTGTCGTTTACCAGGCTGATCATTGTATCATATGGAGCGCTTTACATCTAGACGGTTTTCGAAATCATATGATGCAATGCAATTATGCCGGGTAAACGACATCGGTTACCCAAAGCTGGTTCAGTGTGAAACAAGCCTGTAATGTCCCGTTTTGACCAATCACGTGAACTTAATTTGAATCGAGAATAAGAAGAATATAATATTTCTCTCCATATGTTCATATGAAAATTGTAAATAATTTAGTTGATGTTATTGAGTCATAGGAATAAGGTTATTTAGTTTCAATCATAAGTTGGAGAATTTGGAAAAACAGCTGATCTCAGAAGTATTTTTAGTTTTGCTGCTGTGGTGGATTAAGAATATTTATTCGCCATTATCGTACATGTGCGTACAATAGGCTATTTTGAGGTTATGTTTAATAATCCTTCTGTACTAGCTCAAAGTCTATGTTTTTTATATTAAAAAAATATATATGACTAATATTACGAAAAATATCGTACATAACTCGTCCGGGAAGATGTTTACCATACTTGTATGATAATACCGCACTCAACTTCATCTCCTGCATTAACTTATCATATTTTCAGTAAACACAATTTTCCACACTTGTAACGTAATATAGGCCTACTATTTCAGTGTAGGTATATTCTGAAAGGGACCACATCAAAATGAATCAAAAGCCATTTCACTTTTAAGAAGCCTTTCGCTATTATAATTTTCCTAAATAAAATATTCCACATTAAATAAAACGTCGTAGAATTTTCCTTAGTTTATCTTTTCTTATAAGTGGATTTTTAGATACTTGAGTTTGGATGTTATGAATTAATTATTGGCTTGTTAATTTGATAAATATTTCATAATGTAGGCTTTAAGGAATTTCTCATGTTTTCAAAGTTTGAAAATTCAACTAATAAGCTTAAAATAAAACATATTTTAAAACAAAAAAAGAAACTGACTTCAGTGAAATGATACTCAAACATTAAATACTCACGTACTAAAAATGTTAAAATAAAGTATTTACTTTAAACTGAGAAAATTTTTAATTTCATACAAGTAATATTTTGAAGTCGGCGCCAAATTTCCCATAAACTTTTAAAATATAACAGAATTACTCTGTGATGTCTTCCATGACGAAATAATTGAACAATCTAATATAAAAACTGACACTGTATTCCAGTAAAAGTGAGTGTAAATCACATATTTAATTGAAATACAGTGTTAGTTTTGACATTAGATAGAATTTCTTATCAATCACTGTATTTTAGTAAAAGTGAGTGTAAATCACATATTTAATTGAAATACAGTGTTAGTTTTGATATTAGATAGAATTTCTTATCAATCACTTCCCGGTGGTTCGGAACCCACCTAAAACTGTAGGTCCTACTCATCAATCACCATCATCCAACTCATTATCCACGCACATGTCTCAGACATATGTGGGCTTCATCCTAAAAAAGAATTTATAAAATATTTGGCACCGACTTCAAAAGATTACTTGTATGAAATTAAAAATTTTCTCAGTTTAAAGTGAATACTTTTAGTAAAAATAATTTTTAAAGAGAAGGCACAAGATGTGTTCACAATAGACTATTCCAATGTACGAAACGAGATTGGTGTACGGAAGAAAAAGTCAAGTTACTCAAACTGGAGTTATTCCGCATGAATTTACTATTATAATGTGACAAGATTCTCCACATTTACGAATGAAAAAGGCAAAAATTATCTTCTCTATACAACTGAAAAAAAATTGAATAAATTTAGGGATGAAAAATCTGGAAAATAATAACAAAAGAAGAAACTATTCTGACTTACTTCGCAAAATCCAAGGTAAGGTGCAAATGCAAACAGATCATATTACTTCTAGATTCTGAAAAGCTGAGAGAAAGCAAAGCGGTATTCAATATCACGCAAAAATAGATATTCTAAACAGGGGAGGGCATGTATTTTTGTGCCAAAAATGTGTACATCATATTATTATATTGAACAAAATTTTTCATTGGAAGAACCACATTAAATCAGTAACATAGTAATTAGGAGAATTATTGAGCCAAAATACAAGCATTTTGGTTAGATGTTTTAACAAATTTGACCGATTTTTGTCGCTTGCCCCCCGAAGATTGGACCTGAAATGGCGCCTTCTTCTAAATAGAAATAGAAAAATAAAATCGGAATTCAATCATTATTGAAGATTGAACAATGCCTTCTCACAACGAAGGCCAAATCTCAAGAATGGATGTGATTATCAGATTAGAATTGAATACACGTGGAATGTCGTGCAGCCTTCAAACTATTGAACCTTTTTGATTCTCTTCACAATGACCGAAATTATCAGTAATGATAGAAACATTGTAAATAGAATTGAAGCAAAATGAATAAATCATGGAGGGGACCTTCAAATGTGAATTCATTTGCAATTTTACCCTGTGCAAGGATGAGTGTTAGCCCACTGCAAACGAACGTAGTTTTCAGCGATTTAGCGAGCGTCAATAACGATTGGTCAGTGGACGAAACGTGTGCAGCATTCTTTCGAGCTTCGACTGATAATGAACGGGGAAAAACTTGAATTGGTGGCGGTCATCAATCATTAAAAGAGTTTGGATGCGGGTAGGATTTTTGCATTGATAGGAAATTTTTGGGTTTTGTCTGTTGGCCTCCTGGCTCGTAATCACTGCTAATTGCGACCGATCGCACGAATGAATCACGCTAAAGCGTTGGCGGTTGATGCTAAAACGCTATCGGACGCGGCCCGACAGCGTAATAATCAATTACAACAAAAGCGGATGCGCGAACCGGTGCGTGTGTCATTGCATTCTATCGCAGTGGCGTCCGCTTCGTCCGGCAAAAAGACCATTGTTACCTTTATATCTAGCTCGCGCCCCAAGCTGCCGACCAAGCTGCCTCGTATGAAACCTTGATTTATTTCTCGTAGCAAATATTTAAACGTGCCACCAAAAGCATCCCTGCAGACGATTATCGTCAATTTACGGCCGTTCTTATTGCATTGCACCTCTGCTTCAGTCGTTATGGTAATCAACTCATTACAGCAGTATGCTGCTGCATCATGCATTTTCGAGTACTACGTGTTGAATATGAGATGAAGCGTACCGCTAGGTTAGGCCTACCAGCACAGCGCGACTGGCCAATAACCATAGCCTTCATTTATGGCTGTTCTATACAATCGGAGTCTCATACCTCCTCAATAATTCCCGAAAATTGTAGATAGTGTGTAGCTACAGGATCGTTCATATCAACTTTTGCTGTTTTGTAGGTCTACTATATGTTTAGGGCTTGTTTAAGACAAATTACAAACTGGTCGTTCTTTCAATCAAATAGCCATTCTTTTTTAACTTTTTTCAATTTTATTTTTTTGGCTATAGCCTAAATTTTTTCTATGGAATGATGTTGAGCTCTTCCGCTCTTCACAAAAATTACTGTTATTTGATGGGGATACTTCTTGATACATGGACTTATGCCTGAGTGAAAAATCTTTTCCCTCTTCATTATGAATAGATGTGATTCTTTAGGAATAATTCAAAATGTGTTTCAATTTAATTGATAGTATTAGTCCTGGAGTTATCTGCTATATTTTTTGCAAGTAGGGCTACTGCATATAGGCTATCTAAAGTTCAAGTTTGCTATGAGAAAGGTTCCTCAATATATTTATTTTGATATTCAATTTAAAATACTCCCAATTTAAGGATATGCTAATCAAAAGAAAAGATTATCAGAATAGTCCAGTTCTCATTTTTCAAATAATTTATTCGATTTGCTATAAATTATACAGAAATAATTCTTGCTATTCGTGTGGATGTAGACTAACCATGTCTGTTGTATAATCGGCATCGATATCATTGTAGCACAGTAATATAATTTAATAATGATAATATATTATAATTTAAAATAGGTACCTAACTTTATAATATAAAATGAATATCTGATTATCATAGACGCCAAAATAACAATAAAAGTACGCTATTATCACTAACTGGCGATCAGTCAAACTAACTATTGTGATCCTAAAGCCCTTATTAGACAGAGCCACTGCAGTCGCCGTCGCTTGCCACACTTTAAGGCCAAATTACATTAGCTGACCGTGTGACGTAGCTCAACAATTTCAAAGTACACGAAGGCATACACTTCTTTAAAGCCAACCGCTGATTTTTTCAATCAAATTCATCCGGCTGGTATGATTTAGTCTGAAATAGTGGCGCGCGTCGGTAACTGCAGTGTCACTGTCTAATAAGGGCCTAACGTTACAGAACCCACATTAAATATTATTTGAAACATTACTTATTCCTCTTCACCTACTCTCTATCCGATTTCAAGAGAGTTCTCATTCGAATCTTGAAATGCGAGCTACAAGCCAAGGACTTACAAGTCTCATATGACTTGTATTAAATGCAAATTGATAATATTAGTCTTCATAACAGCCAAAAAATGAATACGTTCAAACAATATTGTGTTTGAATTTTGAATGCTTGCGAAAACAATACCTCAAAACACAGTAGTGGAATCATAGAGGAACGTAGTCAAGCTTAGCTAGATAGTTATGAGGTAGATATTATTGTTTTAAAATCATACATAGCTGGTAACCAAGCATGTTTATTGTGAAACTAAACGGTTCATTGCTTGCGGCCGGTAAATAGAAAACAAAGCATGCGAGCAGCATGCGAGCAGCATGCGGCATAGGCAGACAACATTAGTGGCCAGAGAGAGAGAACGAGTGAGTAATAGGGTGTGAAAGATGAGGTGGAAGGTGAGAGGTGAGTGGAGAGAAGTGAGCACCTCCACAACCTGAATGTCGTAGCCGGCTGACAGTGGGCCTCCGCTATTTCGTGGCCAAGCTATCCATTCCAAATTGTCTCCCATATTTATTGTAACAATAATATTGTTATGTATTTATTGTGTGGCATAAGCAAGTTCAGTAACCAAACAGAGGCACACCGGTGCGAGCCACTCATGCACAACTCTAGAACGTTCTCGCGCACCTCGAAATAACATCGCATTCGGCTGCTCAAAATGGAAGGCAAACATACAATGCCACCACCACTAGATTACGAATTGTGTGTCGTTCAACTAATTTACCACTACTTCATCTCAGTTTTCCACTACAATCCACTACTGAATAATCCACTGTCTTCCTTTCAGGTCAATTGTAGCAACCATCACATTTCAGAAGATCGTCATCTTTTACTTTAACGATAGTGATTTTTCAAACCCAAGTTCTACTTTCTTGACAGTCAAGTGTTACTTCCTCAACGTTCCCATGTTGGAGCTTATTGCAGAGAAAACCAATACAGCACAACACATTTTTTACGAATTCATTCATGCTAATATCTGTCCTTATATTAAACAAAAATATGTGTTATTAAATACATGATAACTCAAGAAAGCTTTCAAAAGAACAGAAGTAATGTGGGCCTTCCCTCTTCAAAGCATTGCATATAATCAGTTTTATGAATTTGTGATCATTCAGAATGAATGATCATGGATTGATAAGTAGATCAATTTGAATGAATGAAAATGTCTGAATCTGTGTAAATGATTCAGTTACACAAAACCTTCAACCTGTAACTGATATAGAACTGGAATTTGATAATTTCTCAATTATTTTCAATACTCAACGAAATCTGTTCCAGATTCACGTTTCATGTCTTCTCTGTTTCATTATCTAGGGTAAGTTTCAGACAGAAGAACATAGTGTCAAGAGCTATTCCACCAGCAATTGGGAAGTGGGAAGTGAATTAGAATGGGAAGTGATAGCCGAGTGCCGTAGCAGGTATCTGTTCAATCAGAGATAAGCTACAAAACTCCAGGGCAATATTTGTACGGGTGACCGATTGCATTGGCCAGCAAAAAAAATGTTCTCTGGTGTAAAATCTCTTCCCGGTGGTTCAGAACCCACCTCAAACTATAGGTGTAACTCAATCTCCATCATCCAATTCATTACTCAAGCACAGGTCCCAGAACTATGTGGGCTTCATCCTCCGAAAAAAAATTGAGTGACAAAAAATTACTTTTGCATCAACTGGCTTATTTGTCAGGTAGATAGGCAGATCAATTCCACAATACTCTTTCCTCTTCAGTAACCAATATTGGTATTTAAACTAGGGATGATCACCACGAAAAAACTGGGATTCAACATAGTTGTGAAGAGGATGGAGAACACATTTACTAACACCATTTATTCCTCTTATTCTGCTCAAATGTTTTTATGGAACAATCTTTTCACATTTGTTGAATTTATTTGATGAGTTGTGTTACAATATACGTTCAATAAATTGTGTAGGAAATGGACTCTATTGGACGTATCAAATTAATCAGACCTTCCTGAATGCATAATTGATAGCAAATGACAAATGAACAGAATCAAATGATCACCATTATCCAATAATTGTTGTTATATTATAAAATGAATTAGAATTGAAATAATAACACTTTAACATTTTGAAATGGGATTGATAAGAATTATTGTTTGTTTGCCTTTTCGTTTTAGAAATTCATAAACCTCCCAAGTTAAGGCTGTAAAGAGATTATAATACTGTATTACAAAGTCATGAAACAAAATTGTACTAGAGGGAATAATCAACTTCAAATAAATCTCTCTTGTAGATAAATTCAGTCCAGTTCTCCCTTATCTTCGAGATCCTGAGTAACTGCAAAATAATGAACAGATTATCAGATTTCATTAATAATTATTCAAACACCACTTCTATAACAGTTCAAGGACCAAGTTTGTCTGCAACTGAATCATTTTTACAGTTTCAGTATTTTCATTCACTGAATTTCATCTACTTATAAATCCATCTTCATTCATTCACAGATGGACAAAAAATCTCATGATTCTCTCTCTCATAGACATTACTGGTTGAATCATTTCTCACCAATAAATTCTCAATAATATTATTTATTTTTCTGACTAAATTCATTATCTCAAAATAGATTGAGAAAGTTATGTTTTTTTTTTGACTCTACGGCCCAATATGGGCTTTGGCCTCCTCCAAACATCTCTATCACCAACCATCCCTCTCCATCCTCTATATCCCATCTTTAAGATATCCTCTCTGATTTTATCCTCCCATCTTATCCTTGGTCTGCCTTTCTTCCTTCTTGAGTGAAGTTTTTCTTTGTAGACTATTTTGGGCATTCTGGTTTCACTCATTCTGCAGATATGCCCAAACCACCTGAGTCTCTGCGCTTTTATGAAACGTATAATATTACGGTCGTGTATCAATGATTCCAGCTCTGAATTTGTCCTTCTTCTCCATTCTTCTCCCTCTTTAACAGGACCATAAATCTTTCTAAGAATTTTTCTTTCAAATACACCCAGATTATTCTTGTCTTCTTTGGTTAATGTCCAAGATTCAGAGCCATATGTCACTACTGGCCGTATTAGGCTCTCATATATTTTCAATTTAGTGTCTCTACAAATGAGCCTGCTTTTTAGAAGTTTTATGTTATTGAAGTGCGCTCTATTTCCTGAAAAAAGTTATGTTTGTCTTTTGATTTTATCAGAATAAATTCATTCTCATGCTTAAAAAAAAATCTTCTCTCTGTTACAGATTAACAGAACTCTAAAAGGAAGGTAAGCGTTACTTTGTAAAAAACGTGTTTTTTCTATTCGTTCCTATTATTATTATTATTATTTCTTGGAATCTAATGTTTGCATGGACTGCCCAAGTTTTCTTCAGGCTCAGACTTATAGATGATATTTTTCCTCGTTTTGTCTTTGTAATTAGTGTATTCACTAATATCAATAATGATATTCATCTATAAAAAAATTGATTTTTACAAGTCCTCACGTCTCATCATGACTTCATACGTTGTCGGTGTGTCTTCGTCCTAATATCATTGTTATTATTATTATTAAATAGCTTAATTAAAATGTGGTTGGTAAACAAAAAGGAAATAAACCGGAGTTAGCGTCTTCCACCTTGGGAGCTTTACGAAAAATAATAATAATATTGATCCATCAATCACCATCATCTTAGTTAATCGGTAAACTAATCAAGATCATGTAACCATCGTTTAGAAGTTTTTGTATCAATAATATATGCAATGCCTTAAAACACATAGTAGAGTCTTTTGTATCTTTTTTTTGGATTATTTTGGTGGTGAGTCAAGTTTTGTTATTATTTCATTAATTTTTTCTATTTTGCTCTTTCACTATGTAGTAAAATATAAGAAACTATAACACCAATAATATTTCTTCCTTAATCATTGAATAATATTATAGTAGTTATCAATGCTTTCCAAGCGAACTAGTCATACGTTAGATGTTCAAAAATAATAGCCTACACTTCCACATGCAGCAATGATTGGACGTTGCCACGAATTCCCTGCAGAGTGCAGTACCAACCTATTTCCACTGATCTTGTTTCTTGCACACATGCGCAGGCTTTTCATCCCTTTCCTATTTGCATCACCAATACAACAAATAGCCTATATCGTTGTGCATATAAGTCAGACAACAATCTAAAACAGTCTAAAACAGACAACAGTATGATAAAAACTGATTTACAATGTTTTTTGTAAATAAAAAATTAGAAATATTTTCACAATGAACATGAAAACTGTTCAAAATGAGCAATATAACTAACATTCGAATAAAACCCTTATTATAACAGTTGATAAGGGTTTAGAAATAGAGGGTAAAAATGGTTAAATTACATGTTACAATGGAGAATAAACTATTAATTTGAATTCTTCTGTTTTCGTGTGATTCATTCTTCTATATATAATCTCTTTTAAAAACGTTCTGTATCATATCAACTAATTCATTCATTAATACTGGCAGAATAAAATTGGTTACATAGAAAAATAGACTTTTAGGCAAATTCTTCATTTTTATAAGAGTCCAAATATTTGTGGACACATCATTTTTGTTACAGAAACCTATCAACTAATTAACCTTTGGCCTGTATGTTAAAGTGTTCATTTCACAAAATATATAACTTGAATCTTCTAAAAAGTGAACTACCAAGTTAAACTCGAACTTGTATCTATCACTTTGTATCTATTCCACTTTTTTTCAAAATATTTCTGAACGTTTTAAATTGAAAATCCTCTGTAAAGTACAATTACTAAGTTCAAGGAGGAATAGACGTCCTAAAAAGCTAGCCATTCATATGTAATTGTGAGTTCCCAATTATTCTTTGTGAGTATAAAACATAGAAGTTTTAGATTGAGAAATCCAAATCTAGTTAAAATCAATTCTGACAATTTTTTTCAAAGTTTTTATTTCCTCAGATCCTATTAATCCAGTGTAAAAGTGGAAGTCTGTCATAAACAATATTGTAAAACATAAGAGATTAAGATTTTAATTCAATAAATATAGTATCCAATACTTATTCTATACATCATTTAATTGTTTTATTTTTACTAGGAATTAGACTACACTGGATTTTGGCAGCATCAATATCATAGATTATCATCATAAGTGGGTTGGAAATATTGTTAGAAAGGGAAATACATTATTGTATGCTATTATTTCATTTGTGATCATTATGATTGCAAAAATCCCTTACTATGAGCAAAACTTCCTTTTTGTGTTCGAAATTTGCAGGTACTTCACATATTATTTCCAAATATGTACATTATTTATAAACAATATTTGAAAGCTCAATTTTAGTTAATGTGGCTAATAGTTGTCAGTGCTGCCATCTAGCGGAGGGTGCAAGCAGCATTTCACCCTTATCGATTGAAAAATTAGTTGGGTTAGTTTGCAATTCGGCCACTAGGTGGCAGCACATGTTGAGAAGGCAGTTGCCGCCATTTGTATCGCGCGTCAAGTCGGTTTGCAGCGCTGCTGACGCTCTATCAGCGATGCATAGATGAGATGAGATGAGATGAGTTCAGCTTGCCCGATTTCACACCAAATGTAACATCACAATGCCCCTATTTAAACAACACTCTTGCAACGCCAGTGCCAACGCCATACACTGGCACTTCCATCACATCCCGGTCCCGTACCCGCGCGGCCCCATAACAAACACCGTATTAACTACCACACACATACAACCCTCCACTCACTCACTGCACTTTCCTATTATACAAACACGATGATGTAAAGCCTATAAATATCTTTTAGTGACGCTGTAAATAGGCTCTAATACTCCAACAGTAATTTGGCCCAGTATACTTCCCCCACACTTTTGTTTCATCCGTGTTGCACCTGCATAGGCTTAGTCTATTGCTCATAGCACAAATCATGGACATTCTGTCCAAACACGCGTCCACCCATGTATCATCATCAATAAGGGCATCAAAATCAGTACCTATTTTCTTTATATAAATAATTTGATGGCGAGTGAATGGCAAGTTAACTAAAAAAAATGAACTGATATTCATGAAGCATTCCACAGTCAGAACACACGGAAACTATTAATCGAATTTTAGAATATAATTTTGAAAAAGGACAAGGAAATGCATTACTGTTCTACATTATGATGCCGCCATTTACACCAGGAAATGCATAACTGCATTTTACAACTGCAGTTTTGTAACTTTTGGCGGCTCTGGTAGCGCAGTTGGTTGAAACGCTTGTCGGTGATTAGATAAGACTCTGACAGGCTTTGCTTGTAGCCTTGAGTTTGAATCTCATTCAGCCTTGTACTTTTTCTCATTACTCACCCATTCACTTCATTGCCCACATACAAGTCTCCAAACATCATTAAAAAAAAAACTCTTTCGATACTAATAATAGAGAGTTTATGAGAGTTTTAACTCTCACAATTATGTTAAATAAGGTAATCCCAATAATTCAAGGCTAGTCTTTAAGGATTTAAATATAGTAAAGCCCCTCTTCAGTTGGTGGTATGTTCGGAACGCAAACGAGGTCAGATTATCAGAAAAGAGGCTCTGTCAACTCAAGTTTGACTACTTGAACGGTAGCCTAATTATGTGAATCAAAAAATCATTACTAAACAATAAGAATATTCAATAAAATCAATAATATGTTGAAGTGTCACCCTCTAATAAAAACAATACATCCTAATATTAGGTAAGAATCGAAAACATTTTTTCCCACTTTACATATCTATTTTTTTCAACTGTGCTACACTGAATGAATCTTCTTCCTTGTGTTCATGCTTGGTTCCATCAAGAATTTCTATGTCTCTCCTTGATAAAAAAACTGTTGCTGAAAATTCAAAACCTTGTAAATTATGTGGATAAATATAATGATTGAAAACTGAGCAACATACAATTAAAGTGAGGGTTTGAATTGGGTTAAAGCATAAGATATTTTCTTGTCAATTTTTAACATTCGTATATTTTGTTTATTTCTAATTCAACAGATGTCATTTGATGCCAAAAGGCCGAACATTAAAAAAAAAAAAAAAAAAAAAAAAAATGAAAATGAGTTTGTCAGGTTGAGTGTCATAAATTTGTTTCTATTAAACGTCTTTAATTCCTTGTCATTATGAATTTGTCCACTAAACTCCGATTGTGACTTGTCTGTAGAACAACTAGTTTCAACTGATCCAGTCTGCTCAATATCCATTTAGTTTTCAAACTCAATGTAGATGTTGAAAGTCTTTCTATAAAATAATGACCTTTTCTCTGGCAGAAGATCATGTTTAACACGGAGTTTGTATTCTTCAACATAATGTGTTGAGCTACTTTGTTTCTGACAAACATTATTTATTTATAGCTCAAAATTTGATGGTTGGAACATCTGATACTCGTACAAAATCGATGTTTCTCTTGAAGAGAGTCAGTCTTCTGGATACTTTGATGACACTGAGAACACTCATCATGTATCTATTGTACAAGATTTGAATAATTCACAGAAAATACAACGATTCTCAAAACGATGCAACTTCATGTAACCAGTATAAATTCGAAAGTAAAAGAAGGAACAATGTCTCCATTACAAGACAGTCCACCAGAGAAGCTGGTCCTTTTAATATTGTCCAACTGAACATGTATACATATATCTTGTAGTGAGTATCAATTTAAATAGTTCAAATATAGTAGACTGAATCACTACTTAACAAGTTTTCCTCACACCAATTTTGATCTAGAACCAACCATTCTCTATGGCTAGCTAAGATAGTAGGCACATTGGCCATTTTAACTCGAAAATATCATTGGAATGACATATCAATATGCTTTAATTCTTGATGTGTATTTAATATTTTGGATACGATCCAGAAAATACAACGATTGTATGCTACACAGCATTAAAACTATTCAGTGGAATAGTTTTGAATGAACGCGAAGCTTATGATTTCGTGACAAATTGTCAAAATAGCAAGAGAGGTGAAAAAAATTAAAATTCGATGGAATTTGAATCTCTCACGAAAAGAAGTAGCATCACCATTATAATATTTCTTCTTATCGATAGTAAAAATATTGGGAAAACAAATTCGAATGTAGGCCATTTTGAACTGAGGAAGTGTTGCAAGCATAGGCAAAATCAGTGCTCGCGAACGACAAATTTCCCATTTAATAGAAAGTGCACATTACAAAGGGTTGTGGGCTATAAATGGTGATTCAAGCAGATTATTTCACCATCCTAAATCTCGTGAGGGGGAGGATAGGCACATAGAAAAAGGGTGAGCGCAATTCTACTTTTTATCGATCAACAGTTCTCCCTCCAATAGGCTCCACAAATCACGTGACCAGCCAGTGAGCCATTATAGGTATACATATAGTCTACTCCAGTAGTGATGTATAAGCTATATAGAGCACAGACAAACAACGGCATGTTCTTTGCGGCAGCCGACCATCGCTCTTTTCCGAGTTCTCTTCCTGATTGTTGGATCGATAATGGAGTGAATTTGTAATGGCGAAGGAATTATTGTTCAAAACCCTTCGTAACAAACAGACCCGGATGTGACTACTAAATCTTCAAAACAGCTCCAGACATTTAAAAGGATAAATAACTTTCCATTTTTCTTTGTTCTATTCTGTTCATCAATCTGCATGTTATTTTACAAGACAATATGCTGCAGTCTAATGTAAGCTTGACCTGAACCATAAAATCAAATGATAAATTTTCCATGGGAATGGAGTCATAAATAAACAGTTAAAAGAATTTGATTATTTTATTTTCAATGAGACTATGTTGAGTATGTACAATGAGTAGGACTTCTTCTCATCGCGCACTCATTAATGGTAAGCGTGGCGAGGATGGTGAATCGATTCTTCAAGTTCGAGGTGTTCGATCCTCTTTCCCATAATTCCTTATAAACCAGTTGTATGTTAGTGAAGAGATCGCCTAGAAATAGTCAAATTACGAAAAAGCTTTGAATTTGGTTATATAAGAAAAAAGTGAATAATACATATTGTATTATACATATGTGGCATTATTGTATTGTTATGTTTGTTTTTTGGGATGTGTGTGATAATAAATAAATTGAATTGAATTTAAATTGAATAAGCATAAATACCTCAGAGTACTGTGAAATCATAGTAAATGATCGTATTTCATCGATAATCTTATAGTGCACTCAAACTCACCTTCCTTACTTCCTGACCTGTTCAGCCACCGCCACTTGCTTCTCATCTTTCTCCACTTTTTCTCCATCAATTCTCCTACTCATGCTTCTTCTTTTCCACTCAACAATAATAATTATCCATCACATGTATGTTTCATCTTTAAAATGTCGTAACGTTCATTTAAATTGTGTCTCTTGTGCATTCTTCCATAGGCTAATAAATCCCAAACTATACTCAGAGCTGAGAAACGAGCATCTATAATATCGTAAGAAGCAGAGGAGCCGGAGGCTTCAAATAAAAAACAGAATCAACAACAGTGAGTAGGAGTTTAATAATAGAGAGTGGGAATGAGAAATAATGAAGATTTAAACAAAGAGCAGCATGAAAAAGTAATTATTATTGATACACTCAATTGCGAATTTAACCTGAACTTCGCAGTACGATATTTTTTAGATGAGCATCTTTCACGTTTTTAGAAAAATAGGAGCCCTTATCATTGAACAGAATCATTCAATTAGAACCAAACTTATTCTAAGTGTTATAAATTCACAATAATAAAAATAATAAAAACTACAACAAATTAAACGCATTGATTGTGAATCAAAAACTGACACTAAATTCAGAATGGAAATATGTACAACATTTTCCAGATTGACTTACTTGACAAAAAAAAAAAACGCTTTTAGAAGAATAAAAACGGTGTCATTGCCGACAAAAAACGAGAAAAAACCAACCTAATTTTTTCATTGTAATCTGTAACAATTAGTTAGCTTTATAACGCGTGATTATGTAAATTGACTTGAGGCATTTTCAAGGCTATAAAACACTGGTACGGTGAAGCCGGTATTAATCGTGATATTAAGCGAGAAAAAAAGATAAAAATATAAGAGGGTTGAAGTTTTACAGTGTGTGGCACGCGAGCAGGAGAGAGTCGTTTTTTCGGTTTATAAAAAGTGGTAAAACAAATAAGGGTAAAAAACACGGTCGTGATACGGCTACAGTCGGCCACTGTTTGCTCGACAAACCTTTTTTTATAATTGAATCACCTTTCACCGCTGCAGGAAGATTGCGAGAGCCAGTGAGGAAAAAAAACATGAGCTGAGTTAAAACGACTCCCCTAGAGACAAATTAAGCTCACCCTTTGAACAGGGCAGAGGTGATGAAGTGAGGTCTGAACACGAAAACACGCAAAAAATAAAAGAGAGGAGGCTTCTTTTTCGTGTAAACGAATTGAGTCATCACCACTTTACTGTAAGCATGCTCATAGCCACCCAATTAAGAACCCCTTCAATGAAATTCCCTTTTTTCACTAAAACCTTCTCCTCTCCGAGATTTTCTCTGCAATATCCTATGCATACCCAAAGTTTTTCCGACATCTGTTTTTTGATTGTGATACTTCACATGGCATTTGAATTATTGTTGCTAATTTTAATAATAAAATATTATCATAGATTAATCATTAGATTTGAAAAGAAGATTAAAGATTATGCTGATTCAGTTTTGAACATCTGATTATTAAAATAATTGAGATCATTATAAAAATAAAAGCCATTGATATTGCATAGCAGATTGATCAATCTCACAGCTAAAAACTGTTATTTGTAGAATATTACTTGGATTATCTTGAAGAACAAGTTACATCTCAGGTTGATAGGTCAAAGTTTGAATTTTAGACCATTTTCTAAAAGATTCTCAAAATTCTTACGGCTCAATCCGCTACTTTTGGTTTTTTTCGATTACTTTCAGGTTTTTTTCACAAGGCATTTATGTGAAGTAAATTGAATTAGTTGTAACATTGGGTTTACTTGATTCAACAAGAATTTTATTCTTTTATTGAATTTAAAATAATACAATGATAACTGTTCCTCATTCTCTAGTACTGAGTGGAGCACTGAAAAACCTTACATATCCTAATTTTTAATTTTTTATGAAATTCCGCAGCTTGAATCATAACCGTTCATAATAGTTCATAATAGTTCTTTGTCTTGTATTTACAGTGCTTTACAATACTGGTAATTCTATGAACTCTCATTCATCTATTATTCATTATAGTGTAATATAGGCTTATAAATGTATAATACAGAAATGATAATAATAACTTTGAATACATTATACATTATGCATTATTATTATAATTATAATGAATGATTATTATACGTTCACTTCGTATTGTAAGCACTCACAAGGCCATTCGATTGACAGTATTCCAGATTCTTTTTTAAAGGTATTTTCATTCTCATTCTCAAGTACCCACACAGAAACGATAGGAGCTATTTTATGTTTCTAGACCTGTGTGTATTATTATAGGTTGCTGATGTGCAGTTGGTTTCTTAGCGAGATGAATGATCGGATCGATTGTTACTTTGCTACGATCAAATCATGGAGGAAGTAGACATTCTACTAGATAACAATAATGAATGTGAAAGATTTTATGACTTAATTACAAGTTTTGAGAATAGTTAATTGCAATAAGAAATTAATGACGTGTCATTTGTAATTACACAGCACAACTCTATCTGATGAAATGCCCTTCAGGCCAGTAACAGAACCGCCACTTAGCTGGCACCTGCTCATCGTAATTTTTTTCAGCTCTACTAGTTCATAGTGGAATCTATGCCATGGAATCTAAGAAAGCCTATTAATGATTGAACTCCTTATGGAGTACTGATTTTCATTACAGGAACTCTAGTTGTTGTTCTTAAATCAATTCTTCCACCCCCACACAATAATGTGATAGAAATTGTATAAAAGCAAAAAAATCATCACCATCATAGAGCAAAATTGCTTTTAAAATCTGTTGTCCAACCCTTATTTCCATCTCAATTTCTATCATTCATCCATTCGATTAAAACTTCTGATTAAGATTGTAATTGGGAAGGAAATATGGGATAGATAACAAACAGATTTGGCATCTAAAGCAATGTAATTTTATTTATCACTGTGAACTTTATCTGATTCCCGGATATTTCCATCTCAGACACAAAAAGATTTTTATTCTGCTGTCTTTTAGTAGAGTAGACATTATAAGAAGCATAGCTAAAATTTACATGACTATAAATTAAACAAACTTACCATAATAGTTCATTTAATATAGTTCCTGGATTTCTTGTTCCATGACGAACGTTAATAGTAACTTTTTAAGTGTATTCAACGTCTTGCAGTCAAATTTTCATTAAGAATAAGTAGAATTTAATTACTCTGTAGACCGAACGTTTTCAAGGTATTGAATCTCATCATCATGATGAGATTCAATGGAAAAGTTAATACTAACAACGCAGTTCGTCATGGAACAAGAAATCCAGGAACTATATTAAATGAACTATTATGGTAAGTTTGTTTAATTTATAGTTATGTGAATTTTAGCTATGCTTCTTAAAATGTCTACTCTACTAAAAGACAGCAGAATAAAAATCTTTTTGAGTCTGAGATGGAAATATCCGGGAATCAGATAAAGTTCACAGTGATAAAATATAGTTCGCATTTTATTTGTTATAACTCATACATTTTATTTTTAAATTAAGCAACTTCTGGAAAACCTTGTGATTTAGGAGGAAAGTAATTGCCAGTTTAAATTGTGATCCATAATTAATAATAATGTGCGAAAAGAGCATGTATGTTAAAGTATCATATGTTGAATTAGAATATGAAAAAATAACAAACTGTGAATAACAAATAAAAAATATTAATAGTCTTGTTGCGTAAGCGTTGCGTTAAAAGGTAGAACAAATAAATAATTTTTATTTATGTTGAATAATTTAATACCTGTCCGGGAGTAAAGAGAGTCATTTCATCCGGAATTACAGAAAGTTATTTTGGGATTGAAGTGTGTTATTTCATCCGAAGAAAGTTCATCCGAGATTGAAGAGTCAATTAGTTCGGAATATACTTTGGATATTCCACCCGTGAGTATTATCAATACTTTTCTAACTTTAACATATATTATATGGAATTTTTGCAAAAAGCCAGAAAGGCTGAACTATTAACCTTGGCACAAGAATTGGATGTACCTAGCAACCCCAAAGTTCCACAGGTATGTACACTCATAAGAGAGTCTGAGAGTTATGAAGAGTTCATTAAAAGTTTATTAATAAATATAACAGTGGAACGAGTTGAAAAAGAGGAACGTGAATACGAAATTGAGAAAGAGAAGAAAGAATTGAAAATGAAAGGTTGGAAAAAGAATATCTATATGAAATTAAGCAATAATAAATTGGGTCTAGTAACAATAATAGTGCAGTTTATGACAACGATTAAAGAAAAAACCATATGAAAATGATCGATCGTTATGATTTAAGTGTGGATATTTAATCATGTGTGAAGACAAATAAGTAAAGTAAATGTACCTAGAGATTACCTACTTATTAGGAGATTGGAAAAACTCTCCCTTTAGAGATTGGAAAAACTTAATTACTCGAGTGCCTAATGATTTGGCAGACAACTACGAACATATCAAGGCATTATTGCTTAGAAGATTTAAGCTAAGCCCAGAACAGTTCCGCCAAAACCTCTGTTCTTTAAGAAAAAATGAATCTGAGATGTGGCGAGATTTTGCATTAAATTGGAGTGACTTGTTGAGTGAGTCGATCAAGAAAATGGACGTGTTAAATTACGGAGATCTTTAAGAGCTTATGTTTATTGATCAAGTCAGACGAAGAATACCAAAGAAATTGAAAGAATATTTTTTATCGATGATCTTCAAAATTTAAAAAATTTAACAATTTTGTCAACAAATTGGACGAATATGAAGCAGTCCGGCACAATTTAAAGAAGGATGTTAATAGTCGAAATAAACCTGCACAACTGAGCACTAATAGATCAAAAGATGTCAACAAGCAAACTCAATCTTTTCCTGAAGGAAAAAAATTTATTCGAAATCGAACCTGAAATGATTCAAGTGCAATGAAGTCGGTCATAAATTAGCAAATTGTGGAAAAAAGAGTGAAATAATAAGTTCTGGAAATAAGGCACATGAAATTACATTTTTTCATCAACCTCTCACCTTAAGACGCTCAGTCTCAAATTTCTATAAAAAATTAGGGATTCAATCAAGGTATGAGTGAAAATAAGTGAATTGGGAAAGTATTATAGCTTTTACAGGCGGAGAACAGGGCTAGTTTTGTTGTGATTTGGATAGGGTGAGTTGGTGACAATCAGTGACCACTGGTGTTCGGTACAGTATACAATCTACGGAGGCATTGTCATCCTGTGCAGTAGCTGCATTGTTGCTTATCACCCACATGATAGTCTAGCGACCCCCTCCTCCCTATCACCAATCGCCTACAGCATCAACTTTCCCCCTTGACTCTTCGCTACGATATTGTTGATTTCATAGCCTGAAATCACATCTCATGAATTTACGAAAAAATATGAAAATTAGCAGGCCTATGAGAATTATGAAAGTTCAATTTGGCGGGCCGCTTAGCGCAGTTGGTTGGGGCGTCGCAACTTCAGCTTGTTGTCGTTTCAGCGGTCGTGGGTTCGAATCCCGCTCCTCCATCTGGAATCTATGTGTATCATTCACCTGATTACCCTCGCACAAGTCTCGGACTCATGTGGGCATCATCAGCAATAAAAAAAAATAATAAAACTTCAAAAATGTTTAAATATCTGATAAAATTTTTGATTTTGTACCTAACGGCGGCAGCTGCGATGGCGAAATCAGTTGGAGCGCTTGTCTCTGATTGGACTCTGGCTGGCTACTACTCCTGTAATCGAATCTCGGTCAGCTTTGAATATAATGTGTGATCAAGTTATCATTCAGCTAATTACTCACACACAAGTCTCAAGACTCATGTGGACGTCATCCGGCTTAAAAACGCAATGAAAATTGATAAGAATAATAGTATAATTATTTAAAATGTATCAGCATTAGAAGTTCAAGACAGGAATCTTCATAGAAGTACAGTAAATTTAATTGAAGATAAGTGTTTCCAGGCTGTATGAACTAAGAGACCATAGAAAAAAGAATATTTCAGGGAGGAATTCAGCCAATATTTTTTCATTTTTCAAAGATGCAGAAATGAATACCTTTGCTCTTTTGTGTCAATATTGCTGTCCAGTGCTATACTGTGATCAGTTGGTGGACACGGGCAACATGCTCCATAGAACTAAGGATTCTTCAGTGATTTGATATAAGTGATCAATTGACTATATTTTTTTACGATTGTACTAAAAAAGCCATACCATATTATAGGACGAGCGGGAAAAAAGTCTATTCAGTAATGGTCTAGAGATGAAGTATGAGAAAGAAGTTAAATTATCTCTACAAAACTGTGGCAATTTACACTTTTAATAATTTCGACTCAGAATGAATTATGCCATTTTTAAACAATAAATTACATTAAAAACTATGGATTTACTAACATATAAATATGGTATGTGAAAAATTAAGGATATACCGTAGGAGAATATACCGTATATATCTTATACCTACTCATATAAGATGCATATAATTTGAAAAATTATGAATTAATTCAGCTTAGAAAATTTCCCGATAGAAAATGAAGATGTCGTAGTTAAGAGAAAAAAATTCCAAAATTTTGAATTTTTATTCCACAGTATTTTGATTAAAGAGCTTCTATAAGGTATTTATGGACTCCTTGTTGATGTTGAGTCGATGGACAAGATGGGAGTCTCACTCTAATGCTTGTAATGCTGGAGAGGGGTAACTTATTGGTTGCACTGATATTGCAGTGTAGGAGGGTTGAGAGATGATAATTATGCATTGTGAGTGTGGGAGATGTAGGAATGGCGGGTTGTGTGAGAGGGGTTGGAAAAAAGGAGGGACAGTGAACGTTGAATGGCCGTTTTTGAGAGAGGGTGGATGGACAGTAGTGTGGTGTTCAAGCGAAAACATACAAGAGGCCGGAAGTCCCCAAAAAATAAACAAGATGCTGACAAAGGTTGCCGTAGGAAGTGGAAACTCTTTTTTACAGTTACAATAGCACAGCTATCCACAAAGTAGCACACTTTTGGCCTAATTTTGGAGCAGTCTTTTGACTTCTGTGAATTTCCACAGTTTAAAAAAGATATGTTTCTATTGAATAAATAACTTGCTGCTGATATTTGTTATTCTGCCAATCACTTCACCATCAACAAAATCAAGTGCTGTTTTTATACCAATTATTACAATATTAACCAATTGAATCAAAATATATAACTAAGATTTTTGTTTATTGTAGTAGGGCCTATTTTGTATTTTTGTGACGGTAAATTTAGTTTCATGATTGGTGAATTTTGTCTTTGATTGGTTCGTCTTCATGTGGAATAGAGAAAGTCATCCAAAATGGAAAAAGAATTTCTAGATTCCCCGGGGAAAGTCATGATTCCATTTTTTTTCTTTAAATGATATTAAGTTTTTTTTGTTTTCACAATTGGGTTACTAGTGAGTCTGGATAGTTATGTCAAGAAGAGTAAATAAGTTTTATGGATAATGGGATGGCAAAATGGGGCTGATAACTGCAGTCAAAAACTAGATGACAATGATACGAATGATAAATTGACAACATTATTGTCAGTGTAGGCTAATTGCTATAGCCTAATCTTATTTATTCTAATTGAGACATTCAGCCAGCCATATTGACCAAAATGTCAATACTCATCATAAATAGCTGCAATCATGCCAAATTCTGAATTTCTTTAGCTTTTATTAGTGAATAATGTCAATAAAAATATGAAAAAGATTTTTTTAAATTAATTACTCCTACTTTTAGTAAGCTCAATTTATTAATTATTATTTATTACTATGCTTTATTGTATTTATTACTATGAGGGCAATCTTTTGATATTTTTATTAGTTCTCTTGAAAACTCATACGATTTTTGAGAAAGTTTATGTAACATAGTATATTGATCTGTTTGTAAAATTATATTTATGATCGTTTCATGATGAATTTAACTACTTGCAGTCAATTTTAATAGAGAATAAATAAATATTTACTCACTTAGTCTAAAACGTTTTCGAATCATGACGATTAATTTTTTTGCTGCAAGATGAGCTTTCCGCCTGATCTCAGTGAAATTGGCATCAATGCTGGACAATCCAACGCCAACGTTGCCAGTTTTACTGGATACACGTGACTTCACATATTCAATTACGCACGTTGAGATCGACATCATACCCAATTTGGCAACTATGCTTCTTTGCTGGTGTAAAGCTAATAGCTCAACTTGTATAATACAGACTATAAATCATATTTGAGAGTTTCATCAAACTGACCATAACAAACAGACAGATGCACGAGGCAACAGCTGAACTGGACCAGGCAGAAGCTTTTGAAAGAAGGGCCATACCCGTAACGTATAGGAGCTACTGATCCCTTCATATTATAGTAAAGATAGATAACATCTCAAACTGGATTTTGAAAATAAAAATTCATCAACCCTTCGCAAACAATGCGTGTAGCTGTTGGACCCTTTGCAACCCTTTTAAACAAAACCGGACAGGACAGGCTTCCAACTGCTGGACGAGGAATATAGTACGTGAACTTCATATTGTATGACTTTTAATTTTGAACTGGCATCATCTGGAAAGAACATGGTGACTCTAGGCACTATACATCTAGCAATATTCAGTGAACTTCATTACATTTTATGTTAGCTACTCAAATATTGTACGATTTTTCATTCATTAGAAACATTGACTTGTAGACAAGCATTATGTATCTAGGGTTACCATACATCAGGATTTGTCCTGACATGTCAGGATTTTGAGGCTCTCGTCAGGACTGCGGTCTTTTTAAACGAATTGTCAGGATTTTTTGATATTCAGTGAAATACAAAAAAATTAAAGTATACAGGCGCAGTGTACAGAGTGTGTAGCAGCACTGCCTCCTCGAAAAGGTAGCTAGCCTATATGGCAGTGGTAGGGGAGGGCTTATATCGTGGGAGAGGGAGTCAGCATGTACGCACACTTAATACAAAAATATTTTATTCTTTGTTTTACACAGCTATTACATTCTCTTAGTGTCAGGACTTTTCTGTGGAAATCGGACTTTTTGTCAGGACTTTTAAATTTTCCATATGGTAACCCTATCTGTATCTTCTATGTATAAGTGGTTAATCATTGTGTTCAAGATAGGAAAAGCTACTGACTACGGAAGCTGTAATATTCCTCTCTCACTCATTACACATTACCTAAATAGGCTGGAATTTTAATTGTTTTTAAAAAGTAGGATAGTTACAATGTACTTATATTCTAGTATTCTTGTATACTTGATTTGATTTGATAATATTCATCCTGGAGATACTAGTATTTCTACTAGTTGATAGATCGCAAATAGATCCCTTTCGCCTATGGTGCATTGGGGGTGCAGCCCCTGTCTAGACGGGTGAGGCGAGCGAAGCGAACTTGCCGGCTAGTAACCATAAAACTACCATGAAAATGGTTTTGGTTGCAAGCTGCAGCGCGTTAGTCGCACGTAGTGGAACAGCAGACGTGCGACTGCTGCGCTAGCGTCGCGCTACAACTGTTCCACAACGCGCGTTATTGGAGCAGCTGTAGCGCCGCAAAAGGTTGCTCGTGTGAACAGGGCCATAGGTTGGAATTGGGGAACAAAGAATATTGTAGCCATAAAAATGGAAAAAAATGGAAATATTTTTATGATCAATTTTCATAATTCTATTTTTTCCTCATTGTATTGAATTAAATTGGTTTCATATAGAGAAATAGCCTAGTCCTTCCTAGAATAAAGTCGTTTACATCTTATTTATGAAAAATAATGTTCAGGTACATAATATTTAATATAGAAACTTTTTCAATCATAATAGATTAAAGCATGGAATATTTCTGAGCAAGATAATCTGCTTTTTTTTTAAATACACTAAAACCAGGGTTGTAGTGGAGCGGAAACGCTTGGGAATGGTGTTCCCACACTGGTATTTCAGGACAAAATATGAATAAAATACATTTAGAACAATAAATTTATTATTAAGATTTCCTCCCCTCCCCCCCCCGCAAACATTGACGATGACCAAGCACCATGATTAAGATGCACTTAGACCCATAATGTGCGTTAAAATGGATGGATTCATGTCACGAACCGCTTAAAATTGTGTTTTATACAAATTATTTTCGAAAAAAATTCCTGGGGAATACCTCCGCGCTCCTTCAATTTCATAAAAAATAGTTAAACATAAACAATGACATTACTAACCATAATACACATTTTGTCGTTCAGCTATTATGAAAAAAATTAGCGTTCCCACAAAGGAAATTTTACCAGTACACCACTGACTAAAACTGTCTTACAAATACAGTAAAACTCCAATATTATCCTAATCAATTTTGAGCAAAATATAGAAAATATAAAGATATAAGCAAATAAAGTAATCCGAAGTTTGTGTACCATGTCAATCCTATCAATGACATTTAGTTATGTTCGATGTAGGCTACTACTTTCTCATATTTTATTTTATTTATTGATACAGTGAAAATACAACTTATTGTACAGAAACAACAGGCTTTTAGCCCAAAACTATACCTAATACTAAATTTTTACAAGAGTCTAGATATTTGTAAGCATATAGGTTATGTTTTAGTTTTCATTAAAACATAACTTGAATCTTCTGGAAAACACAATTATCGTACCAAGTTCAATTTAAACGATGAAGCACTTTGATTCTATTTAATACCCTCAAAGTTATTTCTGAATTTTTTTAATAATTAATCACTGAAATTTAGACTAAATTATCAAAAAAAGCTGATTCAATTTCAACGTTAAACAGCAGATGTCAAGATCATGTTGGTTTTCATGTAGGTTTTCAAACCTAGAAAATACAAATCGGCCAGATCGCCAATTAAGTGAGCTCAGATAATTAAGTTTCTACTGCATAGGCTACTAAAATTTATGAGACAAATGATCCTAGACAGAAGATGGTTCATGCTCAACATTTTGGATGACAGCAGATAGTGAGTTGAATGTATTGTGGATATATTATTGAAATAAAAATTATTAAACATGAATTTATCTATTTCCACCATATTGCTTACATACATATACTAGAGTATCATTATGTTGAATCATGAGTTGAATTGGTTTGCTGTGGATGGAATGGGTCCAGTAAAACTCAGGAATATCTGTGAAAATCACTAGTTCATCAAGAAAACGTGTTCTAAAAGAGTATAATTTTTTAAAAATTATTTTTTTCTCTCTGAAATATCCACCTTAAGGAATATAACGATTATTGTGTTCACATTTATTACAAAGTACAGGTTAGTGGTAGTTAAATTAAGTTATTCCATACAGCGTATTGGAGAGAAAAGGAAAAGTGTGTTTACATATTGTGAACGGTCGAGTTTAAACAACAGAATACAGTTCAATTCACGCAGCACCTGGTGACAAAATATTTACAATACACTGTTTGCATATGAGCTTATAAGTACATTAGCATGATTTTGATGGATGGTTTGCTATTGAATTGTTTGAAATGTAAATAAATGAAATATGTATTGAGTTTGCAGACCGCTTCGGAATGCAGCAGTAGAGGTGGATTATTGTTATGATGGACTCTACCTTCCAATCCTTTCTATTATCAACGACGGTGGTAAGAACAATAATACTCTGGGGTCATCAAAATTATTCAAGGTGGATGCATTTTACGGGAACTGTAGATTCAGTCATAGGATCTAATTATGTTAAATTGACATTATCTTTTATACAGAGCCAACCTGCTTTAGGTTTACCATTACAGTCATTTTGTTGAAAAAGATATACATTTAATTTCTCATTCAATGGAGGGGGAGATCCTTTCAGATTTGCTGTAGATGGAATGTATTCAGTAATATTCAGAAGCCTCTTTAAAAATCATGAGTTCAATAACTGAAGCAATGTACGTTTTTCTGTTGAGCCTGTATTAAACGTGCTGAGACAGTGCCCGAGCGTGTTGTTCATTTTCCAAAGGCCGGTTCTCAAGGGTGATTCTTATACTCATTTTTACGGCCATCAGCTATTTATTACACAGGCTATAAGATGAATTTTTTTGAAACTGGCTCTTGGAAAAATTGACCACTAAAAGGTATGCCACTGTCTAGGCATGTGTAACTGAGTCTCTCTGCTTGTGCCTCATATGGTTTTGAACTATATGATAATTGAGCTACAATTTTTCTATAGGAGAACATTGTATTAAAGCTCAATCAATAGCAATTTAGAAATTTAACCAACCACAAAATTGAACTACCTAGCAATTCAATTTTCTAATAAAATATATAACAATTTAAAACAATAATTGAAGTAGCTGTGACTGATATACTGGTTACTGAATATGTTTGCTCTTTTGTGTAGAATATCATTCCAAATATGAAAATAATTAATAATAAATAGATTCAATTGATAAAAATAATAGATTGATTACATACATTCATTCAACATAAATTCACATAAACATATATAATACATATTTATTTATTACATAATTATAAATTCGACCATTTTCATTTCCATTTCCATGTAATGAATATTTATTTATTACATATAGATTCGACCATTTCCAGGCAATAAAACGAGACAACCAAACACTGATAAGTAAGACTAAGGTTTTATTTTTACACTGGTAATAGGTATATTGATCCACTACCACTCCAGATCCACACTGGCATGTGCCTGGTCTTCAGTTTGATCAGATTGAGCACTGAGGCCGTTTGTATGCAGGTGGTCAGAACAGGAACGGGTCCGCCGCGTCCGTCAGTTCCGCGACAGTCGCCGTCTATCCCTCGACGGAAACCGGTTTTCAGCTAACGGTCGACCATCATCATCCCTTTTGTTTCATTGAAATTTCTATAGTTCCCTCCTATTTGCCCTCGGCAATTGAACACTGCACCTTCATTCATCACTGGCCGCTTTCTTATACTTCATTCGCAAGGGTGAAGAGTAATAAAGTAGCCACCCCTTTATTACCGAGAAGAGTTAAGACAAAAGGACAACTCACACATTGAAATTACAATAAAAAATGTTATTGTCCATCATTATTCCATGTACAGTTTTAGTCTATCGCAAATTGAAGAGCATAGATGTTCACCCCAGTGAGACGTATAAAATTTCATGATATTGAATAAAGAGTAAAATTCAAATGGAGTCACATAAGAATTTTTCATTAACTCCCTCCCACTTCAGTGTTTTTTTGAACTGTCAATGAATACGAAATTCAAATTAGGAAAATGCATTATAACTATTAGTGACACTTGTATTGTTAGGCAAATCATTATTAGATTGATTGTTTTTTGCCAAAGCTGAGAATACCAGCTGAAGAAAGTTGAAAAGCTAAAAGCTGAAAAAATGTGATGTACCATGAAGTCACAAAAAACACCTCAATACCTACGCACAAGTCTTATACTTACTTGGGCCTTATCAGAAAAGAAATGATTTTGTTATTTCCACAGTTTTCCATATTTTTTTAGACGAATGATAATAACAACTACAATGATAAAAAGAAGCGACTTTTAGCAATTTTTTTTTCCAAGTAAATATACGGATCAAAAGGTACTCGCATTTAATATTATTTTTTGATAATACAAGATCCAATTAGTAGTTGAATGAATCTATAACCTATTTCGTTTATTTTCTGTAGCCTGTGATGTTGATTTGGTGATTTGTAGAGAGATCACCATGAATTCACAGGAAAAATTGTAACTTTCCTCCTGGTTGTTTGGAACTAGGCTATTCCCAACATTTTGTTGAGGAGCTACTTGGAAACAATAATTTTGAATACCAATCAGCACTAACAAATCAAGATTCATTAGTCTTTATTGGTTCATGCACCTTGTTTTATATAACGAATGTGGAACGGTAGTGAACTCAGTAAAAGGCATTTTTTATGTCTCTTGGCAAACTACAAATGAAAAAATATTTTGAATAATAAAAAATATATATCACAGTGAACATATTCAATTCTACAAATATCATAATCTTGAACAAATTATTACAGAACCGAAGACCGGCCAGCTTCACCACTAAACAAGTGATGTAAAATAACTAAAACCAACTTATAGTCCTTCATCACCATCAATGTGATGTACTTAACAATCGCCAAAAACTTATATTATGGCCATTCATTGACCCTAATCCCTTTTTACTAATTTTGCCCCTTCTTGATTTCGTGTGATTTCACTCTTGGAAATTGGTCGTGCACTAAATAATGTGAATTTGTTACCTTGGATACTGCCGAAAAATAAATATATGCCTTTTCGTCCTATACCTGAATACGTGGATCCATGCGGATAACTGCTACATGTATTCAAGAGTTAATGCTGCATGGATTCCAGACTAACTGCTATATGGCTTCAAGAATAACAGCCAAATCGATTCAAGTATTATTTCTGCATGGCTTTAAGAATAACAGCCCCTTGGATTCAAGAACCGCCTTAAGGCGATTTCAATTACTTATTATATTTCCTTTATTCCCCAAAATAATCACAGAGTTAAAAATAAAGCTTTGCCAAAAGACGATAATAATAACTAGAATATATTTAAAAAAAGGTTTACATTTCACATTTTTGAATCTTCAATATGCAAAATGTGAACTCAAATATGACAACATATTTGTTGAATATGCAAAGCAGTTATCATTAAAAAAGTTACGAGAGAACAGACCTTCTAACCTAGCGTCAGATCACTGACCTCAATCAAGCTTGCATATCATTGGCTATCATCGATGAAGTGTTTCTTACGTCACCGTATCGTACGATATATTTTTAAATTGACAAGAACAGACTCGTTCCAGTGTATCTGACTGTGGAATATACAAATATATATTTCTAACAACAAGAGAGAAAAGAATATTAGAGAGACAACTGACATACTACGATGGCGAAGCAGTTGCCGCTAAATTCAAATTCAGTATTCATTTCAGAATGACAAAAATGTAATAATCGGAGTCTATTTACAAAGTTACCAGAATATAAAAGCCAAAATTTAGGCTCAAACGTTCAAAACCATTACAAAATGCATACAGACTCTGTGATATTACCAGACTAATGTAATTAATAACATTCCTAAACATAAAAATCATATTGCAGAATATTGAATAATTCCGAATATTGAATTATTCATCAAATAGTCACAGGTTACAGATTAAACTGAAAAAACATCGTGTCTCTTGTAGTCTCAAGAATAGTTTAATGAAAAACAATAAAAGATACTGCATGATGGTGGTTTTAAAATATAACTTTGACAGATGTTCTAATACGAAATCCATCATCAAGCTCTGCATGCAAATTCCATTGGTGATCTCATCAAGTATTGTCAAAATGGAAGTAGTCCCCAGTAATTTGACAAGTCGCAGCCCCCTAATAGAACGCCAACTTTCGTATTGTCTGTCAGACGGAGTGGAGTGCACGAGGAGAGAAAGAAAAGACAAGCTATATTTATGGAGAAATTTACATAGCACCCTTATTTTTGTCTTCCCTCCTTCTTTTTCTCCTCGGCACAATCTTCCTTCTACTTAACGACTTTACTTCGTTATCGCAATTATCACCTCTTCGAGCGCATCGTGTAAAAAGCAAGCCGTTCTTGCCCACCCTACTGCAGCGTCTACCCCTTTTATTTCTCAAAATTGATGATTCACCTTCCTCTTTTCTTAGCTGCGCAAAATTTTTAATCTTTATAAATTACACTTCATACTTTCCGTTTTGTCTCTTGTTTAGCGTCGATACTGCGCTTAAGGGATATCTTCACCACCCCTTTCCTATTGCATTCGCTACTGTCGTTAGTGTACGACGATTCTGGATAAGAGGCGCTATGTTTTTCATTCGCTGGCTTTTCATACTCATGATAGGCCCTTATAATGAATGAGATCCACCTTTAGCCTCATCAACGAGAACGGCCGCCGTTCTACAAACGTCTCGTTATCATAATCTGTCGCCAAATGACGAGATCGTTCACCATTCCTCATAGCTTTTTGCAAATAAGCAGAAGGAATGGCTTGTCTGTCTTAGTGATTATATATTTCTACATAAGATAATGTTTTAAATGATTTCTGTCTATTATGATTACGATGCATTCATTATTGTCTGCATTCTTTTACACTAGATTTTTCAACTATATTTCATGTATTTTACAAGAAGTGCTAAGCAATGATAACCATGTATTTGATTGGATTGAAGGAAAAAAATAGATTCAGAAAAGAAAATGTGGAAAGAGCAGCCAGTGTGAAACATTAATGTTGGTTCATTACTGCATACAAAACTAATAATTAATTGCAGCTTCAATTGGTTTACCTGTATTTGATCCACATTGATCTATGATGATTGGTAATGAAGATTTTTAAGGAAATTTTTAATATGATCAATAGAATTCAAACTGCACCGTTTTTACTCTTTCACTTGCCATTGCTTCTACTCTTCTACTTCATCACTAAAGTTTTATACTTTTCTGTTTCTAATTTCCTTCCACTACTAGCAATTTCCCAATAGCCAATAGCTTCAAGCATAAAAATATCGAATAATTGAAAGAATAAACCGTTGTGTGGAGGTTTTATTAAAGTGTGTTTTTTTCAACAATCAATATACTGTATGTACGAGTATTTTCTCAGCCGAACACTTCGTAATTCCCACATCAAAACCTGCAATTCTTCTTTGAAATTTCATTCATACTTTATTTTTAAAACCTGCATCTACAGTCTATGAAGAGTTTAATATTTGTACAATGAACTGTACTTGTAGATGGAGATATTAAAATAAATAATAACTGGATAAGGGATGCTTTCTTTTTCAAATTGGAGTTTATTTAGTTTTTGTTAAGTACAATATGGATTTTTGTTGAGTTTGGTATTTTTTGTTTTGTATGCTGTCCAATTAAAGATGGGCCAGCACTATCTTGCTGTCTTTTTTATATTTATTGATTAGCAATTTTGTCTTGATGCAACCGGCACTAGCGAACAAGTTTATCTTATGCTAGTGTCTGCCAAATTACTCTTAGTTATAATTTTCTTGATTGATTTATGATTAAGAGTTATGATTAATGATTTGGCAATTATATCCTATTACATAACTATATCGTATGAAATTATATCACTTTTGCACTCTCTTGATAACAATATTAATATTAGTGATCTTGGAGACGATTTATTTAGTATTGCAGCTATGAATTTTTTTGTTTAAATTTTATTGATCCATTGTAGTGATGGCTTTTTCTGTGGACGTCGATTGATTGTAGTGATGAATTTTTGTAGTGAAGAATGTTTTTGTGGAAACCGATTTATTGTAGTGGTAAATTTTTCTGTGATGGACAATCCATTGTAGTGATTAAATAAATGTATGAAACTTGTTTGTATCAAATTTATCCACTTCTACTCGAACCCAGATGACGGTTGAGAATGGTCTAAAATACAATTCACAGCATCTCAAGAGATGGTTTCTTATCAGCAGACTCTAGATGAATCCTGAATGATTGATCACTGTCGGCAACAGCGTAGAAGCAGCTCCAGAAACAAATTCACGATGGATATGAACTATGAAGCCCTTACTAACAGTTTTCAACAGAAGGGATGTTTTTGCTGAGATCTCTTGTTTTTCAAAGCATTAGGACTGCATATTTCATCTTTCTCAAATGTGTGCTTTCAGAAACATTGAAAGATGTGATCAACATCTAGAGAGATTCTCATCGCGTATCATGTTCTCATTTTGTAGCTATCTTGAAATATAAATTATTTGATGATATTCTCGATAAAATAGATAACTACTCTGTAGAGTCACTCAAGAAAAATGAGGTTGGTAACAACTGTTTATTTAAATTATTTTAATAGATCATCAAATAATGATTATTTACATCATTCTAAGGGCTAAATTGATTGAATGGTTTCTACAGAATTTTTCATCATTCAATGATGCTTTGAATGACACCTTTGTTTCTTCTGCACATGCAGCTTTGTCATGCAACATCAGGTTCATTCAATAATATCTAAGAAATTTGCAAATATTATTCATGTTAATATTACTTCATTCAACTGAACTGCACTAACTAATAGAAAAAGAATGTTCAAACAATTATTAATCTATTCAATATTTAATCAATCGTATTCAAACCCAAATATACCTCAATTTTTTGTCTCCGAAACAGTTTTGCACCAGGAAAAGTTTTGAAGTGATTTATTTAATAAATGAAATAAAATTATTGAGTTGCAAAAGTTTTCTTCTGGCCATTGGAGGGAAGGTTCCAATCAAATTTTATTTCTGCTCTGGAATTAATAATTTTATAAAAAGTAGCGCACTCTTTCATAATATTGCTCAAATTTGTGAAACTAAAACCTATTCATCAACACTAACTTATTCACAATATTATTATTCACTGGAATGAGAATGAAGTTTAATCTGGAACTTCACTGTGAATTAATGTTTCAACCAAAGTTTTATCAATAAATTGATGTTGAGTATGTTTATTTATCGTATCCCAATTCCTAAAACTGTGATTTCAAAGAATATATTCGTTGCTCACTTGTTCACTCTTTAAATTTTGATGAGAATGTAATTATCTATGAGAAGCATCATCTTTCATTATTATTATTTTTTTTATTTATTAAAATTATTCCTAACGAATAAATGTTATGAGCAGAAATATTTCTCAATGAAAATTATCAATTTCTTACTCTTAGTTATTGACTCTATTCCACGCCATATTGAGTTTCCCTTCGAAATAATATTGTTGAATAAGTAAATTGTTAATAATAATATTGTAAAGTGAGTAAATTGGTGCTCAAACCAGACCAGACTTATGAGTTGGTTTGTTAGAATATAGGTATCGATGGAATTCTGATCATTATGGACGCAGCGTAATTTGATTGATTGCCACAAAGCTGCTCAACTACAACGAAGTCGACGACGATGACGACCCGGACGAAAGGACAATGCCAATAATGAGGACGGCCAAAAGAGAACGAAGCCCTTTTATTGTTGGCCCCTTGAAAGGCGCTGAAGAAAAGGCGACTTGACGACGACAACGAAGAAGAAAAGACGCCACTGTACACGCTTACTCACTGTGCCTGCATTGATAATAAATTAGAAAGGAATAATGGAAAGAAGCAGCCAATGGTGGGAGGATGATGACACAAGAAGGGCACGTACACGACAAAGAAAGAGTCGATGAAGGAAATGATAAAGTATGCGGCTCATTAATGCCACCGAACTCGGGATGACCTCTTTTGATGATGTGATGTCAATCAACCCCTACTATCACCTTTTAAACTACCGCTTTTCTTACAAAATCGCCATCGGCAAAGCGCATTACTTCTGGATAACAATAATTTTTATTTCATCGTCATTTTACTCATTTTGTTTCAAAAATTGGTTCTGTAGTAGTTCGTCTGAGTATTAATTCGTCCAATACCCTAATTCCTGGAAAAAAGTAGCATTTCGTCCAATGGGGTTTTACGCTTCTATGAGCATTACTAACGAGTAATTCGTCCAATCCTTGAGTCTTCTACCCGACTTCAGAAACCCTTCTATTATTTGTTCATTGACCAGGTATTCGCACTTTCTAGAAACCATAAAACGATAAAAAATCAAAAGAACATAACTTTTCCAAAACACTGCCATCCCAAACACAATGTGCTCTCTGCGCGCTTAACCAAACCTTCCCTGGGAGGCTAACAAGGCTAGATTTGACTGAACTACCTCATTACATTCAGTACTTTGATGCATAAAACAACATAGATCAAGCTAATTTGCCATTGAACAACATAGATGAAGTGAATATAACATTGCTTAAATACAACCATCCCCAACCACAGGTATAAATTATGCAGGTATGCAGATATTATCGTTTTTCAATGGAGATACTGAAATAAATGAATCTGGGCTCTTTAGTTTTCAATAACGATCTCTAAACATACAAGAATGATATAGAACTATATATAATTATACTAAGCTATATAGACTTATACTCTTAGAACTATAATACTTATATTACATACTGTTTGTTGATTACAGGGGTTGACAGTTAGTGTCGTTCAACAGATCTTGTTGTTGTTATTTGTCAAAAGTTTTGTCGGACGAAATGCTACTACTTCAGGTATACGACCCCAAAACTACCTGAAACCTGACCATCGGACGAATTGCTACTCGGACGAAGTACTACGACACCCAAAAATTTGACAAACTTGAGGAGTCTTTATTACAGTGAAAATACATTGAAGGAGAAATTATTAATGTTGAAAAATGTTTTGGGATTGAGTTGTAGGAGTAACTTCTTCAAACAGAGTCAAAGCTACAATATTTCTTAATGAATAATTTCTTTCGTAAAATTAGCATTCTGCATTGAAGAAATTGTAATAGTGTATCCGTCTAGATCCTTTTTTTGTAGATTACATCTTGGAGACTCCAGTTAAGGAGTATAAACAAGTCAGATCAACAATTATACAATAGTTACCATAATTACTATATCAATTAGTTGAGGAGAGGCTTTATTGTGATGTGAAAGGAACTCTTGTACATTATAAAAAGCTTTATCAACTAGATATTTTTTCAATTGTTTTTTAAATATTTCTATATTTTCAAGACTCTATAAAAACTGCGGTAGCTTGCTATAAAGTTTCCTACCAATGTAACTAGGCTTTTGTTTGAATAAGCTACTATTGTGACTTACCAAGTGATAATCTCGGCTTCTTGTATTATAATCGTGTACGTCAAGATTTTGGTTAATATCATAGTCTTTACAAATAAAATCGTTTCCTCTTCAATTATATTTGCTTTCATCTGTTTACTTTCCTGACAAATTATTCTGTTTACTTTATGACTACTGAATTGTTGGTTAAGAGTTGGAGTTTTTATAGAAATAACACATTTTCAATGGAATGGTTTCCTTGCTCTTGAAATTTCCTGAGTGTAATTGTAAAGTAATATTCTATAATTGGAAAGAATTGACCATTGTTCTTAAAAGTTAAATACCTTGTGAAAAATTGGCATAACCTAACATTGAGATTCTTCAGTGTTGTAAATTTACGAAGAAAGCCTGTTGTATCTTTGCTTTATTATATTTTTGTCATGAATGAATAGATAAAGAGTATTGAGAGAAATAGATGTTCTTTTATTCAGATTTTTCCAGCTAACCCCTAATCTATCAATTGCTGTATCATTGCAATTTATAAGATTTTGTTCTTCCATGCAGTAACATAAAATCAATAGAGACTCGCCCCTAGAAAAAAATATTTGTGTAGGTAATCATGATCATTAGCTATTAGTAAAAAGTTTCTGGTGGAAAGTTGCTTACAAACAATTTGTTTTCCATATTTTTTATTATGCATGTATTAAGTAGATGAACACCAAACGGGAACCCAATCCTGACTCACAGGGTTTTACCTTGCCAGTGTCTTTCTTAAATGTAATTACATACAAGTTATAGGAAAAGAATGTTGCTTGATGTTTGTTTGGAATGTTTTGCTACTTATGTAACAATAAGTTGTAATGTCAGTGTAATTTGAAGGAAAAAATTATAAAAACATTCCTGTATGAAAATATATAAATGTATCTTATTGTTATGGGCTCTACTAAAATATTTTTATATTACTAAAATAATGCTGGCAACACTTGAAAGTAACAATTTATTTTACTTTATACAATCAACTCACAACATACAGTGATCAGTAATTATCACACAAGGAAATCAATAAAGAAACAAACAGTTCAATAACATTCAACTAATAATGAATATTTCTATAAGAGGCTAATCACTGTACAAAACGAAGAGGTAACTTTCAATAGACCAATCAATAATTCGATAATAAGTGTCCAATAATCTGTTCAATGAAATGTCTAATAGAGTGTTGATAAACTCAATAATAAACTAAACACTTATGAAGCACAATGTCTGACACAGGTAATTCCTAATATAATCAATCACACTTGATAAGTAGAATATCAATAGCACTGTGTATGTATACTGCCACAGAAAGAAAAATGTATATTATCACATAAAATGAATGTAATGAGATTTGAATAAAGTTTGCTGACATGCACAGCTGTTTTTATAAGTTTGTTCTATAAATCTCCATTCTAGAGAGCTCCTGATCTTTATATTTACACAGATATTTCTGTCATCAAGAATAAGCTCGAAAATACCAGAAGCCCATTTGACTTGTGAGAGTAAAAGAGACAAAGAGAGAACAAAGATGAAGATAGGGAAACAACAAGTGCTTGCATTATATCAATGTAACCGGAAGCACCGTTGACATAATGCATCATTGAAGCACATGCATTTCTTGCATTTCCTAATATTATTCTCTACATTTCCAATTTTGTACACAAAACTTCTCAAGCTGTTCGAAGTTGCCATTCGTTTCACATGTGATTGAACCAAGGTTAGAGGAGATTTCATTCCAAGAATAGAAGCACTTTGAAGTATTAAAATATAATATAAATGTACAAAAATAAAATATGTTGTAATGATATCTGTATCTGGCACAGGCGCTCTAGGGAGGTCTGAACATTCAAGATTGCAGTCCTGTTTTTTTTTTTTTTTTACTATAAAATTTATCAATATCATGATAAAAGTAATGCATGAGCTATACCTCAAATTCAAAATAACCATGTCAACAGAAATACACTAAAAAATAAAAAAATAAAAACAATGGAATGAAATAACCAAGGACGAGTTTACATGGAATAACAACTATTACTATAAGTTGTGCTGATACGCATAAATATGCACCATTTATCTTCTTTGATTTCTATAAGCATCATATGCTTCTTCATTCACAAAAGATGCACATCGGCAGTTCTTGAAAAAGCGTTTTTCCTTTTCCTTCCCCTTCTTGTTTAACATATCCCGTAATTTCTCATGCATCAATTTTTTCCCTTTGTTTTTTTTCAATTCTACGATTTAAAATTATCTATAAAATATTTCAACACAATAAAAAATTAAAACGTCAACACGTTTACTGTAAAAATAAAGTGGATAGTTTGGCTCAGTATCGACCTTCTAAATATTCTTCAATTTTTTTACTCGAAATGAACCATATGTCCAATGTTCTGATTTTCACTAGCCAAAACTAACGTAGAGCCTATAATGTAAATCTGCTTTAAGTCATAATTATTTTATATTCGACCCTCAAACTCCAAGATCAATAGCGATCTCCCTTGGACTACAAGGAAGCTACCAGGTATACCAGGTTTCACGAGAATTGATTCTTCCTTTCGAGCGCTAGAGCACAGACGGACGGACAAAGGCACTATTTCAATAAGGCCCTGTCGGGTCCTCAATATTTGGGAAGTGTGTCTCCGAAAGAACATGTTGGTAAATATAACCTTCTTTCATTATTAACGTAATATTTTTATATACTTTAGAGGAGATTGAAAAAGATATCCGGCATTCTCAAGTTATTAAGTATATTACAGATATCTACATTCTCTAGGTTTTTATTATTTTTAATTGTAGCAAATAAAGACAACGAATAGCCCGTGAACTACACTTCGTAACCAGAATCAATGTAGAGGGTATTATTCTATAGTGCTTGAGCCAGGTGAATGACCGCCAGGGGCAAGGGGCTATTTGCTTGGCTCTCCACACTCATTTCTTCCTTCCAATTTAAATTAGAACTCGTTGTCAGGCGGTGTAATTTTTACTTTGCAACCCTGTCTGTTACTAATTGGCTCTCAGTTTTTAATTAAAAAGCCCTTCGTCCTTGTCTCACTCGACTTGCACTTTCTCATATCTTATAGCTCCGGAAAATAACCGTAACTCAACCCCTTATTTATTATTCTTCCTCTTCTTTCCAGCTAACTTCTTCACGATTGTTGTGAATCTCCAATAGTGAGCAAAACTCCGAGGAAGCTGTTCTCATTTTCACGTAGATTACTTTTCACCTTGAATATTCTGTATTTGTGGAGTTTTACTTCTTAAAATCCATTTGAAATTTGAAACAGAAAATAAATTCAATGTCAAAATGCCCCTCCATTTTGAAATTGAATTTATATTTAGCTGAGTTGAAATTTGTAGTCCATAAATGAGTCGTCATCATCACCAACAACAAAATTACTTCCAGAGTGGAATTGATGGCTAAAAAAAATATTAATAAATATTTTATAATGCGCTTGATACTTTTAACAACTCTATTACTATATCTTTTTAATTGCCATTTTTATCATCCTCATTGGTTTTCACTTATTGGAATTAACAATACTTTTTCATGACTCTTATACATAAATAATCATTAATTTATATAAATTAAAAGCATATTACTTAGAGGTTTGAGAGAATTGCTCTTAAGCAGATGGTAGGCAAATGAAAATTTTATTGGTACAGTAATGCATAGTCTGGCATAGCTATACATTTTTTTTAAATCATTTATTCCTCATAGAAAAAACATTATAAAATACAATACAAGAAAATAAACATAAACACTGTCATATTAAAAAAAAACAACTGGAAATGTAGGAATTACTACCCCAAAAGAGCAAGCCCGAGCTTGGGGAAAGAGCCCACCTTACTATGGCGGGCTACAGTGAATAATACATAAAAAATGTTATCCTTCTAATTAACACTGAACTTGAAGTAATAAAATACAAATAAAAATAAACATTCAAATTAAGAATAAGCATTCAATGTACATAGAGAAAAAAAACAGTTATATATCCATAACTAACAAAACAGTAAAGACTAACAAGCGAAACAAGAGTAATAGAATAAAAAAACTATTTACAAGATATGTGACATTGATGGAACAGACCCACTTGAGATTACATTATTAATTAATAGCACTCTAGAACCGCATGACCATATCCCAATTCTGAGGGTCAACCAGAGATATTTTCAAATGTCAACCAAAAATTTTTGTCGTGTTAAATCTTTCACGTCATTAGAAATTTTGTTATAAAATAATGGTGCCAGATAGATAAAGCTACGCTGCCCAGCGGTTGTTGATAACCTGGGCACAGTTACCATGCCTGACTCCTCCTGTCTTGTGATTGTAGTTCTATTTATAAATTGAAAGATTAATATGAAAGATTTCATAAAGAACTGATTATTGATGAAGTAGCGTCGCTTGTTACGATTTCCAGAAATAAATTGTTTCTAAGAGCAGAAGCAAACTCGCTATAACTAGTGTTATAGTAAGATTTCGAACATTGGTTTTACGTACAGGTCATACATGCATGGTCTTAGTAGCCTACTAGGGTTTTTTATAACAGGACCTTGGATGCTGATCAAGAAATAATATTATTCCTGGATTTCTTGTTCCATGACGAACTGCATTGTTAATATTAACTTTTCATGTGAAATTTAACGACTTGCAGTCAAGAGATGGAAGATGGATCTCATAGATTCGAGAGCGCTCGGCCTACAGATTAAGTGAGTTATACTTATTATTAACAAATATTTGACTGCAAGTCGTTAAATTTCACATGAAAAGTTAATAATATTATTACAGTGGTCTCGAAGATGAATTCATGGACAGCCTTTACTGTATGCCATCATATTATTAAATATCAATTTATAAGTCAGAATTATATAACTATTTTTCACTGTTATTATTATTTTTGAATGGTGAAAATAGAGAACGTTCAAGAATGTTTTCCATTAACTCAAAATCAATAATCTCTTATCACAGGCTATCAATACAGGGAATTTTAAGTCCTGGAGAATTTTAAGCTCTTTCAACATCATGAGAAAAACTGGCCTCTTTCAATGAGCATGAAAAATACTTCCTATTTTACAAATACTTTTTCCAACACCAAAAAATGATGCATTATATTGGAAAAAATTTCCAAACACCTCATATTTTTCACAATAAACAAGCAGTAACTTCGAATTTACATTTTTTTCATTCAAAATAAATTTTCATTTTGAAGCTCTCTTGTTCCTCATACTATAGAAAAACGTAGTTTAATTCTTTCTTGACCAACTGCAATTTATACTGCGAAGTATAAAAATAAATTCTCTCCTCATATAAATGATCATTTTCCAAATACTTCGCCATGCGAAGGTATACGTCATGCCTTGAAATATCAGAAGACATTATGAATTACAAGTAGGCAACCGGTACCTATTGTCAATTAACGAGAAAGTCGATGTAAGTAACCTATTCACAAACTTTAGGAGCCACTGACATATAAATTTCAGAGTTGAAAAAATCAACACATTTTCAATATTCCAAGCTATTGGTGAAATTTGGTACCACATAGTTCACAAACAGTAATGGTTTCATAGAATAACTTAGTATCACTACATAATGATTACATGGAAACAATCTATCCCTTTGTAGTCGAAATTTATGCCATTCGTGAAAAAAATTCCCCTTTTGCAACATAAATGAAAAATCGATTTTAAACGTATGTTATTCTTCTTCATGTGATTCCTGCTGTTTTAAAACCACACATTTCATCAACCCTCCAAAGGGGACGTCTGTTATATTTTTCTGCGGGAAAGATCATCTCAGTCAGGAGCCAATTAAGCAGGACCACACACAGATTTCAAAACACTGGTTTCATTATGTTTGAGAGATACGATAAAATATTTTGTACTTAATAATGTAACTCAGCTTCAGGCAATATTAGGACATGCTGTGTATTGGCAGGCTGGTGGGCGAGAAAACGTCGAAAAACAACAAAGGATGATAGATGTGCAACTCAGTAGGTTGCAACATAAACGAAGCTTTGAAGAGATTATTATATGAATGTTATCATCTTTGGTTAGGGCGCTAAGTAGGGCGCTAACGGTAGCAAAAGGAACAGCGACTGCGATCTAGCGGAGAATTCAAAAACTACGTCTAAACTAAGCTGTAATGCTCCTTCAGTCCATTCGCTTGTTGGCTATCAGCCCCTATCACACTCGTTTATTCAAATATTGTAACTTACAGCTCAAATTGCCCTCTAAATATTAAAATTGCTCACTTTATGCAGTAATAATATCTTACAAGCCCGTTTTCAGCCTAAAGCTTATGCGAATTCTAGCTAGTAAACGATAAATTAATGACCCACTGAATTTATATTTCAGCAGTTCATCAATCTAACGACTTGTTATGAGCATAAGTTAATCTTTTAACATAAAATAGGTAGACTTACCGTTTCAAGCTCAAACAAATAAATAATTTAAAAGAAATATTCTCACTCTCTAACGTATGTTACGTATACGTAAAATACTACTCAGATGGCCATTCATGGTAATTACCAATCTTCAAAGCATCTTTTAAAAAAAAAATTCTGCTGTAAAATCACTTCACAGTGGTTCGGAACCCAACCAAAATTGATGGTCCAACTCATGAGAGATACGATAAAATATTTTGTAGGTACTTAATAATGTAACTCAGCTCCAGGCAATATTAGGACATGCTGTGTATTGGAAGAATGGTGGGCGAGAAAACGTCGAAAAACAACAAAGGATGATAGATGTGCAACTCAGTAGGTAATACTACCTACTATGTGCAACACATCATCAGCAGTAGCAGCATCAGCACCAGCACGAGCATCAGCATCAGCATTAGCATCTGCATCAACATGAGCATGAGCATCAGCATCAACATCAGCATCAGCATCAGCATCAGCATCAGCATCAGCATCAGCATCATCCAACTCATTACCCAAAGGTTTCAGAACTATGTCAGCTTCATCCTAAAAAAATATGTGACTATGTGTTGCTAAACAGTAGCTTTTGTATCTTCAAAACGTTTCATGACTTAGAATATTTGTGAATCTTTCATGACTTGAATATTTGAATAAATAAATAATAAATAAGTAAATTTATTTCCATTGAAGTTTTACAAATAATTAAAATATATATATAACTAAGAATTGCTGCTGTACAGCATTTTTAATGTGAATTCAATGGGGTAAAATATTTATTGATCCTGTAAAACCAGGCTGAGAATTTAAGAGATTGACCGTATGAGTTAGTGATTTGTGCAGTCCAATATTATTTTTATTTTCTCGAAGTCGAGTTTGAGAAAAAGAAGGGGAAAATTCTCACTGAAGCCTCAGGAGTATTAATTTCAAATCGCTTTGGAGATCATTTTTTTTTTCATTAAAATTGAGAGGCCCGACCCCCTAGACCCCTAGTTCGAGGTTCATCTTGAGTTTTCAAGGGGACCACTTGCGATTTGAAGAGTTATGGGGCCCCCAAATGAAGTTAAACAAAGTAACTCCTTCAAACTCTAGCAGAGGCCACAGATCAGTTAATTTTTAATTTCCTAAAGACATTTACCTGGTGTTTGAGAATGCCCTCAAGTTTTCAAGGGCGCAGGGGCTCTTTTGCGTTTTGGAGGGGTCCTGGGGGCCTCAGCTAAACTTGATATAAAATACTGTTATGGACAAGGCAAAGAAGAAGGAACAGTAATTTTCTGAGTTATCTGCCTGTGTCAATAAGTCTTCCCGTCGAAGCTATAATTGGCATGTCTGTTTGCTCTCCCCATACCCACCTCGCCTTGCGGTCCATCTAGAGGCCTTTGGAATGCATTATCTGTTTTAATAGCAAGTTCTCGAAAATGGAGAATTTTCCTTTCTGTCTACTTTGAAATTTGTTAGAAGAATATTCAAAGAAATGTTTCGTGTCATTGGTTAGCCGAAAGCTATACATTTGTTGTATTTTTTGTATTTTGTTTTTTGTATTTGTATGTCTATGATGAACTCGCAGCTGGCGCACAAGTGTTCACTTTGCTAGCTGTGCCAAGTATAAGATATAATGTACATTTAAGTATTTTATTGTATCGTTTTTTTTTTTTTGGCAAATAAATATTATATTATATTATTATATTAATAGAGATAATTCTCGTTCCTTCTAGAGTGTTAAAAATGTATACAGAGCAGAAGCTCTCTTAAACATTAGTCAGTTGTGATTCGAACGACAAATGAGATAAAGTGACAGTGACAGTTCCCGCTCATACCAACCGGATAACCAGTGAGCGCTAATACAAACATATGTGTTACATGTGTTATATGAACGTTTAATGTGTTAAGTGATAAACGCAGTATATTGTGTCAGATTATTATTCCGGCTTCTTCAACAGTTTATACAGTGACTCGTAAGTGCTTGTAGTGTTTCAACTGTTATGTTTTAGATGCTGCTCCTTAAATTGTTGAACAGGTTATTGAACGGTTGTTATTTAATATTTGATCGGCTTTTCAACAGTTAGTGGTTGATTTTTTTACAGTAATATAGCAAATTCTTTATTAGTCAAAAATTATTGATTTATCTGTTTCTTTTGTGTGAGATGATGATTAGTGTGAGTTGTCGGTAATTTGTGTTAATAAAGTGCGAGTGTAAATTTAAACTGTTGCCAGCATTACTTTTAGAGATAGAACCCATAAAAATACTTTTTCATAAATTCTTGCAGCCGCACTAGGCCAATTAATTAGAAAATTCCTACATAACTTTTTCCACTAATTTGCGAATATAACTATATCTCTGATGTAACCAAAATATAACTTACTAGTGATTGCAGTTTTCAATCTTCAGACTCTTATAGTATGTCCCATTAGTCTATTTGGTCTCTCAGTTTTCCGGATTCTGAACCTCCTTATTCTTCTGAACATTTTGTACTGAATTTTCGTTCAAACAATCTAATAGAGCAGGTTGTTTGTGCATGTAAAAGTTATGCACTTGACTCTTAGTAGAAGGTTGTATTTTTTTCAAAGTTTCTTTGCGACTATGAAGCTAATAGAATGCTATCAATAATGTTGCAAAGAATGTTATGACTGAAAAATTATTTTTTTTTTTACGAAATATATGGCCTTCACCCATGATGTGCGTGATATTCACAAAATGCGCATTTATGTAGTTGGGAAAAGTTAGAAAATTTCAAGAGATAGCCTTCATAAAGTGATTTAAACATTTTTAGGCAATGTGAATCAATAATGAGTCTTTCATGATCAGTGAATCATAGGGACAACTCCAAATTATAGAAATTCCCAGTTCTATTCATGTGAGAGCAATGCTTCCTTGTAAATTGCTCTTACAAAGTTGGAGAATGGAATTTTTCCAATAACCTTTTTTATGGGTCTACATAATCATATAAACTGCAGTTTTGAGAAGGTACTTATTAAAATGTATGATAAAAAGAATTGTTTTATGTCATACTCAAACTTCACAAGTGAAAATTTTAGTGAAACCAGCCTTACTTAAGATTTCGATTTTAAATTGATATTTTGTGAAGAGCAGTTTTGGGCAAAAGCCTGTTGTATTCACATTGATTGTATGATGAATAAATAAATGAATGAATTAATGAATGAATGAATGAATAAATAAAAAATAAATGAATAGATGAATAGAAGAATAGATGAATAAATTAATGAATTAAAAAATGAATAAATTAATAAATTAATGAATTAAAAAATGAATAAATGAATAAATGAATGAATGAATAAATGAATAAATGAATAAATGAATAAATGAATAAATGAATAAATGAATAAATGAATAAATGAATAAATGAATAAATGAATAAATGAATAAATGAATAAATGAATAAATGAATAAATGAATAAATGAATAAATGAATAAATGAATAAATGAATAAATGAATAAATGAATAAATGAATAAATGAATAAATGAATAAATGAATAAATGAATAAATGAATAAATGAATAAATGAATAAATGAATAAATGAATAAATGAATAAATGAATAAATGAATAAATGAATAAATGAATAAATGAATAAATGAATAAATGAATAAATGAATAAATGAATAAATGAATAAATGAATAAATGAATAAATGAATAAATGAATAAATGAATAAATGAATAAATGAATAAATGAATAAATGAATAAATGAATAAATGAATAAATGAATAAATGAATAAATGAATAAATGAATAAATGAATAAATGAATAAATGAATAAATGAATAAATGAATAAATGAATAAATGAATAAATGAATAAATGAATAAATGAATAAATGAATAAATGAATAAATGAATAAATGAATAAATGAATAAATGAATAAATGAATAAATGAATAAATGAATAAATGAATAAATGAATAAATGAATAAATGAATAAATGAATAAATGAATAAATGAATAAATGAATAAATGAATAAATGAATAAATGAATAAATGAATAAATGAATAAATGAATAAATGAATAAATGAATAAATGAATAAATGAATAAATGAATAAATGAATAAATGAATAAATGAATAAATGAATAAATGAATAAATGAATAAATGAATAAATGAATAAATGAATAAATGAATAAATGAATAAATGAATAAATGAATAAATGAATAAATGAATAAATGAATAAATGAATAAATGAATAAATGAATAAATGAATAAATGAATAAATGAATAAATGAATAAATGAATAAATGAATAAATGAATAAATGAATAAATGAATAAATGAATAAATGAATAAATGAATAAATGAATAAATGAATAAATGAATAAATGAATAAATGAATAAATGAATAAATGAATAAATGAATAAATGAATAAATGAATAAATGAATAAATGAATAAATGAATAAATGAATAAATGAATAAATGAATAAATGAATAAATGAATAAATGAATAAATGAATAAATGAATAAATGAATAAATGAATAAATGAATAAATGAATAAATGAATAAATGAATAAATGAATAAATGAATAAATGAATAAATGAATAAATGAATAAATGAATAAATGAATAAATGATTAAATGAATAAATGAATAAATGAATAAATGAATAAATGAATAAATGAATAAATGAATAAATGAATAAATGAATAAATACTTCTAGCTGCAAATTTGTCCACCTTTCAAGAAACTCCATTTGGTTCAGAATTGAAGAGCACTCAATATTTTCTTCAAGAATATACTGTATAATGATATCAGTCATCCATAATGCATCAGGAGTAATTTGATCGTTTCTAAGATTAAGGAAGTGGTATGATGGTTCCACCAGGATCTGGTAAAATCTAGAACAACTCCAGTAGGTAAGTGCATCAGCCCAATCAAAACATTGCTTACAAAATTTCTCTCTCATTATAGTATCTTCATGCGATCAGAAAATTTCACTTGCCACTCTAAAATTAGGGACGGTAGGGATGTCCGACTCTGTATCAACGTTGGACACCCCACTTTTGAACGATCCGTCACATCCCATCAAGTTGGTGATAGCTCATTTTTCTTTTATTAGCTCTTTGAGGCAATCTAAATTCATTTCTTAAATTAACCGTTTGAAAATCGGTTTATGAAATTTGTAATCTGACTTGGAAGGGGGCAGATTCTAAGTTCTCCCTACGAGCTTTCTTGGAAAATGAAGATTTTTCAATGTTGAGAAGGAAAGTGATAGCAGTGAGCCGTAGCAGGTTCGTAACCCACCTAAAACTGAAAGTCCAGCTCATCAATCACCATCATACAACTCATCACCCACGCACAGGCCTCAGACCAATGCGGGCTTCATCCTCTAGAAAAAACTCTAGCACAGATAATACTTAATTTGAAAATCGAAGTTAATTTAAATTTGCAAGAAATAGCTTTCAATCCTCCGTACAAATGCTATCATAACCTTTTAAAACACTACTTCTTGAATTAAGCAAAATATTACTATTATATAACCAAATTTCCACTGGCTTTGAAAATGTTTCCAATATCACAACTGTACTATGAGTTGAACAAAAAGGCCTCATGAGTCTTCCTTTTCAGCAAATGTTGTTATCTGAAATTATAAAAATTACTTTTTTCTCATGTTTTGAGTAGCAGAACGTCAGTCAAATATTACAGAATGATGCTGGGTACATTCTAGTGCAAGAATTCAACATCAGGAGTTCCCTACTGGAGAGATGAACATGATGAGAGTGATGAGAGTTGACTTGAATCATGGAGAGGTGAAATTATTGTATTCGAGCTCTATAATAAAGAAAATAGTCCCGTTTCCTAACAAATTAAATTGGTCACTTGCAGGAATATTCTACTATAACTCTCTTTTCCAATCTCTTTCTTATAATATTTATAAGTTCCTAATAGAATTCTGCCCCTTCAAAATCCCCTCCCTTCATTAGAAAATATTTGTCAAAATATGGTCTCCTTGAATTTAAAATAGTCTTGTATCGTAAGATTTATTTTCCAAGTAAATTCGAATTGGAAGTGAGAACCTTTTTTCACATAGCCAATTGAGAAGACAAAAGTCTGTCCCAATAAAATGATATTATGAAGCTTAAAAGCGACACGCGTTATTGTTTTATCCCATTCAGGCATTATTTTATTGAATTTGTGAAAATAAGAGTGAGACTTGAGCTGGTACCACGTCATTTTTAATTGAGTGCAATTTTTCTGCTACTCGAATACGTTTTAATCTCAGCTCAATTGAATTTATTGTTCTAATCAACATGCTAATGAGAGTAGAGTGACTACCGGTAAAACACGAACTGATTGATTAAAAAGCTGTCGTATAGGAGTGGGCGCATTAGGCAAATGAAAAAGAACCGCTGAGTGGATGTTTGTATGGAAAATGAAGTAAAAAGTGTACTGGTGATTGATGAGAGCAAACAATCAAAAACGCTTGTTCTAAATGAGAATTACGTTTGTTAAAAATCCAGTGGACAAAGCCCAATTCAAATCGCTGGATTTTAATTTATTCATATCCCGCTGTAAAACAACAATGTCAAGTGCATCCACAGAAAAACCGTACAGACCTCGACTTTTGTAGCACTGTGTGGAAAGCAGTAAATTACACTGAAAAAGCGCGCAAACAGAGAGTTTTAATATTAGCTCTCCAAAAACATGAACGCGACAAGTGTTATGCATTTAAACGGTAATGTCGGCTTCACTGTTTTGCTTACGTAACAAGAGAGCTAACGCTAAAAGCAATAATGCGAACAAAAAGCATCTGACGTCACAGCAACATTAGTATTATAAAACAAGATGACACTTTCTGTGTGTCGCAGCGAAAGTATATGTTCCAATGAATTTCTTCAATATTACATTCCGGGTAAAAATGTAAGTAGGGCAGACTAAGAGTTCTGGGCCAGTTTAACGGCGGTTAACTAACCATGATTAAATTTTAACGGCCGTTAAATTTAACCTAACTTAATTTAACATAGGAAAACCTAATTTAACGGATCAGTTGAATTTTAACGTCGGTTAAATTTTAACGGTGATTAAATTTTAACGGTGGTTAACTAACGATGATTAAATTTTAAAGGTGATTAACTAACGAGGGTTAAATAAACAGATTCTAAAAATTTTCATTTGAAATTAAATTTATGTAGCTCACCAAGGCGTTCCAATTGCATGTATCAAGCACTCCGATGAATAAAATAAAAATAAAAAAATAAATAAATAAAAAATAAATAAAAAAAAAAAAAAAATTAATTATCATTAATATTATCATGGAGTAGGTGTAAAATACCGGTTCAGGCTATTTTTTCTTTAACCTTAAATTTAAGGTTAACCTGAGTCAACCTATCCAAACCTAACCTAACCTGAAATAGGTAAGTTCAAGTAGAATCAACGCAATCTATCCGATCTCCAAAATTCCCATTTTCACGGGAGCTAAAATTCACGAAAAAATTTGAACTTTTTAACCTCTGAAGGGAATTTCAATTTGAAGACGCCATCTTGTTCAGCCTTCCAAGGCATCCCAAATTCATGTATCAAATACGAATTTCCGATCACGATTAATTGAGGAAAAAATAATAGAATTTTTGGGTCGTCTGTACTAAAAGCAGTACCGCTTCTGAGTCTAACCTAATCTTAAATTTAAGGTTAACCTTAACCAATTCACCCAAACCTAATTTAACCTGAAATAGGTATAGTTGTATAGTCAAAGTTGAATGAACGCAATCTATCCAATCTCGAAAATTCCCATTTTCATGGGAGCTAAAAATCACGAAAAAATTTGAACTTTGCAACCGCTCAAGATAATTTTAATTAGAAGACGCCATCTTGTTCGGCTTTCAAAGGCACCCCAAATTCATGTATCAAATACAAATTTCCGATCACGATTAATTGGGGAAAAATAATAATAAAATTTTTCGGTCATTGTACTAAAAGCAGTACCGATTCTGGCACAGTTTAATGGTGGTTTTAATGGTGGTTATAACGGTGGTTTTAACGCTGGTTTTAACGGTGGTTATAGCGGAGATCAGTCACCAACTGATTAGCCATCTTGTACTAGCTTTATTATCACTTACCCAGTGGTTCGGAACCCACCTAAAATAAAGTTTATTAGATGGTTCTTGTTCAAATTTCCAAGGCAATTCAATTTCATGTATTAAACACTCTCATTTATCAATTGACATCCCATTTTTCCCTTTTTCTCTCATTTTTTCGCCCTCTCTCTCATTTTCCCCCTTTCCACCCCAGTTTTTGGGTATAAATAGAGGTGCACAGGCAGAAAATTCTCACTCCTTTGGATCGAAGGAGTTATGTTAGTTCAGGCTGAAAATAGTCAACGAGCTATACTCCCACCAGAGATTTCTGGCTCATCCACGGAGACTAGTCGCTTCCTATTTTCAGATAGGGTCCCAAACACAACCAACTATCAAACAACAGAATCAAGCAATACCACAAAAAATTTTGTATATATAAAAATGGATAAAATAATTTCATCCACCTACTCATCACCAATCTGCCAACACAGCATCAACAAAAACTGCCTCTTTTTCATATGGAACTCATTTGAAACAATTGATGTAAAAATATTGTTTGAAAACCTTAAACCTCATATAATTGATATAATACTTGAAAATTCTGAAAAATTCCACCACAATATTAAGTGGTATGTGAGTTTAACAGTTAAATTGAAAAAGATTTCTGCTGATAAAGAGTTGTATGTTGAACCAACATTCCATGGACAATCGAGGTCTGTAATCTCAGTCCATGAGAATCTTGATAAATTCAACATACAATGGGAGGAGGCAGAGGGAAAAATTATGGAAGGTTTAGATAAATTCATAAAGTTGGGGAGTGGTTGGACTATAGACATATTCAAGCAGTTCAATTTCAACATTGTAAGATACAGACCAATAAGTGGTTCTGGCTCATACATTCCTACTCCAGTTAAAATTATAAATAGAAAAGCTGTTATAAATGTGAAAAATGAAGATGATCTCTGCTTTGTCTGGTCCATCCTCTCCTATTTCAACACCAATAATAAATATCGAGTATCTGCACTTAGAAATCTACAACATATGATTAATATTGAAAATTTATGCTTCCCACTAAAACTGCAACACATACCTAAATTTGAGAACCAAAACACAACAATAGCTGTTAATGTTATTGCATATGAAGAAGAGAAAGATATGTTCTATCCAGTCTTTGCATCCCAACACAGAAAAAGAGAGCATACAATCACACTGTTGTTGTTATCTAACAAAGAAGAACAAAAACACTACACTCTTGTTAAAAATCTATCCAGACTGCTATCACATCTAACAAAATATAATGGTAAAGTAGAAATTTGCCCCCACTGTTTTCAAAGATTCACTTATACAAACGCAAAACAAAATTTAGAAAAACATATTGAATTGTGCTCAACACACCAAACACAATGCATTAAAATTCCACAACAAAATACTGTTTTAAAGTTCACAAATTTCTCCTACACCCTACCCACCCCCTTCACCATATACGCCGACTTTGAATGTTTAATCAAAGATGAAAAACATATACCATGTGGTTATGGATATGTAATAGTAAATGAAAGTGGATCAATTCATTATGGACCAAGGATAGTTAGAGCATCCAACCTGTCTGAATCATCAAATTTAATAGAAAAGTTTCTGGATGAATTAGATGAACATGGAAATGAATTGAAAAAGCTATTGAAAATACAAGTGCCAATACATATAACAGTAGAAGAAGAAAACAAATTTAAAATGGTAGATGTGTGTTGCCTGTGTAATAAGAGCCTATTGTTTGATCGTGTGCGACACCACTCACATTCAACTGGAAAGTTTATTGGAGCTGCTCATCAATCGTGTAATCTTAATGCAAAACAGGTGGAGTTCATTCCTGTAATATTCCACAATTTCACCGGTTACGATTCCCACTTCATTGTTCAATCACTCAATAAATATAAAAAGAGAATAAGTTGCTTAGCTAGGACAAGTGAAAAAATAATTTCAATAACACTAAATAACACTCTAAAATTTATCGATTCACTACAATTTCTGAATTCATCTCTTTCGAAATTGACAGAAAATATGTTATCAAATGCTTTCCAACTGATTTCAGCACATTTTCCAAATCATACAAATTTACTCTTGAAAAAACAAATCTACCCATACGAATATATGGATTGTTTTGAGAAATTCGAAGAAACACAATTACCTTCCCGGGAAAAGTTCTACAACAAATTAACCGATTCAGATGTAAGTGAGAGTGACTATCAAAATGCTATAACCGTTTGGAATGCGTTCAACTTGAAAAATCTTGGTCAATTTCACGATCTCTACCTGACCACCGATATACTCTTACTCGCTGATATATTTCAATCTTTCAGATCAACATTCCAGAAAACCTACAGTCTTGATCCATCCCACTTTTATTCGCTACCACACTATTCATGGAATGCAATGTTGAAAATGACTGGTATTGAACTTGAACTTTTAAGTGATCCAGATATGCACCTGTTTGTAGAGTCCGGCATTCGCGGAGGTTTAAGTGTAATCCCCAAACGATATGCAAAAGCCAACAACCAATATTTATCTACATATGATGAAAATTCCAAAACCACATTTATAATCTACTTAGATGCAAATAATTTATATGGTACAAGCATGAGTGAACCACTACCACACTCTGGATTCAAGTGGCTATCTAATGAGCAAATTCAAAATTTCGATGTTACAAAAATTTCAGATGAATCACATGTTGGCTACTTTTTAGAAGTCGATCTTGAATATCCAGAAAGTCTACATGATATGCACAACCATTACCCCCTTGCGCCAGTAAAAGCCACACCGCCATCAGGGCGATATGAGAAATTGATTACAACTTTTGAAAATCGTAAAAATTATATTCTACACTACAAAAATTTGAAACTTTACATGAGATTAGGTTTGAAATTAACAAAAATACACAGAGTGATGCAATTCAATCAATCAGCCTGGTTAGAGCAATTTATATCATTAAATACCGAATTGAGAAAGAATTCAAATAATGATTTTGATAGAGATCTATACAAGCTATGTTCTAATGCAATTTATGGAAAAACGTTGGAAAATGTAAGGAATCACAATGATTTTAGGATTATAACTGATGAAAAGCAACTTGATAAAGTGATTGCATATCCAAGAATGAAATACTGGTACAGATTTAACGATGATGTTGCTGGTGTATGTCTAAATAAGCTTGAGGTTCATCTAAATCGTCCCATTTATGTGGGTATGGCAATACTTGAGTCAAGTAAAGCAATAATGTACAAATTCCATTATGATGAAATTCTAAAAATGTATCCCAATGTTGAACTGCTAATGTCCGATACAGATAGTTTTATGTATCTGATTCAAACAAATGATATTTATAAAGATATTGAAAGAAATTTGGATTTATTTGACACATCTAATTATCCAAAAGACCATCAATGTTACAGCACAAAACATAAAAAACAACTAGGTAAATTTAAGGATGAGTGTGGTGGAAAAATAATTTCTGGGTTTGTTGGACTACAAGCCAAAATGTATGCAATTCGCATAGGTGATTCAGAAAAGAAGGTTGCAAAGGGAATTCCCAAGAGTGCAAATAGAAATCAATTGAGATTTGAAGATTATAAAGAATGTCTGTTTGATGTAAAACACAAAAATGTAACATCATCAGCAATTGAAAGTAAACTGCATCATGTCTATACTGTTCAACGTGAAAAACTAGCTCTTCAACCTCATGACGATAAACGTTTCATACTACCAAACCGAATTGATACTCTAGCTTGGGGCCATAAAGATATTCCAATAAGAAAACGTAAAATTCGTGAGCAGCAGCCATCTCAAGGAAAAGTACAAAAACTTTAAAAACCTGAATAACTTTAAAATATAAAGAAACTTTAAAACCTGAAAAACTTTAAAAACCTGAAAAACTTTAAAATAAAATAATTTTTTTTTTGCTTAAATAGGTGCGTAGGTGTAGGTACCTATACCTAGATTAATGTATGTCCTATGTAGGTGTGTAGGTGTAGGTACCTATACCTAGATTAATGTATGTACCTATGTAGGTGTGTAGGTGCAGGTACCTATACCTAGATTAATGTATGTGGGTGTGTAGGTGTAGGTACCTATACCTAGATTAATGTATGTAGGTAAAAAAAAAAATATTTTTTATTATTTGATTTATACTTTTTTTAAATTACTCTAATTATATATTATATTTATACTTTTTTTAAAATTACTATACTACTTTTTTTTGTTAATATTATTTGTTTACATTACTACTTTATCATTTTGTTTTGTTAATATTATTTGTTTACATTACTTTTCTAACAATTCCACTCAATGGTGTATATTCATAGATATTTTCGTATATAATGAGACAGTATGCAGATGTATTTTCTGGGATATTTGCTGTTGTGTCAAATGAAAGTTTCACATCTAATGCACCCGATTTCAAAAGTTCACTTTGACGAGAACAGTCTATCACAATTAGTGGTGTTTTTTCAAATTTATCAAATGCTATTGATGTTCCCGAATCACTTTGTTTGTAGTAGGCGTGTTGAAAGGCGGCAAACATCTGATACAATGTATGTTTATTACCCATAATATTATCATAGGGAAAGTATTGTGCATTCAAATATAAGCGAACATTATTCAAATTACAAAAATCAAATTGAGATATATCATTACGAAGGCTATTCTTTCTATTAGTTTGCAGTCCTAGTACAACAAATCTTGGTTTATCCATTTGTGATGCCGTCTTAACAGTCCACTGATGACTTGTGCTTTCCGGTAGGGTAGGATACTCGTGTAATTGCCAAGATCTGAATGGAAGGCTAATTGGTTTATCATTGTGAGATAATTTCAGTAGATTAAGACGAATTGTGTCTGCAACATGTATGTAGGGTACTTTCCATTGTATTTTTGTTAGATTAATTTCGATTTTAGTACCAGCGGTGGTTTGAATTGCATTTAAATCAGATGAAGATCGAAGCAGAACCAATTCTTGTTTTACATTCAGAATAATTTTTCTATAGTCTTCCATGAAGCCTAACCACATTTCCAGTGGTACACAAAAGCTGAATTTCTTTTTATTTGCCCATCCATCTCGATTCCATCCTGCATTCTCCCATATACATTTATTTTGTGGAGTTTCGCACAAGAGGTTTTTCATTGTTGTTGTCATACCGACGTTACGTGTGCGGTCAACTTCGACTCCACCCACCTCATATCTAATCTCATCGAATAAATAGGCTATTCCATTGTTCACTAATACAAAGTCAACTTCAGTATTGTCTGCTTTTTGTACTTTAATATCACCCTCTATTAGAAGATAGCTTTTACATGGTAGAGTGTAGACATCCTGTTGATTTACATTGATACGAATTTCATCATTATTTTTGTATGTTTGTGATGCATATGGTGTGTGAGTGTGATACTCGAATTGGGTTATACTCTCATCGAATTGTACTTTCTCACCAACATTGAATATTGAATCAATTTGCATACCGTGAGGAATTTGGTGATTCATTGTTTATATTTTTATTATATACAAAAAAACCTAATCTTTGTAGTAGTTGTCTATTTTTAGGTGTAAGTAATTTCCTATCTGTTGCATCATGCTGTTGTGATTGATGATTTTTTGTAAATATTAGCATATTTTTTATATATGTAATTATACACCAACTGGTTTCTTTCTTACATGTAAGCGTACTGTTATTGTTTCTCCACGAAAGTTTACCACATTCCCGTCCTGATCGATTATATTTATACAAATTTGATTTATTGTGTTTGTATTGATTGGCATGTACACCACAGTTGTGGGTGATTCAATTATTTTATAGCCAGGTGGTACAATTGTGTAAAACTCATGAATTGTGTGACCTTCACTGCCGTTATTGTATGAACCCTGTGCAATATTGCATTCTACACGTATACTATTTACACGCATTATATGAACCGGTTTTGTTGATATATGCCATTTATTTGCTAGTAATTTTTCATGTTGAAATCCAAGTATTGGACCAATGCTGTCCTTCATAGTTAGATCAATATCTTTATCTGCATACAGCTCACACTGTAGTGTATTGTTGTTGGCCTTGATTCTCAGTTGACTGCTTGTTAGTTTAAGATTATTTCGAATATAATTTAGAATATCCTCCAATTCGTATGATCCTTCTGGTATTTCAACCACACGCCCATCATACACAAACTTATTATTTACATTTGTTTCAATATTTGGAATTGTATTGTATGTGTACATGTTTACTAGACCCACTTCATAGGCAAAGCTATCCAATTCAACTGGTGGGAAGATTTCACTAACCAATGGATTCTCGTTTGCTGTTAGCGTAAACATAATCACTATATTTTTTATACAGCCACAATAGACACAGATGTCCGCATGAGTGCTCCATTTGCTGATATTTCTTGTAGTTGTATCGAACTCTTACACCCTGCATATATTTCATAAATTCAAGTGGTGGACTTAGATTACCAAAACTATCAAAATAGTCACATAGATTAGCGTTTTTGAAGTAGCACGTCCAATGAGTGCCCTCACCAATTTCATTATCCAGATTGATTATACCCAGTTCTAGGTGTTTGAGTGGTGTATTTGGTAGTTTATCTCTCATATAAATTCCACGTAACGGTAAGTCAAGCTGTTTTGCATACTTTACTATATCTACATTTGATAATGGGGATTTTTTTTTAAAATGGCTTTCAATGCACTCTCTACCTTCTTCTTCTTCTTCTTTATACCACAACCTTTGTACGGTTTCAAATAGACGCCTTTGCCGAGTTTCTTTCCTCCTCCACCAAATTTTACTTTTGCATTCATAAGATTTGTAACTAGATAGGCTGCTGCTCGTTCAGGAAGACTAGCATCGGCCGCTTTTACTCTTTCCCATGCGAGTGCTGCAAGTTTCCTATCAGCTTCCGTTCGATTTTGTGTTGGGTCACTATAGGCTATATCATGCTCTCGACACGCTTCATCTAATCTATTTATTCCTTTATCTCCTCTTGCTAATCGTTTTTTCAAGTTTGTCGCGGGTCCGCAGAATTGGTACCCGGGAATATGGAGCTCCATGGGCAGTAAATCAATTGCTTTATTAATTACGGAACCCAATATACCAGATCCCAACTTCTTTTTCATTGACCTCTTCTTTTTCGGAGTATTTTTTCTATTCATTTTTATATAGATAATTTTTCTCATACCATCTTTTAAATGAAGAATTATAGATGGAGAGATCCTTTACAGCCTCTCTATAGTTGGTAAGTAATTGTGGATCTGTGATGTGTTTCCACTGTTGTCTAATATCAATGTTTGGTAAGTAGAAATCTTTAACTGTATCTATTTGTTGTGCTAGAGTAATGGCGTTTTGAAACAAGTTTATCATCTCTTCTCTCTCCAAGTCCAGTGTCTCTTTTCTACTCAAATGTCGACCAAATTTATCAATAGTCATGCTTGTTTTTATTATAATTCATGTTTATAGATAAATTTACTCTCAAACCATGCTCTAAAAAACCATGGATTTTCGGTTTCCTCTGAATATTTTCTATACTGATCAAATAGGCTTGGATCTGTCATTGCTCGCCACTGATCAATGTTGTTGAGATCAACTCTTGGAAGGTGGTGTGCCGCAAGTGGTATCAATTGTAGGATATCAATTAAATTCTGCACCAATTGTTTCAATTCTTCATTGATATTTGCCTTTCTACTTGCATACAAATGTCGTCCAAATTTATCAATAGTCATTTTTATAATACTAAATTACCACCTATAATGATACCGATTTCACGTAATTCTTCAATTATTGATGCAATTTCTGAATCATGACCGGTGTGTCCGGCAAGTTTTGAATTAATCAACAGTTCCAATCTTTCACACAATTCATTTGGATTATCCCAATAGGTGTAGACGTTGCTGTTAGGTGAGGTTTCAATTTGCATATCATGTATTCCACTACCCAGTTTTTGTTCAACTCCTTTAACACGTTTAGGTGGAAATAAATCTTTAATTATGCGAGTGTATTTATAACTGGTATTTCTTTTCACACGTCCCAATGCATCAAGATGAACTCCAGTTAGTTCAAGTATACGTTTATAGTCGACAAGATCACCTTTCCTATAGATGAATGTATCTGGAATTGCTTTGAATAGCAGCTCTAGTAGACCGTGTGTAAGCGGGAATGATTTATTACCATCAATAATGATTTTTTTATCATCAAACTTGATAACTTTCTTTCCAATTTGCCATTCATTGATGGTGGGATTGAAGTGAACTCCATACAGATTTTGACCTTTTGTTGTTCTCATAAAATTATCAATGTATTTACCTATACGATTTCTAGATGCAAATTTCCGACTAGACTCTCTACTGTCTCTTCTACTACTTTCATCTAAATTACTGGGAACATTGGAGGTGTCTAAATTAGAAGATTCTAAATTACTGGGAACATTGGAGGTGTCTAAATTTGAAGAGTCTAAAAAACTGGGAACATTGGAAGAATCGAAAATGTTTGTTGTGTCTAAATTAGAAGCATCTAAATTAGAGGTATCTAAATTAGTGGAGTCTAGAATGGGGTAGTCTTCCTCCTCCTCTACCTCCCCCTCCTCTTCCTCATCCTCCTCCTCCTCTTTCATTTCCTGTTTAACATCAAATTGTTGTTGTTGTTTAAATTGATTCAATGATTCGGTAATGGGTTTATATTGTTTCTGTAAATTTTCTTCTTCACTAATTGCATCATACGATAATTCTCGATGTTTTCGACGTATAGAGTCACGCAGCTGTTTTATATTATTCTTGATGGCTGTCAATTCTTTTAGATCCTTTTTCAGTATCATTTTTATAATAGGATAAATTTATCAAATCCAACTCTGTATCTCCCGTTATCGAGTCCACAATCTTTGTTTATGACTAGAAAATTATTATTATTCCATGCTTGTGCACACATTCTACTGAATTCATCTCTACTCAAATCTGGATATACATGATCATGATATATGTGTTGTAGATTACGATTATCCTGTTTGAATATAACAATCAAATTACTGTTGTCTCTAATCAGTTGTTTAGGAATACTAGAGTACGTTTGACAAATGTAGAAACTATCAATGTTTTTGTGTCTACCCATACTGAAATAGTCTCGAATATTCTGTTGTTTTTCCATACAAATATCATCGAAAATCATAACTGAATTGGTGTGTGCATCGTTTGGGTGTGGTATTTCTTCATTATGCTGGTACAAATTGAATCCGACCTCGGCTACTTGACTCATAATTTCCTTGAGAAGTTGATACTTGTCTTGCTGGTGAGATTTGGTGAATACATATAAATGTGAAAACTTGACACCATTCTCAGCAAATAATAAATTAAAAACAGTATTTGTTTTTCCAACATTGGACGGCCCACACACAATACATCTTACACTATTTGGTAGAAGCACACTGTGTCTTATTTGTTGCTTTTTATTTAAATACTTGTCAAAGTTAATCAGTGGCAGTTTTGATTTGTGCTGTTTTAGCTTCATTTTTTTAATGTATTATTATCAATCCATGAATTATATTTCGAATCAAAACCCAACCATTTCACATACAATTTATTACCTTTCTTCTTTAGCACTCTTTCAATAAGATACACATCTGGGTACTTGGTTTTCTTCATTTCATACTCATAGAATGCACCCTTAATAATTTTATTGTTATCGTCTTTGAGGTGATAGGTGAGGGGAATGCTTGGTAGTACATTGTGTACAGTGAAAATCTCATTAGTGTAGTTTGGTAGGTATCCTTTATCAAATATTCGCTTGTAACGTGTGATTCGAACCTTATCACCGATTTTAAACTTTTGCTTTTTAAGTTTGAAGGAACGCAGGGTAGCCTTATCAATATTCATTAGTACATACTTTTCATTTTCAGTATTCACTTCACTCGGTTTCATGCGAGTGGTTCGATGAACGGTGTTATTGTATTTGTCTAACAGTTTTGGGAGTAAATTCAACCATTTATAATTTCCCTGTACAGTGAATTCACGAAACATGTGCTCTTTCAGGGTCCTATTGAAACGTTCACAGATTGCCGCCTTCTTATTACTGAAAGTACTATAGTGATTGATATTGTACATTTTAAAGAGTTTTTGAACAGTAGCATTGTAGAACTCTTTACCGGCATCAGTTTGAAAATTCTTTATCTTATTCTGTTCAAGTATTGGTTGGAGGGCGTTTGCCACATCATTACCCGATTTACTTTTCAATGGTATTGCAAATGCAAATTTACTAAAACAATTTATTACTGTTAGTATGAATTTGAAATTTCTATTGATGGTACTGTAATTTGACATATCAACAAGATCGGCCTGGTACAGATCTGTTACGCCTTTGATTTCTGTACGACGTGTGGGAAAATTGTGTCTAACACTTGCATGTAATTCTTGAGCAAGTCCTTCTCTTGTATTCATTTTTTTATACTAGAGTTAGATCTCCGCTATAACCACCGTTAAAACTACTGTTGAAACCAGCGTTAAACTGAGCCAGAAGCGGTACTGCTTTTAGTACAGATGACCGAAAAATTAGCGGTTGAAATAGCAGATTTAGTTCAAATTTTTTCGTGGTTCGGAACCCACGTGAAAATGGGAATTTTGGAGATCGGATAGATTGCGTTGATTCTACTTGAACTTACCTATGTTAGGTTAGGTTAGGTTTGGGTGGGTTGACTTAGGTTAACCTTAAATTTAAGATTAGGTTAGACTCAGAAGCGGTACTGCTTTTAGTACAGACGACCCAAAAATTTTATTATTATTTTTCCCCAATTAATCGTGATCGAAAATTCGTATTTGATACATGAATTTGGGATGCCTTGAAATGCTGAACAAGATGGCGTCTTCAAATTGAAATTCCCTTCAGAGGTTAAAAAGTTCAAATTTTTTCGTGAATTTTAGCTCCCATGAAAATGGGAATTTTGGGGATCGGATAGATTGCGTTGATTCTACTTGAACTTACCTATTTCAGGTTAGGTTAGGTTTGGGTGGGTTGACTCAGGTTAACCTTAAATTTAAGGTTAAAGAAAAAATAGCCTGAACCGGTATTTTACACCTACTCCATGATAATATTAATGATAATTAATTTTTTTTTATTTATTTTTTTTTTTATTTATTTATTTTTTTTATTTTATTCATCGGAGTGCTTGATACATGCAATTGGAACGCCTTGGTGAGCTACATAAATTTAATTTCAAATGAAAATTTTTAGAATCTGTTTATTTAACCCTCGTTAGTTAATCACCTTTAAAATTTAATCATCGTTAGTTAACCACCGTTAAAATTTAATCACCGTTAAAATTTAACCGACGTTAAAATTCAACTGATCCGTTAAATTAGGTTTTCCTATGTTAAATTAAGTTAGGTTAAATTTAACGGCCGTTAAAATTTAATCATGGTTAGTTAACCGCCGTTAAACTGGCCCAGAACTCTTAGTCTGCCCTACTAATGTAGAATTTAAAATTCGAATTAAGAAATGTTTGATGCTTCAAGTATAAATTTCTCAGGAATAGGTATTTCTGAATACTGCTCTACCAATATTAGGAAAAAAGTCGTTATATTTCAGCTGTGAATATCTTCAATTGGGTAATCCCACAAATCGATGGAATATATCAATGACAGCAGTCAGCAATGTACTAAAACAATGGTTCCCTGTAAACAAACCCGGTGTAGTATGTTACCCAAATTAGTTTTCTGTTCGAAATAGTATATTAAGGGGAGTTTTTTCGCTTCTTTGTTTGCTCCATGAAAATCTCGTATATTTTCAGATAAAAAATACAAAATTTCCTCTGCATGAGTTTCAAATTTGTAAACCGAGTGTTCTCCCACATTAACAAAAAAATCAATATTCTAGGCTCATTTATACCAGGATTAATCTTCGATTACATTCTGAAGATTGAATTCATTATTATATCAATCATAAAAAGTCGAGTCTATTTGTGCTCAATTATACATCTCAGCTCAATCAACTCTTGAAATATGTTTTTCCTTTCAATTCCATTAAGCGGAAAGTGATTTGAATTAGAATAATAATCACTCGTGAAGCTTGGTCAATGTCAATAAAGATGCAATTAAAAACAATGTTTTTGCAGGCAGTATTGAATTTATTAATTTTTCTCAATTTTTTACCTGGTGTACATGCTGAACAGACGAGCGCGGACATTGTCACAGCATCCATTTGACTCGAGATTGAAGGTAAAAGTCTGGAAAAAAATCAATTAGAATTGGTGATAAGATGAGTTATTTGATTATACAAGTAGTTCTGTGAATGATATTATTGAAAAAGTTCAAGAGTTTATAAACCGGAAGGGAGAAAAATCGGAGGAGAGAGCCAGCTTCATTCACCCCTCCTGCATGCAAGCCAACAGGATTTTTACTTGATGACAGACTGCAAAAATTTATATTTGAAGAGTACAAAATTATGACACTTTCTTGTTATCTCCCCTTACACCTAATAAAGGGTTACTACGCACTTTTGGCAGCTCTTAATATCTACCACCAATCATGAAAAGCAAGAATGATCCATTAACAAAAAATTTCAAAATGTGTTAAACCTCCCCCCTTTTTCCAGTCAGATTAAGGGAGATGATTCATACAAATGTTTCAAATGGAAATCTCAAGAGTTTTCATCCCCTTCCGACGAGAAGAAGAATAATTTCCCAATTATCTCAATATTTAAGTATTAAATATTTCCACCCCTTATCTCCAAGATATTTGAAGAGTAATTCACTGTCAAACCTTCTTTTATAGAGCAATATTCTACTTCTAATCGAAAAAGCCGAAATTATTTACAAAATGTCTGTTTTTTAATGCCAATTTTCTCCACCATTACCTCCAAATTCTCAATTTATCAAAAATTCAGTGTATATCCATCCTCTCAGCTCGAAAACCAGTACCTGAATCAAAAACAGTTTAAAAATATCAATATTGGAGGTTTTTGAAAAAATTGTATCATCTTCTCTAGCGCCGTTGGATTTTGTCACGGATTGAACTCCTTCTCAAATCTACTTCATTTGAATATAAAATCACCCGCACCCAAATCAGACACTACAATAATCGGTAGTGAATTGAGCCTCCTAAAAAAAGTAATCATGTAACATTTAGACAGACAGACGAATTGCCGCTCGGTCAAGTTAAAACTGAGACTTTACTTAGTTCGGTCATTATTCATGGAAAATTTTTTTCTTCAACTTGAAAATCCCAACTTTTAAGATAAGGCAGACTCACCTTTCAATCTCCATTAACATCATTAGGTGACGTCAGAATTGATACTCATCATCTCATCATCTCTGAAAAGTATATTGGCAATAATGACAATCTGAGAATAGGAAACCGACAAAAAATTGAGGATAATTCATGACAGTAATCAAATATGATGCTGTGTACTCCACAATTAATTAGATGAAGGTAGGAGAAAATGATTCATGGAAGGTGAATTTGGATCAAGTAGTAGATTATCATTTTCAAAATACAAGGAGAATGCAATCAATTTACTGATGACCTGCTTTTAAAATGATAATCATATTGTTTCCAATTTTTGTTGAGAAAATGATTTGCAATTCATTGTGATATTTCTGAAAATATCAATTTCAGAGATAAAAATCATTTAATGTTCAATTGAATGTCAAAAATATGCACCTGTCTCATTTATTTCATGAGCTGTATTGTACAATTCAATTATTAAAAACTAAATCTCTTGGTTTGGTAGAGAGATAAATAATTTTGAATTAATTTTTCCCCAACAATGGTTTCATGCAAAAGGACATGGAATTGTTTCATTGTGGAATATCTCCTGGAAAAACAGCAGAAATGTGCTGTTCCAAAATCCCGGGATGGTCGAGCTCAAGCAGAGCGTTATTTTTGCGGCGCAGATATTATCTGCTTTTTAATGTGAGCGGATGAATGATGGTATGCATCGGTTTATAACGATTTTTCCTCTCATTATGAAAATTCAAGAGACTAAACGAGTTCCAGAAAATTGATGTGTAATAGCTGAGGGACAATGGCGTCATGTGCGAAAGGATTTGTATCCGGTGATGATGGAAACGCCACTGGATAAAAATATAAATATACGGATATTCGGAACAGAACATTATGAGCGAACTAACAATAGGGTGTATCCTGTGGTAAAATAGCACGATGCATTATTTAAATATTATTTACGATCCTGAACCTGCCACGAGCACAAAAACGCGAGGGCTTAAGTTTAATGCTTGAAACCAGCTTTATTCTCGACCAGCATATTTATTATTGCCCCGTTAATGAACACAGCGTTTATTTTTCAGAAGCTCTGCTTTTCCTGAGCCTCATTAACTCATATACCCCTTTGTCATTACAGATATTATCAAATTTATTGTTATAATATGAAACCTGATAATACGTGAAAGAATAGATAGAGTGGATCTACCGCAGACAAGAGATTTCAGATTGGAGTTCAGAATTACGAAGATATTGTGATTTTAAATAACTGCTGCATAAGCTCACCAGTATTTGAATTCATGACAGGAATTATTGATGGCTATTAATAATAGAAACGTTCAAATTCTATTGTGACGCTAGCTTATTGATACATCATCGTACTTGGAATTAGTTAATTTATAGGTGAATCAGAGTAAGAAATCAAATCACCAAGCATTTTGACCGAAAGAAGAGAGGTCTCTGTTTCAAGTCGACCGCTTTGCATTTGTCTGACTGTCAGTCGGTCTGTCTGTAATGCATTTACGGCGGAACGCGTAAACCAAATTCTATGAAATTTTGCATGGATCTTCCTTTAAGGCATGCCCAGCGATTTACGTGTAAGGATTTTCACAATTTGAAGGATATTAAAGGGGAAAAAGGAAAGGCACTGAGGTCTTCTTCTATAAAAACATATTATTTCAAAATGAGCTTCTTCATCATATGAAATTAGAATAAGATTACTAGATAGCACTCGAGGTCTTATTATCAAATAAAGTTTATTAAAAAAAAATTAAAACTAAATCAATCAATTACAAAATTAACTTATCTTCAAATATGTGTTTACCTTTAGGAAAACCTGTGTGGGAACACCTCAATACATAATAAATCATAATAGCTTTTTGAAACCTCATACACCTCATTCACACACACTCATACACACGTCCACTCGTACTCTTCCACACAAAAAACCTAGATTATTTCTATAGAGAGGTGGTGCTTTTTTCCTTATTATTTATTAAATTTTGGCTATCGTTTTTAATGAAATACTTGAGTGCTGATAACTTGTCTCTTACAAAGTGAGAGTAATTTTTAACTTTTACAAAGATTTAGAAATGAAGTCACTTGTTTTATCTATTTATAGGGTACCTTAAAATTAATATATTTTCAAATTAATTTAGAAAAAAGTCATTTGCGTCAACTATTTGTAAGATGATTTTTTAAATATTTTTCCTAAATGGCTGATGTGACGTTATTTCTCTTGCTGTTAGTAAAAGGCTGTTATTCATCTGTTGCAGCCTTCATATGGAGTGAGTCATAATGCATAATAAAAATAGCATATTATTTTGTTTGGGAGGAAAAATCATTAAGTACATAACAAGTGATTGCTAAGTAAATATTATAGTTATGCAAAATTGATTAATATTGTTCTATAAATTCATTCATCAAACATGTGAAATTCGAATTCAGCAATCAGCTGTCTGGAACGACATAAGTACAGATGATTGGCTGAGTGAAAATAGAACTTCAGCCGTGGTGACGTGATGTGGAATGCAGACATGAAATAGACTACGAAAGTTGAATCATAGGTTAGGTTCAATTCCTCTCTGTTCCACAAAAAATTCATGCATTCATTTGGCTTATATTTTTTAAAGTTGTGTTCTTTCAAAATTCCTGGAAAGTTCGCCGTAGGCAAGGGTGTCTAATAAATTGTGTTGGAGCTGGAAGATTTTTTTGAATGTGATGATCGTGTTCAATTTTCAGATGATGATCTCATGGAGTACATCAAGTGTATTCCTCTTTGCAAGCACTCTTATTCTTGAGCGAGAGGTCTACTGTTCACAGAACTACTAGTAAAAATTATTGTTATTGAGACTTCTAGTATTGTAAAAAAAGATTTTCTATTATTCCTATATATCCCTTATTACGAATATATAGTCGAATTCGAAGGATTTCAATTTAATCTAAGTTTCTGAGAATTAGTATTTCTAAAATGATATTGATTGAATTATTGACTTCCTAGTGCAAGTTCACTTCTTCACAATTTCCTTGACGCAAGTTTTTCATACAAAGACAGAACAGTCAGGCAGCCGTAGTCGATAGCGCAATAGAAAATACTTACTTACTTTAGCGAGTTGTATTACAGCTCAAGGCCGTTTCTCGCATCTCAACCTCCATTTGCCTCTATCTTGTGCATCTGCAGGAGTCAGCTGTCTTGAAGCCATGTAGCTCTGTATTTCTCCCTCCCATTGTCTGGGAGGGCGCCCTCTTTTCCTTCGTTCTTGAGGCTTCCATTGCATCAAAACTTTAGGCCATCTAATGTCCTGCATCCTCAACACATGGCCATACCACAACAGTTGCCGACTCTCTATTGTTTCAACAACTGACTCCTGTTGATTCACCCTTCTCCTGATTTCTGCATTTCTTATGTGTTCCATCCTAGAAACTCGACAGCTACGCCTTAGAAAGTCCATCTCCACTGCATTGAGCCTTTCTTTGTTTCTTTTAGTCATTTCCCAGGCTTCTGCACCATACGTCAGGACACTCCTAAGGATGGAATCGTTCATCATTTTCTTGGTCCTGAGACTAAGAGATTCTGACCAAAGCAATGGATTAAGTTGGCCTATGACTTTTCTGGCACATGTGATACGCTCTGTAATCTCTGACTCACTATTACCTTTTCTTGACAGAAGTACTCCAAGATATTTCACTTCCTCACATCCTTCAATGACTTTATTGTTGACATCCAGATTTTTGACTTCTCCTCCAGCTTTCATATGCTTTCTCCAGATCCACTAACACCATGTGCGTTTCCATGCCTCGTGACACTCTTTTTTCTATTAGTTGTCTGAGTGAGAAAATATTGTCCAAGCATGATCTACCTCCAGTGAACCCACTTTGCTCCTCTCCAATTTTTATTTCATTCTCTAATCTTGTTTTTATTATACGACCATACAGTCTCCCAATAAAAGATGTAACACTTATTGCTCTATAATTTTTGAGATCTCTTCTTGACCCTTTTTTGAAAATTGGTGTGATGTGAGCCAATTTCCATTCTTGTGGACATCTTTCTCCATTTATCAAGCAGTCATTGAAAAGTGCTATCAATGATTCCTTGATACAGTCTGGACTGTTCTTTATCAGTTCCATTGGAATACCTCCAGGTCCAGATGCTTTACCGTTTTTTGTTTTTTGAAGAACATTTTCAAATTCTTTGAAAGTTATTTTTGATATAATATCTGTTTTTACCCTTGGAGTATCTGCCTGGTCCTCATTTCTCTGAAACTGGTTTCGTGTTTCTCTAAACATATCTTCATAATGATCCTTCCATTTATCCAAGGGTATCATATCGAGATTTGCTCTATACTTGGAGTTATTTCTCATTTCTCTGATAACTCTCCAAGCACACCTACTTCTCTCTCCTATCAAACGCCTGTTCACTTCGTCACATTTGGTTTCCCAAGCTTCATTTTTTGCTTTTTTTATTTCATTTTTAACATGAACTCTCATCCTGCAGTAATTCTTTCTGTCATCAGGATCTTTTGTTGTCAGCCACTTCTGGTATAGTTGTTTCTTTTCTTTTATCACCATATCCATACCATCATTCCACCAGTACTTCTTATAGCTTCAGAAAATACAGCAGTAGAAAATAGCTTTTTTATATACCAGTATCATCAGAATCGGTTATTTCGTTTTCAGATAGAAAGTAAAAAATATTATCTTTTATCAAAATTCCGATGGAATTGAATTTCTTTTGATTTCTCATTATTTCAACCCAATTCTGGGTAGGACAGAGAAGTTATCCATATAATTAATTTGGATGATAAAATTTTCTAAAATATTGTGGTGAGCATGGAGAGTAGGATTTGCAGCTTTATCGCTTGTGTCAACAAGTCTGTGGACAAAGCAATTAATTGCTCTTCTTTTGACACTTTTATGATGTCTGCTTGGAATTTGGTAGAATATTTAATTAGAACCTCATGGAAATTTATCAACTAATTCGAATGTTGTGGAATATGCGAGAACTTCTTATTATTTGTTTATTTAGGAATCTTATCGAATTCGGTAGAAGTTAATAGAAAGATGGAGTTCTTTCTGGATTACGGAAAAATATATAAATAAGAGAAAGACTTTTGAAAATTAGTTAATTCTTCTTTGAAATTCAACGTGATAAACAAGTAGTGACAGTTCTCTGATAATTAATTATCGAAATCCTTTAGTGATAATTCTTTTTCCTATTTAAGTCATACCAGTGGACTCTCCTCATAACTTTTATTGTATTACGGACTTGTGCTACGTAAGTTAATTGTTCTTTTTCGACGTTCTTCTTAAATTATTGCACAGTTTGTTGTACAGTCATTATTTAATATTAGATCGGCCTTTTGACATTTTGTGATTGATTTTTGTACAGTTATATTGAAAACTCTTCATCAGTTGAACAATATCGATTTATCTGTTTTTGATTATCTTGTGTAAGAAATAACTGAACAGTGTGAGTTGTGGATAATTTGAGTTAATAAAGTGCGAGTGATAAATTTAAGTGTTGCCAACGTTATTTTAGACATAGAACCCGTAACAATATATATATTCTTTAATACGTGAATCCATGGTTTTTTCAAATAGCTCTTTTAGAGAGCACGCTTAATCAGCTTCTTTGCCCATGCTTCTTTCATTTTTCTAGAGTGATGTTCCTTGTCTTCCTGAGTCCAGGGATTATTATATATTGTTATTTATAAATTTTTCAAAGTTCAAAAACTAGTTTTTCTAAACTAAATTATATGTTTTAGCCACATTTCAAATGAAAATTCGAATGTAATCGAGAATTTCACTTGAAAAGGTATCAAATTGGGAGCTATTCACAGCAATTTGAGACCAGCCTTGCATTCTTATTTTCAGTTTTTAATAAGGTACAGCCATTTCTCTATTAGAAAATCTTAATTTTCCAAGTAAGATACTACCTTTTCAAGTGAAATTCTCAATTACATTCGAATTTTCAGCCTTAATGAGCTGAGACGAAAGAGCTGCCACTCGTGGAGGTGCAATCGTTCGTTTAGAGTGGGGGGGGGGGGGGGGCGTCACCGACATCATTTTGCAGCGGCGAGGTAGAGTAACTGATAGTATGAGGTCACATGAGTCTGAAAATGTTCTAAACAATATTTTGATTGGGTTGAGACATCTACTGTAACTTCAAAATAGGCTACAGTTTATTTAATTTCATTAGTCCATTAGGGGCCTACCCAAGAACTTTGGTATAATTACAGTAGTCTTTTTCTCAATGGATTCTCATGTACTTTCAGGCGCTGAATCCGAATCTGAACTCTAGAAACTCGAAAGCCGCTGGCTACAAAAGATATTATGGTTATTTTACTAAAAACCTGATAAAGGTGTACAATGTACATGTCTACTATACTACTATATATAATAAGTTATGGCAGTGACAATTGCGGCTATTCCGTACGTCTGAATGAAAAACATTGATTTAAAACTTAATTAGCTAAAGAAGAGCTACATTTTTTAGACAATTTTTTTTTACAAAAACCAACTTTTTTCAAAATTTTAGTCATTACAGATATTTTGTCCCTTAACATGGCGGCCATACTGGGTTTTGGGCATGTTGCCAAAGTGAGATTCACGGCGATTTTTGAGGGATGATGGAGAGCACTCTCATCTATCATTTTTTTTTTAAATCGGTCGTGATGCGATTATGTTGAGGTTAGAAAATATTTTATCTTAAAATGATTGTAATATAGTCTCAGATTCACCCGCTTGAAAAATCACCTGGTCAAGAGCGAGATTTTTTTTAAGCACCTGTGGGAGCTGAAGAAAAATAAGTGTTAATGTGGAATCTACAGGAGGTGGGTGTATTTCCTTACTTGTGTACCATATACAAATTTCCTGGTTTTGAGTATTTCTCACATTATAATATGTAGGTACGAGTGGTAGCAGGATATACGTGAAAAATTATTTCACCCTTCATTTGAAAATATTTTACAAAAAATAATTGGAATTTGTTCTATTATTCATTGGTATTATTTAATTTTATATCAAGGTTTCGAAGAAATTATTCATTCATCGTTCATTATCGCTAAGCAGTAAGAGTGTGTTCGATTTTTACAATAATTAATTACTGAAATTTTATCTATTATTATGTGATATCAATTTCGTATATGTGAGTATTTCTTGCTGCAATAGGCCATATTTTTCTGGGGATACCAGAACGGAGGAGAAAATTGTATATGGAACGGAGGAAATGTATTTTGTATATGAAATTTTATTGGTTTACAATTTAATCTTTTCTTCAGAATTTTCCTCCTTCTCTCTTCAAGACTCTAGTAGCTCTTCTAACTCATCACAGGAATTTGAAAATTATATGAAAAATGGGTTGATTAGAAATGAAATTTATCGCTACTTTTTTCTTTTGAATGATCTTCCAAGATCACATCTTCCTTGTGCTTCATTTGAGAGAGTTTGTGTTGAAATTATCCCTCTCGCTGGCATATTATTTATAAATTATAAAACAGTTTTGAAATATGAATATATTCATTTTTAATTCAATTTCTCAGCACTATAAGTAATTATTCATTAGGCCATACTATGAGTTATTATGAAATAATAAGTTAATACAACATGAGTTATTTGCATATCTTACGTTCAATCTTGATAATTATGTTGACTGTTATTCATCGTGGAGCATCATTAGTGTTTGGAGAGAAAACTCATGGATAAGTGTAAAAGTGACGAAGAGAGCCTGCATGGGAAGCCGAAGGTTTACGCGTCAACTGTTACAGCCATACTTTCTCAACCGGCAGAAATTAGGCAGAGCGTGCAATTATGACAGGCGTCCACGATCTGTAATGAGCCGTTGAATATGTTAATTGATGACGCGCGAACAATTAGCAGTCAACGAGAGTCGACTACCTGTAACGGCAACAGCGATATGGAGGCCCGAATAGCTGAAAATTTGCATTATGCAGACTTTCATACAAACATATCTATGGATACTCCCTAGGCATACTACCTATTCAAAACTATAGGCCTGGATGCAAGCTATATATATCATCAATGCACAGGTGTTAATCATTCACAATGGACGAGAGTAAATATGCCTCCGGAAATATCTTGATTTCTTCCTACCACTTCAGGGAACCTCATTTATAACACACATTAACTACCTCATTTAGTCTCTGTCTCTGTCCCACTAGATCGTTGAATCAATGTCCCACTAGATCTATTTGCAAGAAGCATCCAGTTGAGGTATTAAGGGGCCCACACACTAGCGAGTATGGCTCGCGAGTAAGACTCGCGAGTCTGGCTCGGCGAGTAAGACTCGGAAGAAAATCACCACTAACGTGTTGTGAACTTCCCGAGTCCGGCTCGGCTACTTTTCAAGGTCGGCTGGAGTGCGCCCGTGTTAATTCTGATCCATATAGCTCATCTAATCTCAAAATCTTTAAATTACAATCAATATCTCATTTCGAAGGTCATTTTATGCTCTAGAGAGAGTATTGGTTTTGCTAAAATTTCATAATTCTTGAAATTTGATTATTGTTATTATTATTATTATTATTATTAAGAAATGTTTTATTTCTTCTAATTTTTTTCTGACATAAGAGAAAAAGATGTCAGAGCGTTTATAGGCACGATTTATGTTTTTTATAACAATTATTTTCCCACCTCTAAGTATCTTTCTTATAGATCTATAACATAATTATAGATATAGATATAGATCTATAATTAGGGAAGTGATAGCCGCGAGGCGTAGCAGGTATCTGTTCAATCAGATAGAGATAAGCTTAGCTGCGTTCTCGTAGGTCCTGTTTGTAACGATGACCGATTAGATTCGCCAGCAGAAAAGAGACTGTTCTCTGCTGTAAAATCACTACCTGGTGGTTCGGAACCCACCTAAAACTTTAGGTCCAACTCATCAATCACCATCATCCAACTCATTACCCACGCACAGGTCTCAGACCAATGTGGGCTTCATCCTCAGAAGAAGAAGAACATCTACAATAAAATATGCAAAAGTGTAATAGGGGCCCATAGAATTTAAAAGGTCAGATGAAATATAGGATTAATTTCATCTACTTTTTACTTAATTTTTATTTTTTAATTACTTCCATTTTTTCCATTTGTATCGAAGTAATTATTGTTATATTGCAATTTATTAAATACTGTTATATTTATAATGATAATGTTATATTATAATAATAAATATAAAATGGGCATTGGGCTTACATGCAAAGGGATGTATTATTATTATCATCATTATCATTCAATAATTATTTATTTATTTTATACACAATTTATCTGTTAGCAGCTATTATTATTATTGAAATTATTTTTTAGAATTTTGTTTTTATGTTACTGTAGGTATTTTTTGTTGAAAAAACAACATTCGAATATTTATTTGTATTGAATTAAAAATAAGCTCTGCACTGCAATATTATCATTTTTATTTTCTCTTGAATATTCAAAATTTAATATACGGTTTCTTTTTTATTTTTCTGTTTATACATTAGTTTAACTTGGTAACTATTTCAGTCATAGTATTGTCATAGTAACAGTAAATATACAAACTTGAATAGATAACTCAATCAACTTATTTTTACGTCTTGTGAACAATGCAAATAATAGCTTTCTGACGATCTGCTATGTTATAATGAGGTGCCGAGCCTGGCTCGGCTTGGAAAACGTCCACTAACTAGCGAGTCCCAGCCGAGCCCAGCCGCGCTTGTAGCCCTGCGCGAGTCTGGCTGGGCTCGGCTCGGCTCGGGAGAAAACAGCCCACTAACTAGTGATTTTCTCCCGAGTCCGGCTGGCCGAGTCTTACTCGCGAGCCAAACTCGCTAGTGTGTGGGCCCCTTTATAGATGTTGTACTAACAAATCATCATATACACCACAGAAATGTGTTGATTAATAAATTTACCCATTCATATTACCGGAACTAACCGATAACGTTGTTCATCCGCTCCTCGCTACGGCTCCTGCTATCAATCCAGGAAAACACCGTTTTTCCAAACGGAAACGCCGCTTCTGGAAAACGGGAAACGCTTCCGACGAAAAGCGACAGCCGGACAAAGTTACCGGAAAGCTATTCAATTGTCGCCTAATTGTTATCCCGCTGTCATAACTACATTTCTATAGTTCAACTAGGTTATCACAATGATCGTTATTGCTTTAATCAGTGTGGGCTTTTATCAGGCGTCAGCATTACATCGTGGAAATTTTACAATATATAGTGATAGCGAATTGGAAACCATAATTCACTGAAGGTGAAATGGTGATTATTTTGAAAGGTGTTTGTAGGGAAAGTAATTATTCTCAACAACTTATACTTGAAGAATAAAACTTGATGCTGCTACAAGCATATTTTTTTTAAATTCAATTGATTTCAGCAGCTAACCTGACACCCATCCACCATAACACCGGAATTTTTTCTGGTGAAGTTAAAGTAGTTTGAAGGAGAGGCAATATCCCAATAAAAGGTCAGCAAAATCCCATTTTTGACCCCTTCTCCCTCAAACTGTGACCTCTCCTGCTTGTTCCAAACTAATCCAGGTACGCAGTCAAAATTGTGTTGCAGCTAGATAATAACGCTTTCTACCACATCGAATCAATACCATGTGTGTGATTGATTGAAACTGTTTGAAGATAGTAAAGATCGATCTGGACTCAAAAATCTGAGTCTTTATATCTGAAAATTGATTCTTATACTTTTCATTGGGTTAAAATGAGTTCTATCCCCTTGATCATTGAATTAATTCGGGTAGTTTCTTTCTCAATTCTCAAGAGGGTGAACTCTTTACTTTTAAAGATTATATTTTATGCATTTATAAATTCACACACTTTCTTCATTGAATTACGAGGACTATATCCTTAAAAATTAAAATGATGGAGAAGTGGGTGAACTCTTTAAGTTCAAAATTCAAATAAATTTGATTAATTCAGTTGGATTTATTGATGCTACAGCATCACATGAGAGCAAAAGATACAAATACTCAAATGATTGATATTAACAATTTTACATGATAAAAAAGAAACATGATAGCGGGACGGAAAGATTCATTTCAATAATGCAAGCTACATAAAATACATTCACCAATATTATCTTTCAAGTTCCACCAGCTTCATTCATCAGCACATAAATCGATTCACAATGTTCACATTTGGCTTTGAACTGTTAACTTAAACAGCCCCAATTAAGGACTATATAGCTGATTGTAATTCATTGAAAGAGTAAGGATCCAATTGTATAATAAATTAACACTGTAATCTTTGTTCCAATTAATTAAGGTTTTTTTATTGCCGATGATGCCTACGTGAGTCTGGAGACTTTTGCATGGATAATGAGCTGAATGGGTGAATGATGAGAAACATGCATGGCTGAATGATATTCAAACCCAAGGCTGCAGGAAACGAAGCCAGCCAGAGCCTTATCTTATCACAGAAAAGCGCTCCAACCAACTGCGCTACCAGAGCCGCCCTATTGTAATTGGAATAATCCAGACAATAAATTTCATCCACCTATGAATCATTGATAGCAGCTATAACTAGTTCCTTTCATGAACATTTAAAAAAAATCAAAATGATGTCTACAGACAATTTGCATTGCAGTCTTCCGTTTACTTGTATCAATAGATAATCATTCTCCACCTATATTGTATTTAGTTGATAAAGCTTTTTATAGAGTACAAGAGTTCCTTTCACATCAAAATGAAGCCTCACCTCAACTAATTGATATAGTACTTATGGTTACTAGTGTCTAAGATTGTATAGTTTATTGTTGATCTGACTTGTTTTAACTGGAGTCTTCATGACGAAATCTACTCTAAAAAAAAGAAATTGCTGGGTGCTTGATTTTGTGAAGACATTCTGAAACTTTCTGACTCATTTGTCAATTGAAAGCGAAACAATTACTTCTCGAAAAGTTCACAATAATATTTTATTCATGGTGAACAGTTGTACATAATACATGTACAATTGCACAGTTGGAAGACCGCTGCATTGCTACCGCATGCATCAGCCGGAAGCTATATATTGCCGAGCTCCGTTCTGGTGCTGAAATTGTCTACCTTTCTCCCGATGCAATCGATACAATAAACTCAGCCTTGGAGCAAGGCATATAATCTGCATTGTAGCACCGTTATTACTCGGTGCATAGTATTTATTATACGAGAATGCATTTGTGTTTCTTTATCAAACCCTAATAACTCTCACTGAATGAACGACACACTGTGTTTTATCTTCAATCTTTTCTGCGAGAATTTTACATAAATATTGTAGGAGATGCAGATATGTTATCGGGTTAACAGAGCCCTTTCCCAGAGAAAAAAAGCACTTCGCAACATTTGGCTAGCCGGAAGGCGAATGCAGAATGCAGAATTATTGCATTTCCGGTCGTTTGTGATTTTTTCTTTCATTGTTTCAGAATTCAATTGTAGATCATATAAGCGAACTTGAAAGTGAGTCTGTTACACTACGTACTTCCGATACATCTTGCACTTGTTTTATAGCTGCAGTAGGAAATGTTCATCCTCACATGATTATAGTTTTCATTGAGGATGACATTCATTATTTAAATAAGTTGTCAGTCTCGTTTCTTCATGAGTTTACTTGATAATATAAGAAAGCCAGATATATTATATTGCTTGCATTCTGGAACCGAAATTTCGTGAATAAATGTGTATGTTTGTGAAGCCTGTCGTCTATTTAACATTTGGTTGTATTTAGTGTGGATGTATAAAGAAATGGATTATGAACGACTCAAATTCTTGCGAAAATAGAAAATGTGCTACAAGAGTGGAATTTGAAATTGGTCTGAGTTGAATTGGGCTGCCTTATGTGCCTAGTTTTTCTACCCAGTTTGAATACTTATATAATGTTGAAATTGAAATTATTTAAATTAAATTATTGAAATTGAACTTATTTAATGTTGATATTAGTAGTAGAGAATAGGAAGCGTAGAGAACTATTAATAAAATTGGAACATTTTCATTGATTCAAATAATTTTATTATTTAGAAATGAATGATCTATCTTAAGATATGAAACTCCACTTTCTTAATAGCCAAAATAGCTTAATCTATTAGGTTGAATTTGTACTTTAACTTCCTCAACTTTTGCAGATGAAACCTCTTCCTTTAAAAGAAAATGAATGATACATTGATGAAATGAGACCTGCATATAATTATTGTATGAAATGCAGCCTTCTGAATGCTATTTTATAACTGACAACTTGAAATAACTAGTCACACAGTAATATAAATATGATCTTATTTCTTAACATTATTCCCAGATCTATCCAACATCCCAAGTTATGGATTAGAATATCCATAAATTAAAATGTGGAGTTGATATTCCATAAATTCATCCAGATTATTCAGATATTATTGGAGGCTACAAGGCAAAATGTATTCAGTTTGAAAGTTATCCTTTTTATACCTTTCTGATTTATTTAGAAATTTCAGGAAAGACTTCCATAACTTGTCCAATAACTTCTTTTGCGAGTAGGTTTAATTGTTGTCATGTATAACCAAAACATATGATGTCTTTGGGACTCTCAAAAGAGAGTGTCAAAAGCAAGTCATAGAAGAATGACTTGCAACTAAAGATAAAAAACATTTCGAGTTAACATATCGAATTGATAGAATTAAAAATAGTTGTAACAACTATCACAAAAATCAAGGACACCAAAGAAAAAACTTCATTTTCTCAAGTTGTTAAATATTACGTCTAGAAAATAATTAACATATATATAAAGTGTGATTATCGTACTCATGAATAATCATAATAATACTGTGTAATCATGAAATACAACAAACTCTATTAAAAAAGCAACCCGTCGTTAGTCACGCATTTCCTATCTCAACCAATTCTATCTAAACTTTCAAAGAGACTTCCTAGACAAAAATCTACTGAATATGATGATAAAATATTCTTGGAGGATATATTTATATTAGAAAATGGTTTATGTGGATAAAATAGGTTGTTAGACTACAGGATATAAAACTAGGCCGAGCAATGTTTGATGTAGTATGTGTAACTGATAATTGATTATTACTATCGTATCACTGTGTACACTAGTACACAACATTGCAACAAAATAGAGATATCATTTCCCACGATAACCAGAGTTTCAAGTATAATATAATACAGTAGGCTGCTCGTACTAGACAGGTTTACGGGTCTACTGTCAGTCATCTCAATGTAATATTTATAGATAGCTGAGCTGCAATTTCACCAGTATTGAGAGGGAGCTTCTTTTTTGAAACATGAAATTGTCCTTTTTTATTCGACGAAGTGGTTTTTTGGGGTGGAAGGGTGAGTAGAACAGGGAGAAAAAGTGGGAACGACCGAGCTATGATCAACGGTCAGTGGGCTAGCCTTTGAAATAAAAAAGCGCTTTGTATTATTTCTCTGTGTGAAGACACGATAAAAGAAATCAAAATCGCTGGTCAAAAGAAGACCAGCATGGAGCTGGAAACAAGTCGCCTGCGGACGTCTGCAAGGGGAGTCGACTGACCAGTGTCCAGTTTCTCGGGGGCAAGTCCTTGCAGCCCTCTATTGTCTTCGTGCCTTGTCTACCTTTCCTCGTAACTGGTGGTTGCAATCCACTGCAGTGACCCTCAAGCACTGCACCAGGTCACATCGACGTGAAAAGGTAAATACTCTACTTTATAACTTTCTTAATTCTATTACCTAGTACTGTATTAAATTATTACGACAGTATTTCTAGAATTGATTTCAATTTCAAACGCTTATAATATTATAAATTTACACGCACAAATATAAACCAACATAGATTAGATGCAAGTGTGAATCATGAGATTATTTATTTTTTACTTGAAGCCTTTGTATGAAACAGAATTCCAACTTGAACTGTAGATAGTAGGCTAGTGATGGAATTGCTTTTCGAATAAACAATGACATAGATTTATTCCACCTTTGCTGTTTAGATAATATTGGGTAATTAAATGTGGCTCACATTTATTCATTTGTATAATTTTTTTCTGCTCAATTTGAATGATTGATATTCAACAAATAATCACAGTAGGACAATATCACATTTAATATTTCTGAGGATAACAATATTTCAATTGAATTGTTTGATTATAATTAATGAATAAATTGTTGTAAAAACATTTACCAATTAATTTATCATATTCGATTTGTTGATTCAATGGAATTTATTGATTCGCGTTTGTTTGAAAAAGACTCCTGAAGACATTATAACATTATATTAAATTTCCTTGTAAAAAATGTGAACATTATTTCTCATTATTATACACCGAGGAGAGTTTAATTTCTTAAGGTATTATTTTCCCATTAGAATATTCATTACAAGCATTTTATCCAGTCTTTTCCGGGAATACAGTTTAAAGTTTTTCTTTTCTGGTCGATAACCCATGGTAGTGTTCTTTACTGGTCATAAAATTACGAAATTGGGAAGGGTAAGTGAAATACCATACAGTTCATCTGTTTGAAAAGAGACGTTCACCAATAAACTTTTATTTGCAATGATTATGTGAATTTTCAGAGCTTCCTATAAGTAAACAACTTTTTTAGCAAATTCACAGATCTATCAACCTGCACAGTTTTGTGTTTAGATCTTTAAATTAATGTATCACAGGAAAAGCTCAATACAAACAGGACGTAGGTCCTGTTTGTAACGGTGACCGATTAGATCGGCCAGCAAAAAAGACACTGTTCTCTGATGTAAAATCACTTCCCGGTGGTTCGGAACCCACCTAAAACTGTAGGTCCAACTCATCAATCAACATCATCCAACTCATTACCCACACACAGGTCTCAGACCAATTTGGGCTTCATCCTAAAAAAAAACAATAAGTAAGCTCGCTTGGCGCTTGTTAATTAGCAGCTGTAATATTGGTACAGAACTAATCTGTTGTTTTGGCTTAAGACACATCGGCGTATCATCTATATTATCACCATAGTGACGTATAATGTTATCATCTGTTCTATAAGCTTCCTGCATCTAAATACATTTTGAGACAGTAATAGTGCCAATAAGTGAATTTTGAAAATTAATTTTAAAAATTCTAACAGAAAAATCGAAAATTTGAGGTGCACTAAATTGAGTTAAGATGGAGCTTTGTGCCAAATTTAGTGTTCCAAATCGTTGCCGTATTGTGAAATTCGTAAGACAAATTCCCCCATTCGCCCAAACACACACACACATACACCTACTTACTCTTTCTTATTATACAAATTTACATGGAATATTACATAACTTCTTATCAATAAGAACCACTACTTAAGAACTACCGGTACTTCATAGGCTCATAAAAATTGAAACTACTGACAGAGTACCTAATTATCTTAAAAGAGAAATATATTCAACATTCATTTTTCAATAAGATTTTCCTCTCAATTCATCAGGAACTGATAATTTTTTTATATTAATACAATTGAATAAAATATTTTTCTTGAAAAATTCCATAGACAACTATTAAACCTAGGATGAAACAGGAGATTGAGACTAAAAATCTGTAAAATTTCTCTATTAACGCCCAATGTGCTCAACGCTCCTTGGATTGAGAATCCTAGTTCAAAAAACTACTCGCCTATAACACTTTTTCATTTATGTAACGAAATAATAACGTTGGGTCATAACTGGTAGACAGTATCAAGTGTGAGAACTAGTTTAATTGGTATTATTTGGTTTTGGGGCAACCGGTCACCAAAACCGGACATAGAGTAAGCAGGTCGCGCAAAGCCGCGAGCTCTAGAACCTATGCTACCAGTTTGCCCAACTTCAACCCTTATTCCATTTGTTGAGTGACCCAAAGGAGCTCGCGCTCACTGCCTGCTCGCCGTGGAATTTCTGTAAGTAGATCCGTTATATATAAACTGCCTAAATAAAAACTATTTTTAGTTTTTGATTATAAATCTACTTCTATTTCATTCGTGTGTGAATTTCATAATTTTATTAAAAAAGAGTACAGTACTCAGATTTGAAAGTGGAGTGTACTTTGCGGGTTGGGAATATCCAAGATGATCATTAATTATTGCTAGAGCTGATTTAACAGTCGGTAAAGACTGTTACAAAACCGTGTTTGACTCAATGATGGATTTCACATTATTTTTCAATTTCAACTAGAATATATTATTTAAGTTCATTAATTGTCTTCCGCTGACCGGGTAGAATCAGGTAGAAATAAGCTGCGTTCTCCTGTACATTCTTTGTACGCGTGACCGATTAGATTGGCCAGCAAAAGAACGCTGTTCTCTGCTGTGAATCCACTTCCTGGTGATTCGGAGCCCATCTAAAACTGTAGGCCCAGCCCATCAATCAGCATAATCCAACTCATTACCCAAGCACAGGTCTCAGACCTATGTGGGCTTCATACTAAAACAAAAAACTGTTTCTTTGCAATCTAAGATTTTATACAATAATAATGATGATAGTACTTATGAGTTTATGTCCCATTTTCTTTTCAAATTTCTTTATTTTAATAGTTTTCTGCTCCTTTTGAGACAACAGAGCGATACACTACTTACAATTTTAGTCTTGATTTATTTATTATTGTTTTATTTTTTTTTAACGTCAGTCGTAGTATCAATTTTAAATTAAGGATATAAGCTATAATTCAAGCCGACATGATGCAATTTTGAAAGAATAACACTGTACACACTCAAATGTGTTAGATACATTGAACCTGGAAATTTTTTTGAAATATAGTTTGGAAAGTTTTGCATTATTTGGAGAGAGGGCCATTCGTTTTCCTTTCTTTTTCGGTTTGGTGCTTATCCGTTCCATTCATTTCAAACACTTGTTCAGTTGATGGAATGAGACTATGGAGTCTTCAAATTCCTGGCAGATGATGGCATCTGGGAACGCACCTGTCTATTTCACTTTGATTCGTTTGGGTGTGCTGTGGACCTGCGAGCCACACTGGGTTGAGTTGTGCCTCAAAAGACGTGTTTGAAATGTGCAAGTCGAGATGAATGCGCCGGCTGGCGTTTTCTTTCGAGGATTGGAGGAGGGGAGTAGAACTCGAGAGGGTGCTGACGAGGATCAGGGCACATCTCTGCGCTCCTACGTGGAAGATTTAATTAAACTTACAGACCGCAGATGGAATGATATATAGACGCTTCAAGCTCGGGGTTCAAGTTAAGGTGAGACGACGGGTAAAATTCCAATTCCATTTTCTCTTCATCAGGCCCTGAGGGAAACTTGGCCTAGAAGTTCGGACATCAATATTCATAGGAACGTCGGCTGGTGATGAGGAACGGCGGGGGAGGAGAAAGACGGAGGCGCGCGTAAGAGAAGAGAAAGGAAGGGGAGTTCTTTTCTTGCGAGCTGCGATGAGCGAGGAGAGGTTGGGGAGAGAAGTGGCTGCGCGCCTTCCAGAAAATCATTATTCTTAACTCCTCCGCTGGTGGGGGTTAAAAACCAATATGGCTGCTTTTATAAAGTCTACTTCATGTTATCTTTCCACCCTCCGGGCTCTCTTGTTCCTTTCAAAGGAGTTTTCTCGAAGCCGCGAGGAGCAGTGCAGAGCAGCTTTCGTGAGGAAGCTATGGGAGAGGGGAATGGTGGTGGGCAAGGCGAGAGCAGTGAAAGAACGTTGTGCAGAGGGCGGAAGAATCCTGAGAAGAGCCTGCAAAATATAAAGAGAAAAGACGCAGCCTCCTCTGCTGATCCTCCCCCGGAGTGCCTAGCAGCCCTCTGCGCAGGCGCTCCCCCAAACAACACTCCACCATCGAAAGATTTTCGTTCTACTTATTCATCTTCTTCCACTATTGCTTACTCTTCTTCATTATCACAACTCTTCTTATACCTTCTTCAATCCGTTCTGTACCAATACCAATGAAGCCTTTGCATTTCGTCGATTAACATTTGGAGTTCCATCAGTTGCTTAGTACTGAAAAATATCAAGCTACTACCCGTATAAACTTTTAGCATTATTTCAATCAAAAAACTGCAGCTAACCTTTTCATTGTAGAATGAGTGAAGTCGCTACATGATAGTTAGTAATTTATTGTTTCCTGTATAGTATGAGTAAATAAAAAGTATCTAATGTTTGTATGAATGTACGTGAAGTTTGTAATGGTTTTTTGAATAGTATGAGTATATAAACAGTTACAACGGAGTATCTAAGGACCCGACGAATTAAATAATAATTATTATTACAGTATTATTATTTGTGCTGATATGCATATGCATATCCAACCAACCAAGCCACGTATGCACGTATGCAACCAAGGTGCATACTAATCTCTCTACTAACTTTGCCATTCAACTGCTTCAGTTTCTATAAATAACATAGTATTATGCATTCCAATTCACAAATAAATGCACATTATCAGTTTTTGGGAAAACAGTTTTGCTTCTACTTCTTCTTGTCCAACAGATCTCATACCCTTGGTTGCACAAACGTCCTATCATAAGGTGATTCATTATCTGTTCCAATGTTATATCAGGCTACTATCCATTACATCATTCAGTTTAAAAGTAAAACATCATTTGGCATAAAAAGTTTTCTGTTATTCGTTCAATGATAGCTAGATTACAATGCAGCCACAGAGTCAACTAAAAATTTCTAATTCCGAAATCATCTCAGCATGAAATATAACATATGAATTAGTTAAATAATTAGTCATCAAATGAATAATGTGAATGAATCATACTATTATTATGGTTTACTTTTAGAATTGTAAAATACATGCATTAGTGACTAGTATCGGCCATTAATATATGGATTGGTTCAGGTTATGTTGAGTTATAACAGGATGGCGCATGTGCGTGAATGATGCTTCACTTAATAAGCATCACTTTTCTACATTTTATACTAGGTATGTGCTCCACCATTCAAGATATTATATAGATCATATGAATACTAGCGAGGTATAATCATATGATTTCACATAGCAGCTTGGTATAAAAGTGGAACGGATAATGAACCATCATAATGATAGGATGACTATTGAATTTGCCAGCAAAAAAGACTCTGTTCTCTGCTGGAAAACCACTTCCCGGTGGTTCGGAACCCACCTAAAACTGTAGGTCCAACTCATAAATCATCATCATTCAATTCATCACCCACGCACAGGTCTCAGACCTATGTGGGCTTCATCCTACGAAAAAAAAGAAGAAAAAAAGGATGTTTGTGCAACCGGGGGATAATAAATATATCATGCGTCAACATTTTCTCTCTGTTTTTTTTTTCAATTCGATTTAAAATAATTCAAGAAAAGTTTTCAACACAATCAAAAATGAAAACGTCAATGATTGCACTATAAAAAAAAGTTGTTATTTGGACTAAGCATCATCCTTCATAATTTCCAATGTTCTGATTCAAAATTGTAAACAGTAAAAGCTTCCAATGTTTTGATTTTCACGAACCTAAAAGGACATAGAGCCTACAGTGTAAACCTGCTCCATATCATTATTATTTTATATTCTACCCCAGACTCCAAAATCAATAGGGATCTGACTTGGACTACAGGGTAATTATATACCAAGTTTCAAGAGTCTGAAATCTTTCTTTCGAGCGCTAGGGCACAGACAGACGGACGGATGGACAACAGCAATATTTCAATACGGCCTTGTCGGGTCCTCAATAATATGGAGTGTCTCTCCATATGGAGAGAATCACTCTATAAACATTTGTCATGGTTTTCTCTAAGAGATTTTATGGGAATAATAATATTGGTTCTGATCAATTGAGAATCTTTAGATGTCCAAAATGTTCATCTGCATGTGCATGCTATTAACAGAAGAATCTACTCCATGGTACGATCAAAGAAAATAGAAAACCTTTTGGAACTATCAGATCGTGAGCTTCAATATGGATACTGTTAGTAGAATTGTTGAATAGTAGTTTGTTATAGTTTTGATAAATATCTTCTCTAATAGTATTGAAATGTTCCTCTGAATGAGTCTGCTCTTCATGAGAGAATCTACTCCACAATACAAGAAAATATAGAACATAATATTGGAAATATTGGAAACGTGAGGAAATCTGCTTCTTTATTCAGCACTTAAAACACTTGCCGTTGGATGAAGAGCAAGTATTTGCTAACGACAATGCAGTTTAATTCCATTGCCTGTGAAATAATAATCTTTCTATATTTGAAAGTGTTGGTATTTGAGAGGAGCCCTTACAAACTTCTCATACCGTTGAAAACCTTAATACCAATAATTCTTGGGAATGAAATAGATCGGGATCTATTGGCAAAAATCATATACGGCCAAGTCGACATAATTAAACCGCATCGAAGGACATCTCATTGTACTTTGCTTGATCTTCAAAGATTTAAGTGATTAATGACACTCAGAGACTAATAAATTCATAGAATTTCTCAAAAATCCATACTACTCGTAGAATTACAAGTTGTTATTTAAAAAAATGCATTGCAGACATGTCTAGAGTATAATACTTTACTTTGTATTATAAACTATTAAAAATTACCGAAGCGCATTTGTCTGGAAAACTTTAACATTTTAGATGTTTAAATATTAAGCATAATCGTAGCTAAATAACCAAAACATCAAACCTACAAAACAATAAACACATACCAACTAAACGAAACAGATGTGAACACTCTCAGCCCTCAGCTGTTTCATAGTTCACACTAGCCTAATGTAAAAAGTTCTGTGACTCATAATTATTCCAACATTACCAGTCTGACAATGACTTACGCAAACAACTCATGTACCTCGAAAACATAGCTATGAAATCATTCTGTGAGGAATTCATCACGTCGCAAAATTAAGATCCTTGCTGCTTACCAACTACACAAAAACATCCGAGCGAATTCCTCTCAGCAAGAGGAGGTGACTTGGAATGTAAGGAATCGAATAATATACCAGCAAGAGTTCTCTATTACCTTCAAGGCTTTCTCTTGGATTCCCGTATTTATTCATAATTAGAAATTCACTTCGGGTTCTTAATTAAATTGAATATTAAGTAAAATAGTTGGAGAGAGGCATAGGGTGTTTTAGTCGAGAAACTCGGCAATGGAACAATGGTACCTCTGGAACAATACTCGATGTGTTTATTGAATCTTCCAACTTTAATGTCAATAACTCTCCGATTCGCCATCTCATTCTTGCTCGTTTCCTCCACCATTTGAGTCTCCTTTCCTTTCCTTCTTTCCATTGCTGCGTTGGCAGCTCTCTGAAGAAACTCCTTCGTTTGTTCTGCTCTATTTCTCCGCAGCCTCCCAGGCGGACGCCGGGAGTGGGAATTGGACAAAGAACGTCGTCTTACAGGACTGTAAGATGACGTTCTTTGTCCAATTCCCCACTACCACTTTCAACTCACACTTCTCATCTGTCTCCTTTCCCATCATCATCATCATCATCATCATCATCATCATCATCATCATCATCATCATCATCTTCATTTCCACTTGCACGTTTTCTTCAGTCCACGTTTCCTTAATTCTCTTTCCATGCCGCAGCAGCTTCCTTCGATTCGTCGTCGCCATCAAACATCTTAAAAATTCTGTCAAACTCCCTCTTGTCGCGACTCGCTTACTTCCTTCCATCTCAGCGGCAATTTCAGCACCGAAAGCAACTTACTCACACACAAAGTTTTCAACAGTGACTTTGCCTGTTCTTCTACAAGTTAAACTTCCACTCATGAATAGCGCAGCCATCAAGGCTATTGTTCAGGTGGAATATTATAATATCCTCCCCGTTGTACTGCGAACACTTCGTTTTTGCTGCTCCGTATTATTGCTTCTCAGTAAAGAGGGAAACGCAACGAAACTTCGCTGAAAGTATAGAGAAGATATTATTCAAACTTTGTTCCAGCGGGTATTAATTTAAGCTCTTTGATATTTGATAGCAAAGCAGAATGGAAACTTTGCTTTCACAAAGAATTACACAGGGAATTTTGAAGTTTAGCAGCAGCTATATCTGTACTCTAATATTCTGTAACTTAATTTTAATGAATTCATCATTTGAAATCATTTATCGATCTTATCATAAAATTTATCATCATTCGCAAGAAAATTACAATGATTTAATTTCAAAAGTCATCATCTCCGTTTTTTTAAACATGTTGGATAGCTCAAAAAATTTCACTCAGGAGAGTGAACATTTGAACATAGTTGAAAATTGCAACTGTAATTGAAAAATTGAGTAGTCATAAAGTGAAGAAAATTAAGTAAAAATATCAAATTTTGTATCATATATTAATTTTTCATTATCAAATTATGCTAGTGCAAGAACAGTTTGACCTACTTGAGGATTAACATACGATATCAGATAGAAGAGAATAAACTTGGTTCGGGCAGAATTTTCTAAGTCAACATAGTCTTCTCCAATGAATTGATTTTAAATATACGGTAATACCAATGTAATGCTACTTATTTCAGTTGCACAAGTGTTCTCTCATTTACAGTTCTCTATCCATCAGTCAAGTTCCTGGAATTCAATAAGACTAAGACGATTTAGACTTGACCAACAAATTTAGATTGACAAGGCTGGGTTAAAATGTCACGATTCATTTTTCGGCCTTTACTAATGGTCAGGTCCATCTAGAATAGAATTTGAAAATCTTAAAACATACCTCAATCTTTTTTTTCTATGGAAATCATCAAATACTTAGGTGAGCATTTGCTTTTGAATGCATAGAACAGTTTCTATTGGAAACGGTCGTCGAAATGAGTTTGAATGCGAGTAACTTTGCTGGTTATAACTGAAGCACGCAGGATGAATGAGTTTTCCGTGAACTGAATGAGTCGATATGAGAATAAACTTTTAGAACTCTGAAAGTTGAGACATAACATACAAATGAAACACTCGACCAAGGAAAGTTAAACTTCAACCCTGATATTATTTCCGATGACGTTTGTTAATCATTTAAGCCTGCTGACATTTATTATTCTCTTGAGTTGTGCTTTAGAAGCTGGGGAAGGATTAAGAGCACATAGAGGAGAGTTTCAGCCTGAAAAACAGGTCAGGTTGAGGAGGGTATAAATTAAACATTTCAGCATGAAATTTTGGGTAGCTTGGCAGAGCTCTGGGTAGAGTGGGCGCTAGGGAGAAACACGATGAGGGAGGAGGGTGGGAGGTGAACTTTTTAGTAGAATTTCAGCAAAGTTGTAATGAAACAAAGTGAGAAGCGGGCTCGTGCCCTTGTGCGTGGAGTGTGTTGAGGGAGGACAGATCAGAAAGGAGTATAACATATTATTATAAATGTGACGTCTCTCACATCTCGCACTCTTCTTCGCTAATGCTTCTACTTCGACCGAATCCAGTCTCATAACATTCCTGAAATGAATTGATGTTATTCTTCTCAAAATCAAAATACAAAAAACAAACTGTTAAAGCTCTTCCATATTTTGCTATTCTATTTTCAAAGTTATGGGCTAAATTATATTAAAATGTTTTCGGGAGAGTAGATGTTTTTAATCTTTGGCTATAGCTTATTTGCATTTATGCACGTACATTATTTATACATTTTATTTATTGTTGCCACGCAATTAGAAAAGAATGACTCTCATATCTATGGAAATATCTTGTTCTTAATGAAAACTGGACATTTTATCATAACTTATTCAATATATTAGTGCACCACAGTTCATTTTATTCTATTAGCGTCCTGATTGAAGCCATCATAGCTTGTATGAAAATTCATTCATACCTAATAGTATCATGAGGATAAAAATAATAGTTAGACAGTGAACATTCTATTAAATAATAGAATATAACTTAAATACAATCCATTTTTGATTTGGCCTCTTATGATGAGATAAATGACGAAATTGAAATAGGCACGAGTTGAAATGATCAATAGGGTTTTAATGAAGAAATCAGGTACTTGCCAGAGGGGTAGATTGAAAAAATGTGCAAAGTACCACTGATGCATCAATTGGTGGAGCATATAACAATGAGATTGATAACTTGGTATTGCTATGACCATCCTCAGAATAATCAGAATGAGAGCAAAGTGACTTAAGCAAAACTAACCACAACCATGATGAAACTACTTGTTTGATACAGCGCTTATCCAATCTGTTGCTCGACAGTTCTATCACTCCATAGTCCATTTTTAAATGGAGTAGGACTTAATGCTGTATGCACTCAAAACTTGTCAAATTAAACAAGTTAGTGGAATTAACGTTACTAGACTGGAGGGCTTCGATTCGTCTCGGAGATGCGAGCCAAAGTTTATATTGTTTTAAAACGGCACAGGAGCTTGCTGCAAAAGCAGAGGACTCAGCCATATGTTAATTCTTAGTCGAGTTCAGTGAGGCTCAGTCTGTCAGTCGTTTTATATTCGACTGCGCAGAGAGGAAAGTTTATTTCCAGTAAGAGTGTGTGCCGGGGAGAGGGATGGCGATGGGGGAGGAGTACTTCTCCCATAACAAGGTTGCCGTCGGATCCCCGAGGAGTTGGAAACACATTAAACTTCAGACGGAATGATAACACCGGAGTCGCAGTCGACGACGCCCAAGCACAGGTCTTTCTCTCTCGCTCTTCGTATTTTCCTAGAGATGAAAACCGAAAGAAAACTCATTTCCTCCGTACGGAGGATCGTCTGAGAAGCGTCCCTCCAATTTCCTCGGCGCTTTTCTTGTTTTCCTTGTGACGCGTGTCACCCCCTCACCTCCTAGCGCACGACAGCAGCCTTGCTCGCTCCTCCCAGCGAAATTTCCATTTTCCTTTATCGCCGTCTTTTGTTTTGTCTGGCCTGCTTTTGGCGGAACAATAATCTACTCTGGAGACTAGTGTAGGGTGAAGGGGGGAGGGCGGTACGCACTCTCTTCCACGACTACAGATAAAGGAGCCGCGCTGCGAAAGGGCCGAGGTGTGTGCTGTAAGGGGGAAAGGGGGAAACCTTTTGAAAATTGCATTTGCGAGCACAAAGCGACGCGGACTTTTCTGGCGTGCTTGGCTGTTGTCGCCGGATCGTGCCTTAATGAAGTCGATTCAAAACGGAGGAAAGACGCACGGAATAAGAAATAAGGAGGTGGAAGGCTTCCTTGCTCACAGCTCACAGCAGCCCTCGCGATTCGGGCACCTCTGGGCTCCCCCGTCCGTCGCAGCACCCCACCCATACACCACTAGCACAACCCGTGCATACTTCATGAGAAGACACCCCTCTACTCCACCCTCCCTCCAATACCATTGAGGCCTAGGTGCTGGCACCCGCCGACACTACTTAAACTATTACTAACGGTAATAGAGCATTGGAGCGTTGTTTACGACTCACGTCTGTCCTTTCTCTATGTTCTCAATACTATTCACTAGGTCTAAGTGTAAGCACACACGCAGACACGAATATCAAGTATTGCGTTACTAGAATAGGAAACTCAATGAAGCGTCGAACTTAAGTTTTTTACAGTTGTGCAACAAAAAGTAATATGAGTCCCATCATTATCATATTAAAAAATGATAAACTATTGCGATAAGAACTAGGTATTGCGCAAGTTTTCCAAACACATTAAACGAGGTACTCAGTTTCCAACTGTTGTTTGGTATTTTTGTGACTTTTCCAACCAAGAGTTTTGATTTAAAAAATATTCTGTTCTTAGATAATACTAAGAATTCATGTTTTAGTGAATCAACCAACCAATCACTGAAATTACTGAACCAACTGAAATCACTGAACCTACTGAAATCAATTACAATAGATGAATGCTTGCATTAAGTCAAGTATATCCAAAATAGAAAAATCAAACCAATTTTATACGTTTCACTTCCCTAACACTAGCATTATTTTGCCAGTGGAATACAAATGGAAGGAAAAATGTTTTAGGTTAGTGCTCAATCGCTACATCACGTCACATTCATTTGGCTGTAAAAGCCATAGCGACTGCATGCACGTATAATATGTGCGTAGGAGTGCGCGTGTATGCGAGTGCGTGTTAAATGTGCTCCCTTTGCCCTAGCATTGCTCTAGCTCACACAAAACTATATTACTAAGAATTGGACAGAGGCAAGTTGAAATGTAAATTCTCATTTTAGTCGATATCAGATGGCACATAAATTAATGAATTAATGCTTCTGTAAAGCACTTCATTGCAGGCTGAGCCCATTCTCCCCTCCCCCTTTGGTGCTAGTGTGGAAGCCGTGGCTGTCCATCGAAAACAATTGACAGTTGAATATCCTTTCTACCTGACATTTTAAATTGACACTTCACAGACCCTCTTATGGGACATTTCCATTTTGGAAAAGCGTTCCAAGCTTTCATCGATGCGAAAGTGAATAAGGCTAAAATTTGAATTTTGAGACCAGTTTGTGGATGAATTATGTCAATCATGTTATGTTTGAGTAACTTGAGCTCTCAGCACTGAAATTGACAAGTAAAGCTCAAAATGATATTCTGCCAGGATCAATCAGTGAACTCAAAAAATGCGTAAGCTTGAAAATGATAGGTCAATCAAGGGAGCCCAATAAATACTAAGCTCGTAAAATACACACGCTTGAAGTTAATCATAACAAATAATTAAATAATATATTTTTTTAAACATTAGACATTAAAATAATTGGAAGAAGTTCTTCTTCGAAATTAAACTAAAATATACATTTTGATTCTTAATACTAGATAACTATTTCAATTTTTTTTAAATAGTGACACCCACTATTGTAGGAAGTGACACCAAATTGCAAATATCATAGGTCTGATGTAAATCAGACTGTACCACGGATTTGAAAGCATGCTTTCTGTTCATTGATCAATCAAGGTATGACTTGAAATTACGAGCCATGTGCATTATCAAACTGAATATTATGAAAGAGTGATCATCCTCTCTCATCGTCATAATTCTATGGTTTGCATTTCTATTCTCCCAGATGCATTTATTATTCACATTTCACAAGGGTTCATAAACTCTATTTTTAGGTTTGTCCAGTAGCTTCAAAATATTGACTATAATTAAGGCTAACTTCTAGGGAAGTGATAGCCGCGAGCCGTAGCAGGTATCTATTCAATCAGATAGATAAGCTGCGTTCTCGTAGGTCCTGTTTGTAACGGTGACCGATCAGATTGGCCAGCAAAAAAGACACTGTTCTCTGCTGAAAATCACTTCCCGGTGGTTCGGAACCCACCTAAAACTGTAGGTCCAACTCATCAATCACCATCATCCAACTTATTAACCACGCACAGGTCTCAGACCTATGTGGGCTTCATCCTCAAAATGAAATACAAGGCTTATTTTACCCAAGGTTCCTAAAATGAGTATTTTTCATTTTCCTAAAATAATGTATATAAATAACATTCAAGATTTCCAAATAAATTTCAAATCAGAAAATCAGATAAGGTTTCCAGTTGTTTGAGTGGGAGGAACTAAAGAAAAAAGAGAAACCCCTCTTCTTCCGTCGACCAACACAGTCTAACATCACCCACATTGAAATTACTTGACTTTTGAGCCAACAGTCCATTATGATTCTATGGATAGGGCTCCCACCTACTACAACTGATTATTTGATATACAGAATCTACAAGCACTTGGGGAACCCGTTAGATTTGAAAATAATCAATAATTGTTCACGGCCTACATTGTTTTACCTCTCATAACCCCGAAATTAAAAATTATTGATCGTGACGAATAAATATTATTGCTATTTCTGATAGCTCACTGTTAATTAGTGAGATACATCTCTAGAAGAACAATATGCTCCTTTTGAAAACAAGCCATTTATTCTAATTGAGAGTGGAGTGGGCTCTTCTATTGTAACAATATATCACTTATTGTGACATCCATTTTTGCAGACATGCTTTTAAAGAGAAATTGAAAGAGCTGTATAAACCCTTGTTTGAGGGAAACTTACCAGTATTGTCATTGTATACGTGGAACGATCTCTCGTGTTTTTCATCCAGTGTACATGCAATTTCAATTAGAGGGTCTGCTTGTGCTCCCAGAATGCCATTTATCAAAGGCTCAGAGAGCCTAACAACATTAAAATGATAAAAGAGAGCCGAAAGATAGAGGTTAACCTGGGTGGTACGTTAAGTGGAGTAAAAACCGACCACACGGTGGAAATTAAAAACTAATTGGAGTACATCTTCCTCATCCCTTGCATACCGTTCTCCTGAATAATATGCATCACCCCCGGGATTATTCCTCACTCTAAAAAGGGTCGAAAGAGATAAATTTCAGACTTTGTATCCTGTACCAAAACAGGGAACTCAAAAATTATACGTGAGAGTTTCCCTTGCTAGATGTAACGAGCTTTCAAAAAGATCTTTCTAATGATTGTGCTATCAACGACTCCCCATAGCTATTCATCACTTCGCTCTTTAAACTGTATAAATGATCATCTGCTTCCTGTCGGCATAATAAATTATTGCTGTATTCGTTATTCTTGATACAATTCAATAATGTTGAATCAATTTGTTCATGTTTTCGGAACTGCTTGTAAAAATTTTCAATGGATTCAAAATCGGATATTACGAGTCATTTTTTGATGTAATCAGAATACTTAAAAAGAGTGCATAGAACAAAAAATATATATTTCCCTAATACAAGATGTTTTTAGAAAGAAAAGCTCGGTCATTGGATCAGCATCAAAGCTATTGGACACTAACTACGTCATCTTTTTTATATTAATTTGATACAATCCACTACAATTTCCGAGATATTTTTTTTTAATCAGTCATAGTTGTCCACAATCAAGAAGAAATCGGGGAGATTCCCTATAAAATGAATCAGTTCTAAGGCTGGGTATGTTCACACCTACTGTAAGTTTTATTCCGTGCATCCTTCCCATATGGAAATTGTAGAGGATTGTTGGAAAACCTGGTCTCATACCATCATGGAAAATAAAATTATCAATTTTGTACAGATATTCGAATATCAAATTACTTGAAGGATCTTTCCTGTTAGTCTAAGGATCGATATATACGTAATATTAAGGAATGAAGCTGAAGCCTCGAGCACGACTTATGAGGTCAGGGCTCTTGTTTTCATTGGAATTTATCTGGGAATGTGGTCAATAAATAATCCGACTTGAATTCCAACAACAAACATTATTGAGTAGTTCATAGCTACTTTCAAATATTTTCTAACAATAAAACTTTAGAAGAAAAGTTTTCTTAAAGGGATTTGATATAAATAAAGGTTTGAATACCTGCGTTTTTGTATCCAATTATTAGATAATTGCATACCAAATCCTAATATCAATATTATATTCCTAATATTAATATTATAATCCTAATTACAATAATATTATATTGTATAATTGGATACCAAAACGCAGGTATTCAAACCTTATTTTATTTATATTCACTGGTTTCCGGAGGCTAAGAATTCAATACAATTTAAAAATGGTGATTTTTTGGCTCGAAAGTTTAAATCAAAATTTTTTGAATCTTTTCAACTGTTTTAGTTTTTTTTGAGAGAACTTTTAAAATCAGTATTAAAGTGAAAAGAAACAAGTAATTTTTTCGAATGTTTTTTTAAAGTGAATCTAAATTTTTAGTGTAGACTAACCTAAAAGTTTTGGATGAAATAGCTCAATAAAAATTTGTGAAGAAAGCAGTTTTGGACTCTGTTCTGTTGCATCTTAGCATTTATTGTTAATTTGTTCATATAAATAAACAAATATGATAGACCAAAGGAAGCAGAGTATTTTCCCACAGCCTATATAATATGATATTAATATGGAATAATAATTACAATAATATATATGTAACAGAAAACTTAGTTTCTGAAAAAAGGTGTGCTTGGTTTGGAGATGCATTATATTGGAGAAGAAGCTTCGAGGTCTAGAGGTGTGACGCAGATTCTACACAGCATAGCAATTCACAATGCGCACTATTAGCACAGCCTGCAGTAATAGGTTACTCCCCAATCCAGATGTGGCAAATTGCGCCGTCTGCAGCAATACTCAGCCCATTTCTTTGCCAATTAGTCGCCCGAAGTTTTTAAACAGCCGAATCCTGTACCCCCTCATCCTACGGTTAGAGCTCAACATGGCAGGAATTAACGGCGAATTTTCTTATTAGTCCCACGCTTTTAACTCTCTCTCCTACCATATCCTTGGCAATCGTTCTCCTCTTCCCTTGATTTTCACTTGCCGTGTTCTAATTACCACCCTTTCGACCCCTGTCTTCCGTGAACTGTAATTAGAATCGTGATTTTAATTACAACGAAACTGCGAAGGAAAACGCTGCCTAGCTGTTACCAACTTCCCATCTAGAAACTTTAGCAAAATGTGAAAATCTTCTTAGAAAGTAAGTTGGTAGTTCCAACTTTGCAGCATGGTATATGATTGATCTATACATTTCATATATTATGAGCGTGTCTCTAATATCACATTCTGTTCAATATTATTAAATACATTTTCTCATTAATATTTGTCAAATAAATCATATTACTTGTCTGTTAAATCATATTACGATCATATTTATTGTCTGTGCAAAGAGGCTCTAAGAAATCCATTCAAACAACTCAAGAAACCCTATTGAATTCCACCCCTCTCAAATCTCACCGTCGGATTAATAGACCTCGCACGTGCTACTGACTAAGGAGTAGCCTACAGGTTCATGAGTGTTCATTTCTAAGAAATACTATAACAAATGATTGCAGTTCAAAAGTACTATTTTGGTAGACTCCACAAAGAAGTTTTTTTTTTAAGTATATTCATTTATCAAACCTGTTTTGGTTTTTCTGCAAAAGAAACCAAGGTTCCAGATTGCCATCCAAGAAGGTCTTACTGTCTAGATATATGTATATTTATTCTTTCTTACTTCAAACACATGACTAGTTCACTCGGTTATCACTGGTTTGAGTAAAAGCTAGTTTACTTATTGATCCATCGCATTGATCAACAAATGTAGGTAGCTATTGAAATTACTTTGTAATGAAATATTTGACTTTTATTTACTGGACATTGCTTTGTTTTTTAGCTCACAAACACTAAACTATGATTCAAAAATATCCTATTTTGTCTGCAGTTGCTCTTGAAAGATGATACAAAAATATGGAATAAATAAAACCTATTATGTTTTTCTCTATAACTTCGCGAAAAATCATGTTTTACAAGAAAAAGGTCGAATCTGTTGATTTTGAAATAGTAGAAATTGACGAGTGAATAAACTTTATAGTGATTGTTGCCACGTGAGTCAACAATAATTGTCATGCATTCAGTGAACGTAAGTTTAAGCTGGTACATGTTTGTGCCACATAAAAAGGAGAGTAGCTCGATTCGTCGCGTGAGATAACTGTAACTGCAGCAGCGTCCCGGGAAAGTGGCCCGCGCTTTTGCGTGGAACTGAATTTAACGGCCCAACTCGGCTAGGCGGCTGCAAGAAGCGACTGCTTTGTGCTTATACGCCGTTAAATTAGCATTAGATTTTCTTGGCTGGGAAATTCAAAGGAGGCTTATGAGAAGTCGTTGGGGTGTTGGGGGTAGAGGGGTGGCTTCAGAAGCGGTAGTCGAGTTTTGATATTTTCTCGCGTTCCCGTCCGTGATGGTGAACAAGAAGAAGATGAAGAAAGAGACGGTGGTGCGGAAGAGCAAGAGCAATAATATATGAAAGTAGGCGGAGCCGAGGAGTTATCAAGGAAAAGTTCGTGGTGTTTTGGGGTGGGCGGTGCGCGGGCCGGAGGTGAGCCGTTTTAAATGCAAGCGACCTCCGTTATAATCGTAAAATGAAAATAAATTGCCTTGAGCCGGAGCACGTAGCAGCGGCCCCCCTGCGACCTGTTTGTTTTATACGTGCCCTGAAAATTCTGCAGTTTTACTGCCTCCCGCTCAGCCGCCTCCGGGGGCGGTTTCTTCCCTCGAGGAGCTCGGCCCGCCGTCTAAGATGAATATAAACAGAGGCACTTTGCTTTAATAGGCTTAATTCTAGCAATTAGATTAAATATTGCTGAGAACGCGCTTTGTAGGGACCTCTTCTCCAGAGCGTAAAACTGAGGCCATTATTTATGGGTGCTTGTAAGGTGATGATTCGTCCCTAGGAGATCCCTTTCCTTTGCAATAGCACACTCGTAGAAGGAATCTAAGACTTCTGTGCTAGTCTTAATCTTTGATGTCGTTGGTGTGGCCCCTTTATATAGTATACAATGCACACACATTCATCTTTTATCTTCTATCCCACCCTTCAGATTTTCTGCACTCACTAGCAGCAAATCTTTATTCAAAACCATTATCAGCATCAATGCAAAGGGCTCATTCGTTTGCATGGGACTTGGATTGTTTTGACCCTTCTAACATTCAAATTGGTTATGTGATTCCGGTAGCTTTCCTACAAACATTTGAAATATCATTTTCAGCTGAGATTTGAATAATGAGATGAGCGCCCTCCTGTAGTTTATGTTAAGAGTTGCACTTATCACATTCAATTGAATGTAAAGCAAATTTGCTTCAGACTGACTGGATTTCATTCTCATAAGGATCAACTTAACAGCTCTTAGAAAGATTTCGTCAAATACCTTTATCAAAGATGTAGAACCTGAAAATTTTTAAACATTATCATCATATAAAAAATTTAATCAGGAATAGTGTCTGACACATTTCCTGATGTTCACCATTAATGGTCTTACTAATAATTAATACGCCACTGAGGAGCTTTCAAGTTATTGAATCAAGATGAAACGTTGGGAAGAATTGTCCTATTATCTCACAATTTTTTCCCACCTAACTCATATACCGTATATTCTCCATCATAAATACGTTTGCATAACTTATCAATTATTAACAGAGAATCTTTCTATAGCCCATTATTCATCATGCTTGAATAAAACCAGTAGCATATTCACGTGTCACAGTCAAATAACTTATGCCTAAGTAACTGAAGATAAGAGTGGCACGTGTCTGAGAGATTCACGTTAGGCTACTTCAAAGTTGAGGAGAATTATTGAATGCTCGATATAATTCAATAGAAGAAGACAAGATACCGAGTTAAATCGAAGAAGGAGGAGCGATAATTGAGAAGACGGAGGTCGATAATAATTCAGCAGAAGCAATGCACAGTGTCAAGAAGGAATGGGGATATATATTGTAAAGTTGGAAGGCTGCTGGTGTAAGATATTCAAATAAGAAATGTTATGGTGCTGGTATAATTTTATTGTGCTGAGTTTAACTACGTTGAATAGTACATCGTATTTCTCTCGAGGCAAGATTCGAATAAAGGGAACGTGAGGGCATGAAGTAAGCAGAAGATATGGTAGGGACGTAGAGAAGAAGAAAAGGGTTTTAGAAATTACCTTCAAAGGCGAGGGTTCTGGAGAACGCTGGAAGAAGGAAGGAAAGGAGGTGGAAGGGGGACGAGAAAGAAGAAGAGAGTCACCCCCTAAATGGGTAAAAGAACACAGTCTGTCAGGGATTTCCTTGCTTTCACAGATTTTAGCATAGAAATTACAAATGGCCGACTTATATAAAGAAGGGTTGCGCGAAAGGATGAGACCGGTAGGATTGTCGGAGAAGACGGGAGGAAGAGGTAAACGAAGAAGGGGCAGAAAGTGTTCCGGGAAATCCTTGCGTAGGACGTGGAAGAGAAGAAGGAAGGGTCGACTCAAAGAAAAGGGTGGAAGGGCGCAAACTAAAGAGACGGAAAAGTCGAGGGACGTTTATAAGAGGAAGGGAAAGAGATAAGCCAGATACAGAAGAGTGGAAGACGGGACTCGAAGAAGACTCGGGGAGACGAAAAGTCGAGAAAATATACGTACAACTCACGAACACATACGCACACTCATGCAAAGGCAAAGGAAGAAGAGGCGGTGAACAGGCGTAAGAGAAAAAGCAATTAAAATCTCTGCCCCATCCACTCTTCAGAGAAGCTCCCAGCATGCAAGAACCGGGACCCATAACACGTCGAGCCTTATTGCCTCTTGGCTTAGCCCACTACTTCTGCTCAACCCGCAACCCGCGTACTACCATCCCCCCTGTGAAAAACTCCCTGCTCTGTACACACATAGGCTATTCTACCAGCAAGAAATCTTCCACATTTTACGTTCTGTTTTTCTATAATTCCTTATGGCGTTCACTTCGTTAATCCTCTTATAGCCCCAATTCATAATTCAGATAAAAGAGCTCTTGACTTATTCCTGGAAGAAATATGCTGGATGTTTTCCTCACCCCTCATGTATACAATCCTCCTGAATTGTCGTGAAATGAGATCGACTTTCAAATAATGAGAATCAGAACTGATAGACTTAAAAATGGAAGTTCATGCAACAATGAACGTTTTAAGATGTAAATGTTTTTAGACGCTTTGAAAGAATTTCTATTTGAGAAATGATCGAATAATATTATCTTAGCCATAATCAATACTTCTTCAAGTTGATATATTCTTTATTTTATTCATTTCACTATTCGAAGCTTTAGGAATTGCTGTTAGGCTATGTGGTATAATCAACCAAAAATAGTTTTAATTCGTAAACTCTTCTCTTAACAAACAAAAAATTCAAGTCTGTTAAGCGATTGGCTGTGAGAACCTCTACTTATTCTCATTCCAACCTTTATAGGATATTAGTTAGAAAATTTGCAATCATAAATAGCCTAATTGTACATGAAGTATTTGTGTAATAATTAACTTATTCATCTAACACAGGTGTCTCCAAACTTCGGCGCCCGAGCCAAATCCGGCCCGCGACAGCTCATAGTGTTTTCGCACTGAATGTTATTCCCTAGTAATAATATTCTACCAGTTTATCAATACATAATTCAACTATTGAATTTGGCAGGTGTATGTTTGCTGAGGGTACTTGTCAAGTTTATAAATTATATGTAAGTGGCCCGCAGGCTCGTTTCTCTCTCTTCAACCGTCCGATTAGAACTAGTGGGAGGAGAAATTTTATACAACAATTAGAAACCTATTAATTTTTAATCTTCTATGGTAAACTTTAAAAGCTTTACTTGAAACTTATTTATTCTTGAATGAACCAAGGTTAATCGCAACATAGTTTTTAAGAATGAGTAATCAAATAAATGTAAAAAAATCGTTCATTTCCGGCGTATTTTTGAGATACTCTATCTTATTATTTGTCAAAGTCCTCACCGGTACTTGAATACCGGATTTCAACTTTCCCAACAACGTAGTTCTTGAGAAACGCTGGTAAAAAAACTTCGTTTTCGAACAAATGAACTATCTTTCGGATCTTTAAAATTCAAACTTTTTCAGCCTCCTAGCTCTTGATAAACGCTGGTAAAACCGATTCCAGAAAAGTTAATTATGAGCGTATTTTTGAAAAACGTTTTAACCCATTTCCTAACGCGGGTCTCAACTAAATATGTTTACCAACTTCCAACTTTTTTGAAAAATTATTACTCAAAATATGCCTATGCAAAAATTTATTAAAAAATACGTTTTTTCAAGTTTGAAGTGGATTATCTAGAGCTAATTGTCAATAAGCCAAAGCTTTTTTATACGGAAAGTGTGAAGATTTAAGCTTAAAAAATGGAATTTTTTAACCATATTAAATTCGAAAATTACATTATTTATATGATGCATGATACATATGTATTCATTTATATATATAATATATTATATATCCCTTAGCTTCAAACTATTCTCTCAGATTATCAAATAGCCTTTAAGTAATTTAATTTCATATCTCCGTCCTTAACACTGAAGAGAATGCAGTTCATGCCCATCAATATTCGGTTGCAGCATCAAAATACATTCTAAGAAAGTGAGAGACGAATCAGGCTTTATTTAACTCTTCCTATCTACAAGAGATTACCTGTTGAAAGTATGAGGCCCAACTTTCAAAGAGGAATACGATACCAGCGAATATGTGAATACGTTGAAAGAGCCTGCATATCAAACAGGGCCTGAATAGGCAACTAATTAGGAGTTTTGCTGTGTCTTAAGAGAAGTAAAGTTTCAGACGCTTCAATTCGTATCCATCGCATCGAATCGACAGGCGAACTTCGATACTCGCTGGCAAGATTTGCCAACGGAAACTTTCGCCGAAGATGGTTACTACTCGAATCTCAGCTCCCGCATTTCAAGTTGGTGGCGAACGCGATGGGGGTTTGTTACTCAATATTTAAGTTTATATTTACATCGATGTAATTTTCATCCGGCGGTAATTGGCATACAGATACTACTCAGAAGTGCACGACGAAAGATATCTTGTGATGTGGGAGTTATGATGGTGTGAGGGTTGGAGCAACAGAGCAACCGATATCGACGGCGTTGTTTGGTAGCCCGGGGGCGCAGAATGAGGAACCCAAACGATAAGTTTAAGGATATATCGCGCAATGCCAAGTAGACCTATGTCTATGTCACTGAGCTGACTGTAGGCTACGTACGACGAGCGTTGCTGAACGACAAAGGGAACGGATGCTTTTTATTAGACACAAGGCCCGTCACCGGAGAGACTGCAGTTGTATCTGAGTTTCTTCTCTATCTCGCCACTTGTACAACCATGTTCGTACCGGCTTCAGTTTGCAACTTCAACACGCGCGTTCTCATGCGATTTGGAGCTGAGCTGAGCTGAGCAGAGCAGTGCAGAGCACACAGGCCCTCTTCTAATTAGAGAGTATTGCGCGGGTCCCCCGGGCTCCCCGATAAGGCGAATCGTACCTCATTTGTTTCGCCTTTATCGTTATTATCGAAGCACTTTCCCGAGGCGGTGCTACCGAAGGTGTTTGTCTTACAAGAACGTTATTCTGAACACGCTCGCTCTCTTTCTCGTTTAAGCAAACGTTCTCACTTTGTCTTACAGGCGACTTGAATCTTACTAGACGTTTGTTATTAAACATTTCTTCTAGCTGCTTCAATCTTCTTTGGTGATGGATACCTGAAATGATTAACTTGATTTTGACTAATCGAATAGCATTCTAGAAAATATAGGACTTCTTGGAAATTTATTTTCAGAAATATTTTGTGTCTATTCTGGAAGAAAGCATAATAATTGAAAAAATATCTTAGTAGTTAGACCAGCTCTAAAAAATGTGATAGGTGAATACCTATTTCTGATAGGAGTACAAACTCCAAATTCAATAAATTAACAGCCACTGATAAGTGAACTACACTTATCATTTTTCAAAATATATGTTGTATCACTTCCTACTTTATTTTGATTTAGAATATATTCTTGTTCAATATTTATTGCATCTGTGTGTTGTGTAAATTGTGTGTAAGTGGTTGTTTCGAACCTCATTTCTCAGAAACCAGAATATTGAAGACTTCAAATCAGAAACATTCTGATAAGTTTGATCTAATTAACAGTGTCTGGGATGGCAATTCCAAACAAAATTGATATTGTCATAAAATAAATTATAAACAATACCAGGCCTATAGGTTGAGTTATACTTCTTGTAAAGAATTTTAATTTCCATTATTTGTCCTGTAGCATTCAAGCGAGTATTCTCTGGACTGCAAAATGGCCTATTGAATATTTGTTTGCAATATTTAAGAAAAGAAAATTCCTGTCAAACAGTTATTAAAAAAATATGTGATTAGGAAACAACTACTAAATTTGACCCTCAACAGCACCCGTTTAGAAAAATGAAGGTAATGACAGTCAGAAGACATATTATCTGCAATTTACCTTGCCAAAACTGAACATTTTTAAAGATAGGAAGGAGATACATCATTAGGTTTAATTTTAAATCACCAGGCCGCTCCGATTATGACAATCCATTTCTTATTAATTAAAATGAGAAAATTAAGAATCAATTGAATCTACTTTACCTGATTCTTAACATGTCATTCAGTTCAACTACCAAAAGAAGCATTTTCTCAATAAATAAAAAGCTGTAATTCATTCCCAACCTAACTTGACATTTTTTCTCAAACATTTAGTTCTCTCCTTTTAACTTTCTTCAACTAAATCGTCCATGTGTTCATCAGGATGAGAATATGGAAGCAATTCAACTCATTGAATATGATAATGAAAGTATTATAGTACTTCCAAAATATGCATTATTCATAATCATGTCATTCAAAACCTGAACGCCGAACTATTGCCTATGTGAAAAGAATCAAGTCGGTAGTGGACACACCGGACTAGTTGGCCCCTTTGAAAAAAACCAGATCTATGACAATAGATGACTGCATTCAAGCCAGGACATGAGCTATTGATTGAGCAACTGGCCAAGTGTTTCTAAGCTTCTACTTTCAAGTTTCTGAATATTGCGAAGGGTTTCAACAGTTAGTTATCCCGTGTAACTAGTTTGGGGTGACCGATTTGGGACGATCATTGTCTTTGAACTGGATAAGCCGCTATCGGAAATGTATTGCAGAGCTGGCAGCTGATTTAAAAAAACTGGATTGGAAAAAGCCGTACAGTCGATACAGTTCAATTGGCAGTGCGCGAGGCCTGGGCAGTTGGCATTCAACCCCTTTTATGTTAATTGAGTGGACTGGGTTAACCTGTCCGGTAGCTTCATTCCATGTCTGTTCCCGGAAACGATCGATTCAATCTGTTTTCGGCTCTGTTATACAGTGCTGTCCATTTCATTATGTTAACTGAGGTTTTTCCCTCTTTCTATCCCTGGTAAAAGCCGATTGTACTAATGATAGAGACATAGTATACTTCACTATTGCCTCTCTATAATGGTCAGTGAAACTTACCTATGATTTACAATAGCTTCACTATAGTAGCCTGAAATCTAAAATTACCGAAAAGAAAATATACAGTCATATTATCAATATATATGATTATAAGTTCGATAATATAGTCTGATGATGCTTATAGAATGTCGGCTTGATCTTGATCATAACTGAATTCAATTTATAAAGTGATCGAAAATGAATTATTATCAGTTTATAAGATAATTGATAAATTCATCAAAGATATAATGCTATAACAATCTGTCTACAAATAACCATTTATTACCACAAAGGATTCAATAATTGTTGACAATTGTGATATCCTTGAACTATTTCCATCATTGAAAATTAAAATGCAATGAAATGTCATGCAGTTAATAAATTTAATGTATATGCTGTTGAATAAAATACCAATTACCGTCTTAACTCTTATTGAATATTGATTTGTTTTTTGTTGTTTTTTATCTGGTGATGATTTCCACATAAGTCTAAATCATTTCGTAGGTAATGTTGAATACCGAAATAATTATTAAAACCCATTACTCAATTGAATTCTCTCTCCAATTCGCTCCAAAACAAGACTTTCATATCCTTGCAGAATCAAAAATAGAAGTTTCAAACACAATATAGCCTATAAGTATCGTTCTTAAAATTAAAGATTTTTCTGCTCCTAATTATTGTGAAAAACGTATTTCAAATTCACGTAGAGGAAGGTTGCCTAAATCGTACCACTTTTTACATTTCATTTTTTTTATACCTTACAATAAAGAACTGTTCAAAAGTTTGACTGCTATTCAAAGTATTGGATCTTAAGACAAGTGAAATATAATTTTATTAACCAATATGGATATATTTCGCTTAGGCAAGACACTTTTTGTAAAGTCATGCATTCAGTACGATTTGGGAAACCAGTTGCCTAAATCGTACCACCTATTTCCTAAATCGTACCACCCTTGTTACACCTGAAAATAAAGTGAATCAAACAATAAAATAGCGAGAATAATTTTGGAAACTATTTATTACTATTATTCAGTGACACTTTGAGATAAAATTTGAGTTTTTTTTTTGGTGGGCATGCTTTTTTTATTTTATAAAGAGCTGTTTTTGTTTTTTAAGAACAACAGTTGAAGCAAACATATTTCCTAATTTTCATCTTTGAGCCAGCACAACTTTCGTGAACCCATTTTTGACAAATTAGACATTGCACCATATCCTCGACAGCATTTTCCTCGCAAAGTGAGCAAAACCACTCTCCAGCATTGACTTCAACTATCACGTCACTCTGGGTAGAAGATCCAGCTTGGTTTAGGATTGCTCGACTCGGTTTTGCATTTAACGCAACAGTCTCCTGTGGTTGATTTTTTCTGATTGATGTCTTGGTGGTCAACTTCTTTGCTGCGTTGCGAGACATGCCTGAAACCTCTTGTCTGGATTTGGTCACTTTCATTTTTTTAGACAAAGGCTTGATCTTCATCTGGAGCTCTTTAACCTTTTCTTTTGCCAGTTTAAGCTCCTGAGCTAGTTGAATTTGGGTTTTATATGGGCTACTGGTTAATATAACTGCTTTTTGTATTTTTGGAACCGAGCTACTTTTTCCTTTGTTTGGTTTTGGAAGTGGATAAATTGTTTCAATTGAAATATTGAGTTTTGAAGTTGAATTCGTTGAGCTGTTGAGTGAGGTTACTTCGACATCAAGATTCTCATTTTCATCCAAGCAAGATTTCTCTTGATCTAAACATTCACCTTTATCTTGATTTTGATCCAAAGTTTTGTTGAGGCATTCTGCTGGCAAAAAGTCTAACTCTGTAAAGATGGAAGAGTCAACAGGCCACACACCACTACATTTGAATCCATTACAGGAATTCTCAATTGTCGCAGCCTTGCAATATGCTTCATTCACTAATTGTGAAATCTGATACTGAGTGACTCTTAAACCAGGGTTTGTTCGCAGCCATTTATCCACAGCTTGTGTGAAGTAGCCTTTGAATGGTTTGAAAAAGGACCTGTCTAATGGCTGCAGTCGATGTGTTGTGTGTCCGGGTAATTGTAGCATAATAACTCCAGCATCTCGAGCAATTTCCAATGCTTCCAGGTTCTTAGAATGAGTGGTGTGGCCATCAAGAAGGAGGAGAACTTTTCTCTCTTTGTTTGGCTTTATAGTATCAATAAAGTGTTGGAGCCACTTAACAAACAGCTCAGAATTTATCCATCCATTCTCTGAAATATCCACCAAACTCCCAGGAGGTGCTCCAACCTTTAAATCATTGCACATCCTCATCCTCTTAAAAATAATCAAGGGTGGAACATACATCCCTGCTGCACTTGAACAGCACACAACAGTGGTATTAACACCTCTTTCTCCACTAGATATGGACCCAACAGCACGCTTTCCCTTTTCGGCTATCACCTTCTGACATTTGTTTTGCACAGTACTTACACCTGTCTCATCAATGTTGAAAATAGAGGTGGCATCAATTTTATTTTCATCAACAGTTTTTTTTTAAATTTCAAAGAAATCATTCACATTTTCTTTACAAAACCCTTGTGCTCTAGCCAAAGATGTTGCCTGAGGCTCACGAAGTGAGATGTCCTTGTGGCGTTTCATAAAGTTGTAGTACCATTTCTTTCCAGCGATTTTTTTCTCCTCATTGAATACGTGGGGGATACAATTTTTCTCAGCAATTTGAAATGCGAGTCTGTGAACGTCCGTTATGGTAAGCCCAAAAAAACATGCCTCTAGTTTTTTTATATGCTCAACAAGCTCTTGCTCTACATCGGGTGGCAATGTTGTGTGACGCCCCATTGATTTTGTTCCTTCGTTGGCATTAACATTTTTTCCATCTAAATGACGCTTTAGAGTTGGTTTAGGGATCCCATACTGTTTGCAGCATTGATTAAATCCCATATCTCCATTTCTATACGCAGCTAAGGCTCTTTCCATATCCTCTTCATCCCATGCTCCATACTTTCTTTTTGCCATTCTGAAACACAATAATAAATTGCGTTGATCAATTTTATTTATTTAAAGAAAATAAAAAAATAATTTATAAAAGATTTTAATTTATTTAGACTACTGTATAGACCTGCACAACAAATGGCAAATATGGAACATGGAATGCAATGGGCTCCCAAATCGTACTGGTACGATTTGAGAAACCATTGGAGGTACGATTTAGGCAACAGAGTCTCGTGGCAAACATAACCTTATATCTAACCTCAAAAATAAGTGGAGACACAAACTGGTAGATCAAAATACTCTACATTACTGCTATTTTAACAAACTAATTCGAACTTGCATAAGTACGTACCTTGAGAGTCCTTAAGGTCTTATGAAAAAAGTCCCAAAACACCAGCAGCTTGCTCCAAAACAGGGAATCAGTCACAAAAACTAGAAGACTAATTGTACACTGTCTAAACTTTGTCCCGCCGTTTGAACCAAGGGCTACTTCCTCATATAGCCGCACAAGCGCTGTAATCACTATATTTCATCTTAAAATCGAGGTGGTACGATTTAGGAGATGGTACGATTTAGGCAACCTTCCTCTATTTCTTAGTATTCACCTGTAGAAAGAAAGAAAGAATTTGCTTGTTTCATGAATTAAAGCTTCGTGATAACTCGAAATTTTGTAAATTGGTTGTCATTATTCGAAATTCAGATGACATTTTTCAACGTTCACCAATCATTTCCAAATCTTCTCTCATACTTTGTTGTAACCTGAACAATTTGAATGCTTCACATACAAAACTATTCTAGGACCACATGTGAAATATGATATGGCGAGCCTCACTGCATCCTGCGCGTACATATAAACGTGAATTTACGTTACTTTTGGCACTCAGATTCCGGTTGTGAGAATGTGGAGTGGCATTTGTTTGTCGGGTAGCCACACTGCTATGAATCCATGAAGCCAGCGGCAGCCAGCCTACATCGACGTCCATTGTCTTCCATCAATTTGCTGTGTCATACGTTAATAAATGGTTCCCCGTTTAGATTAATGTGACCGAAAGATCCAGAATGACGATTGCGTTTGCTGGGCCCCGGTGGCCCCTGGATTTGTTCGATGTTTCCAATATAAAATACATTCACAATTTCGTGTGCCAGTGTGCGTTCGCACGAACTAGTCGGAACCGTTGTCAAAGCGTGGGCTATTTATGTTTGGTTTCGAAACAGTCCAGAGAAAATGTGCTGGTTGTTGAGTACTCAATGGGACCGAATGCAGCATGTGCTATGTAACTTTTGATTGTTGTTTGCAGTATTCAGAATAGATCTACAAAAGTGTGAACAGATTGCAATATGATCATTTATGATATTTTCTGTCATTTTTGTGATTATGCATCGGGGACTACTTTTCTCAAACTGTATTATTTTCTTTATACTTGTATTATTTTCTTTATTCACCACCACTATTTCACCACCTCAGATAGTGAATACGATTTAATAGATTTTTTTATTGAGGATGTTAGACATAAGAGCCTGGAGACTTGTGCGTGGGTAATGAGATGATTGAGTTAATGATAAACATCCATGGCTGTATGAGATACGTACTCAAGATTGCAGAAAATGAAGCCAGCCATCTAATCTCAGACAAGCGCTTCAACCAACTGCGCCACCAGAGCTGCCAAATTGATTGATTCTCTCATGTTTTAGTTGATAAGCCCCATAAAAATCTTTTATATGATGAAAAAAGGAAGAGAGTTAAGAGTCGGAAGGAAATGAAAGATTTTAACCAAAAATACTAATATTTATAATGCAGAAAAAATAATTGGGGAGCCTACTAGCTTTCTATCTCCAAGTCACAAGTGTCGATTTCCTCAAGGATTGTATATTATACATACTGTGAGATGAAACAGAAATTTGTTGTATCTCATAAAGTATCTCACACTACGATTATAAGATTAATAAACAGGTGAATCATAATTACACGGAAGATATTCCCCTCTATCCATTCTAAAGAAACATAGTCACTCTAATATATTCTTCCTCAAATAATAATATTGCCGGATTCAAATAACGTCTTCAACCACTTAGCCTATGAGCGAGTTTTTTTTGCTAGCGACGAAGACAAAGTAGCGCTTACGTGGTGGTGCTGTGAAGATGTGCAGAGAATCCAGTTTCTCTTGTAATTACAGCAATGTCCTCATCACGCCTCGCTTGTCAATTTTCCGGCGACCATCTAATCATTCTGTCTCTTTCTATGTCTCGTACGAAGCCTCTGTGCTTCTCGTTCTTCGTTTACTGGTAACTATCTCCCGCCTCGTCTCATCACAGCGATTACCTTGCGTCTTTGCTTCGTGGAAGGTTCTCGTCGCTTCTATGTCGTTCCCATTTCGTGTGAACGAGTCGAGACTACCTTCAGTCACAATTTTCTTCTTTGTCTTTAGTAAAGCGCTGTGTTCAATTTCGTTCGCAAAAGAGATTCTACCCCTCCTCACACCCTCGTACTTTCTTCACGTAAATTATCTGTCGTCTTCATCCAGATTCTGCCGTAAAGAGATAGAAAATCAAATTAAAATCCTCCCTCGACGCTTTAATTTTATGAGATGAATTCTGCGTCTGAGAGAAGGCTTTACACAAGCTGGCACAAAACACGAGATGTCTTGTAACACAGCTAGCTGTCTTCCGACAGCATTATGTGCAGGAGCGTACACACAGAACAGATGAAGGTGTACAAGAAGAAGACAAGACGATTGTTCGTTGTTAATCAGAAGGTCTGATGGGACATCAAATAAACGTCTTCGTTAATATCGTCGACACTAGATCCGTGCAGATTCTTATTAAAGCCTGTCCTCCCTTGGCCCTGTGCCTCCATTTGTCTTTCCGGCTGACACGTCTCCTTTATGTAAGATTCAGAGTAGAACTCGTCTGTCGTTCGGGCGGGTGCACCGCTCTCCGTATTTACTTACTTATTCGAGATATCTCCCAAAAATGTCCCCTCATAACCCGTCGTAGAGTGCCCTTCCAACCGACGTCTCTCGAATACAGAACAGCAGCATCGCCTTGCACTCTCCTTAACGTCTTATTACACTTGACACACCCTGTCAGCTCTAATGCGTCCTGACGCATAATGCCAGCACAACGCACCTCGACAAGAAATCTCAGACTGTTTCTGAGGAGACACGTCTTCACGATACTTATTCGCCACGAGAGAAAAGCCACGAATCGGATATGACAAATCTTGCTCATGTCATTTAAGCATCTCTATTCGGATACCACTGAGTTATTCATAGTCAAGCATCGCCCACATTCTCTAACTACAGCATGTTTCTCTACTCGTCAGTTGGATTATTCTCCTGTACGGGCTTATCAGTCAAGGAAATTCACTTGAAGATTATGGGCTATCGTGAGTTGAAATTTCAAATAACATTTCTCTTGTGCCGATTTTTTTTCAAATCAAATCAATCAATTACAAAATAAAAAACACTTTTGGTGAAGAAGTGATACAGAATTTGGTAAACGTGAGACAGATAAATAAACTGTGTTGTATGCTCTCTATCAAACTCTATCAATCACGTAATGTTAGAAAAAATAGTGATTACTTTGCAAACACGAAGCTCACAATTTTGAAACTCATGATTGTTTTATTTGTAATTTTGATCTGGCCCACTCTTGATTTCCATTATCAATGAATTGGAAACTATAAATTTTTGCCTACAAGACGAGAGTAAAGAGTGAAATGTTAATTGAAATAATTAAATGCTCTTTTTCAGGCCCGCGAAAGAACTATACTATTGCAATAAATCTCGTGAATAGATATAATGACTATTGATGAAATCCAATACAGGAGGTATTTCATCCCTTTAAAAGATGAAATTCACATTTCACATATCATATTCTAAATGTTTTTTTCATAGAATCTTCCAAAAGACGAACAATCATGAAAAAATTACAATATATAAATCATATCTTGAACGAAATTACGATGGATTTTTGTAGTTTGCTTTTCCGAATGCGACGTGATCTGTAAATATTTAAAATCGTTAAGCACCCGCATTCTCCTATTCAAAATGTTCGACCAGCTTCTTTTAAATTTATCATTCATTCATGTGATGTATTTCGAGCAGTAAAATAAACAGCAACGTAATGAACAAGTTTGAGATTGAAGAGCTGGACCGATAGAGAGTTCTTCGGGTTCAGTTGTTCCCCGCCAGCATCCGCCATAGGCCTAGTCCGCCCTTATCATCCCTGCACGCGAGGCTCAGTATAGTCAACCCACCCTTTTAACATGAGCGGTAGTGGTGGTGGTCAAAAGCGTCAATAAACATAATCCGCTAGCAACGCAGCCAGATTCACGCGTTTCCATTTTTGCCAACTGTCCAATGGAAAGTGTGTTGCTTTCTCCTCATAATATAAAAAATACTTTTGTACAATTATATACATTAGGCCTGTGTTTTAATAAATAAGTTAATTAGATTGCGTTTTTCCAAAATACTCTTTGTAACAACAAATTTTCAACTAAATCTCATTTCGTCATTAGTTGCCGGTTGCCGGGCTGAATGGAACTCAATTCAAACCCTTGGATTGTCATATTATAGAAACTTATATCAATGATATCCTAGATACATCAGCTTGTTGAGAAACGAAGGTAAACAGAATTGAAGAAATTAGCTCGTTTGATAATCTATTTTCACATGCTTTCATTCATCTTTCCAAACATCCTATTTTTGTAGATGCAGAATATATTTTCTAATAATAGATAGTCGCCCAATTCCTATTTTTGAGGTTCATTCCAACAGTGAGACTGTGAAGTGCCCACAATAACTGCTACATTTACATGATTATAGCCTACATTTTGCATATCTGAACCAGAAGTTAACAAGGTCTATGTAATGGGAGAAGCTATAGAAGAAGTACTGTAGAGGATTTTGCCGGGGGTAACTCAGCATCCAGCTTCGCATATTGAAGAGCAATGTCATCACTTCAAATCTAGAGATAGCGGCATAAGCTAGCTCACTATAGTAGATCATTTCATCTTCATTGGTACATAGTGACCTTTTAATATATATATTTTTCACTATTCCACTTACTTTCTTAAATGTATTCTTTCTTTTTGTCACTGATACTCATTGCTAGCGCTCGAACTTAGGTTTTGCTGGCAATGTCCATATTTTTTTTATTGCTGATGATGCCCACATGAGTCCGAGACTTGTGCTTGGGTAATGAGGTGAATGATTACACATAAATGCCTGACGGAGGAGCGGGATTCGAACCCACGACCACTTAAACGACAGCAAGCTGAAGTTGCGACGCCCCAACCAACTGCGCTAAGCGGCCCGCCAAAAATTATTAGTAATATTTGAGTAAAAATTATGAGTATAAATTATGAGTTTTTTTCTATATTATTTTAGCTTTAAAAGCTTTTTTTTTCAAACTGTAAGATATTTATTTTTGCAATTCTGTTCAATTTGTGAAATGTGGCGAATAAAGAATTTTTATTTTTTGTAATTTTTGATCTTGTTGAAGAGAGATATTTTCCGTCTTGGTAAAATAACAAAGAAGCGAAAAGTCTCGAATATTTTGTTTTTCACATTTATTATCACAGGTTTGATGCATTTTCATGATTTATGGTTAGAAAGTACGAGATAGCTGTCAAGAATGTACGAATATCCAACTTGAATCCTATTGCCAGCAGGAAATTGTCAGTAGGAGATCTATGTTGTCAAACTGCTGGCGCATGATGCATTTCTGGTGTGCATTTAGCCACTACGCCATCACCGATAGTTTCGAGAAGTGCAAGTGGGGAGGTCGGTGGTAGTGGGTGGATTGCAGTTGCATGTGGCATTGACCCTCGGCCTTCTTTCACGACTAGAAAGCATTAGTGGTAATGGCGAGGGGCGGAAGGGTTGCGTTGCTCACTCGTCGATAGGGAGCTGTGTTGTTGGGAGTGTGGGAGGGGGGCGTGGGAGGGCCATGCAATCCAAGATGGCGGCAGCCCCGCTCGCCCGCGAAATTGATCGAGGAGTTGCACTCGACGGCTGTCCTGTCCTTCTCAAATACAGGTGAGTGCTCGCTAGTTATGATCTAGTTGCTGGCCGGGTTCAGGGTCCAAGCCACCGCTGACCACAGGCGATCCGTCTTCTAGGCGTTTTTAAAACAGTCGCGTTTTTTCGACGCCCAACAGCAACGGCGCCGTTCAGGTGAGTGCTGGCGGCTGGCTTCGGTCGCGGCCTGCCTTTTTATAAACCCCTCCACCCCCCTGCAACAGCACCACAACTCATCCGAACCCTCTGCGCACCCCTACCACGCCAGGCTCACACCGTTTCTTTCCTGTGCTGCCATAGTTTCATTTTTCTCCACGCCTTTTTGCGCACTGTCTCTTGTTCGACCAATAGCCTGCTTCAAAGAAGAAGCCGTTATTCTAGATTTAAGTTAATATATAACAATTCATTCAACAAGAATAATGCATTGATACATGAATAATACCTGTTAATTTTTCAGTTTTCTACAGAAAAACAAATTAATAATGTTGTTTAAACATTATATTCTCATTGTTCGATTTCATTCCTAATGTATTCAACAAAAACAAAAAAAAAACAAACATGCACGAATTATTCTGACATCAATAAAAAAAGTGTAAAACTATATTAGATCTGTATGACTGGCATTTTGGTCTACTACAATTAATCAAAAAATAAACTTGTGTAACTCCAAACCCAATCCAACATGAGTAGGCTATAATCTTATTCAATTCCAGTGAGTTGATCCTACATTTTTTAAACTAAAGTTTAAGTTATATATACCCCAAACTATATATTATGTACAGCCCAAACTATATATTATGTACAGCCCAAACTATATATTATGTACAGCCCAATTTATATCCTCACGCTCTACAATTTTTTCAATTGCGTATTTCCTATAAGCACAGAAAGTTTTATTGCAACCATAAGGGTGAATGAGACTATAACTTATTTTTGTAGACGTGTAAAAATCATTCAACTAATGTTCTCTTGACAAATTGGATTTTTTCGAGGTAATCAGCCGTGATTATTGCTTCCCCAAGCTCATGTTCACTATAGCCTATAGGAGGATAAGACGCCTAGGAGCTAGGTGGAGGATTTATATTGGAATAATAGGAGATGAATCTAGAATTGTTAATTTTTAGATTGACTTATCCATGGGTTAGACCTACAGACAGGCTGCAATATTATATTCAACTTTCTGATCACCTTTGTCAAGCTTGAATGGGACTATGTTCTAATTTAATGATTGCATGATTGTGATGATTTTATTTATGTGTAACAAATAGGTGTAGCTCCAGACTGATACTCCTGCATGCCAAATATTGTAGCTTAAACCATGATAAATAATAGATTTAAAGATATGTACATGATACTAGCGCAGATTAACAGCAATCTTCAGTGCCGTATGATTGTTAGTAACAAATTCTAGAGTGACTATTCAATAGCGACAATTTGATCGAAAAAAGCCGTCTTAGTTGAATCTAAAATCTGTAAACCGATGTCATCTACAGGCATAATGTTTTATTATTATTGGAACCCTTTCTCAACATATGAATAGATTTCAACTATGTGGACCGCAGCTTCGTTAGACACATTTGGTTGTAGTGAAAATCTTTGTTCTATAGATAGTTGTTATTTCAAGTAGATCAATAAACATTGACTTACTGCCACATCGCGCATGCGTCACATACAACGCTTGGAACATTAGTAAACAATCTGATTGGAATCTCCTGCTCCTATTTCTAATTCTGGATATTTGATCAGCTCAATCGATTAGTGGTCTAAAATATAAAATTCCTCCATTCCATTAACTCACATAGATTTCAAGACTTGAATAACCAAATACAACAATCAGGGTACAATTACCATAAAACCACAATTAGTTTTATTGTGAATGCACATTTCACTGCGAAATATTAGTAATGAAAAGGGTTCTCCTCCATTAATATTCTTATTGAACCAACTTCTCAGTTCATTCAAATGTGGATTATATGTCTCGTGCTCCTGCAAATCTTGCATAATGGAGAAACTTTCGAATTTTAAAACGAATAGAGTATCGATTATTCTAAAAACATCATTAAAAAATAGGAGACATCTACGAGAGTAATGATCGATTCGTCCTAAAAAAATGGAATGATTCAAACTCTATGAGATACGGAAAAATGTTTTCGAATAGCATGTAGCAAACTCAATATTGAATAGGCTTATACAAACTACAGACTCTACCCTCCCCCCTCATAGATCCACAAGACACATAAAGCACAACCAACTAAAGTTTTTCCCGGACTATTCAAAACTAATGAAAATGTAATCATATCTGGGATAGGTCCAAAAAATGTTCTGATCAATGCTGAGGATGCCACTTGCTTCTACAATCAATGTGATAGCATGGTCGATTCCAATAGTAATGCATTTTGGTATTATCTTGTGGTTTCGGATTTAATTTCTCAACTTATGCTCGTATAATCAATACTGAGGAAATTTGTAGGCTATTATGAGTCGTAATTTCTATAGTCATCTTCATAATAAGAAAGAGAAGGGGTGTGTTGTATGTGTGTTTGTCTTAACAATTTCACAAAAACGGAAACGATTTGGAACACTAAATTTGGCACATAGCTTCCTCTAAACTCGATTCAGAGCACTTCTAAGCCCGATATTTGATTTTCCTTTCAGTTTTTTCAAAATTTATGTTCAAATTTCACTTATTTGTGAGGCACTATTCTTCTTCTGTAAATGTGTTCAGATGCAGGGAGCTCATAGAACAGCTGATACATGATATATCACTATGATACAAAAAACTTCAAGTCACAAGCCAAAGCAACACATTTGTTCCGTATCAATTTTGCATCCCCTAATACCCCTTTTGGAAGTTGATTGTCATTGGCGGTTGAAATCCATATATCACATGTTCAATTTGAACATTCCGCATGTGTAATCTATGTCTCTATGTAGTCTTGAGGATTGCACAAAAACGGTAACGATTAGAAACACTAAATTTTGCCCAAAGCTTTCTCTATGATCAGTTCACCTTGAAACCCAATTTCACATACAGATTCTATTCAAAAATAATATTATAATTCCTAGATTTTATGTAAAATGTGTTGGGTGCATATAGCTCACAGATCAGGTGATACGTTACTATGGTGCTGATGTGGATGATGACCTAAATTAATGTCTTAAGCCAAAACAACAGATAAGTTCTGTATCAATGATGCAGCTGCTCATTACCCAGCGTCGCGAGCTTACTTATTATCTGTAAAATGTAAAGGCAAATGGTGAGATGGTAGGGCTGCAAAGTTGCTAAAAATGTAGTTTACTTATAAAACACTAAAACTTCACGAAATCAGTGCAAAAAACAGCTTTTCAAACAGATAAACTGTATGATACAAACACTATATGGTATTCACTCACATTTCCCAATTTCATAATTTTGTGACCACTACCATATGTTATCTACCAGAAAAGAAAAACTGTAAACTGAATTCCGGACAAGATCGTTTAAAATGCTAGTTTGTAATAAGTAGGCTATTATGGTTTTGTGAAATGAATTTATCATAAGTAGTAACTCTTGATTCCTTTATACCATTATCACCAAATCCAATATGAAATCTATAATCAACAAAGCGTGGTTCAATTTAAAAATTCATATTTATTCCGTTCGAATTCATTTGTGTTTCACAAGAGTCGTCCTGCGTGATGTCACAAAGCCTGCGTTTCCATATACGGAACAGCTTCCGTAATATGAGAACATTAGCCTATCGACAAGTAGTATACTGTTCATATATAGTACTAGTCCAAACTGGAAGTTTCAATGTACAAATCAATGTCAAAACACAATCATATACTATTACTATACTGTCATTATACTATTAATGAATTCGTGTTTATCTCACTTTCAAATTCAATAGCAGTAGTAATTCAGTTTTAGACTTTTTCCTTGAAAGCAGCTGCAAATTCACAAAGAGAGCCAATTTTGTGATTTGCAGTTCAATTAACATCAAGATAGTTTTGATAAAAAAAATTGTACTAAAACGTGTCTCATAGACTATAAGTATTATTCTTATGGAAGAAACTTAAAGCTATAGTGTTCAAAACAGAAGCCTTCATCAACGGCCAAAAAACTTTCAAGCTTCAACGTAGATAAATGACGTTGAATGTCGCAAGGAGAAGAGATTAGTGAAGCAGGATAATGAGTAGACACCTGTTAGTTTAGTAGCTCTTTTGGTAGTTGGAGGCTAGACAAAGAAGCCTCCTCAAGGCCTCGAGAGCGCATCATTAAAATATTTTTATTTAAGAACGGCGATCCGCACTAAGGAGGGATGCGGAAGATGGTGAAAGAGAGCTTCGCTGAGTTATCGCAAGCCGTTGACGGTATAAGCTGCTCAAGTTATTCAAAGGAGCCCCATTCTAAACGTATGCAAAGCTCAAGCTCCCAGTAAACAAGCAAGCTCTCTTCTCTTCGTCGGAACGGTCTCGTATACGACTTTAAATTGTAAGAACAACATAAAGTTTTAATTGAACCATCCAGGTATGTGCTAAACGAGCACCGGGCCCTCAGGATTCCGGTAGTGAGGCGGAAGCTGCTTCCAGGCCAACTACACTGGAATCAGATACACACACACTCACGTACACACACCGGAAAATACTTCGTTCCGTGGGTTGGTCCTTCTTCATTCATTCCAACAGTTCTATCGCGCCCCTACTTCGCTGGCATCACTAATTTTCTATTTCTCCATCCTCTTCGCGCCCTTTTGAGATGTTCCCTGCAGACTCCGATCGCAGCGCGGCCGCCATCTTGGGCTTCATTACTCGCGCCCGTCTCGCCTCATTTAACCCCTTAAGATGGCCCCTATTTATCTTTTCATATTTAACTTTCGCTCCTCCAGCTCTTCTCATCACTTCTCTTCCTTCTCATCCAACCTCCAGTTTACTTTATTTCTGTGTGCTCTCTTCCAACATCACTGCGATCCTCATTAATAAGAAAATCCTACTCAACTCTGGCAGTTTCCTCAAAGACCTTCTTCCACCGTACCTACTACAGCATATTCCTGCTCAAAACGTAGCGCATTGTCTACTCAAACTTGCTCTCCAATTAAATAACATACTTCAAAAGCGTTATCACATACTTTAATGAGAGGATGAGATAAAATAAATATTATGATGAATCTCTTCAAATCATAGAAATATCGAGCCAACCTAGATAACGTATACAAAAAAGTCATCGCATCGATTATTTAGTCATTGAAGTGATTTGATCGAAATCTCGAATTACGCACTTGAAAATTCTTCGTACGTTTCGGGCTTCTGGATAAATAAAGACCTATTTCATCAACTTATTCCCAAATCCCTGCACCAATGTCTATTTTTCCTTTTGCTTTCCAGTCCATGTGATGGTTCATCATTATAAAGAACAGGTTTACGATAATCAAAACTGAATATTGTCGTTAAGCACTTTAATTATTGATAGTTCCAGAAGTTAAACTCAAAGAGTTAACGTCACGCCATTCATTAAAACCAACAAACAAACTACAGTCTTGTCTTGAATAAGGGCTCGGGTTTTAATAGATATTGATAATGATGCAGTACAGTTATTGCCAAAACTTTGCACCAACAAATACAACTGAAAAAATAAATATAATTAGACTTTATTTTTCTCTCTTCTTTCAAATCAGGGTTCTTACGTCCATTTGTGTACTGTAACCGACGAAAAGTTCTACAAGCCGAGCTGGTCCTATCGACTAGGTCCTGCGGTGGCAATCTGTTGTAATATCTAGAAATGCAGTCTGATGATCATCGACCAGAATATTTTTTACTTACAAAATTGCTTGTATCTCCTGCAATTCAAGTCAACCTTAAAACTCCTGCACATTCTATCTTTTTTTCTCAGGTTTTGGCGACATCACACATGAAACTTTAAACAACAAGTTTCGGATGTAATCAAAATTGCAACATGAGACATCGGCAGAGACGCTTCGATTTCGAAACTTTCAACCTTCCAGACAACAAAGTCACAACGTAGCACAAAATCATGTTTCTTTGGTAAGTGACAATCATTATTTCACTACTGTACTTTAATTATCAAAGCATTATCTGAAAAGCATGACGGATAAAGGATCATTATCAACATGAATTATTGACACTGAGATCAATAGATCAATTCACAACCAATAGATCAACCAATAGAGATTCTTAGAAGAGGATCTCTTGAAGCCGTGCCTGCAAATAAATATCGAGGGTTTCATATCGCTTCGATTCATTATTTTTCTTTTTATTTATTTTAAGATTTAGTTGACAATTTGAGTTGATTGAGAATATTTTTTGAAGATTTTATTCATTTATTCACACCTTTACATCATAAAGATTGGAAGGAAACACCTAACAAGCCTTCACAAAAGAAACATTTAGTTATTTCGTGCCTGGTGTTCATCTTTTACACTCCTCGATTAGGCCTTACTTTTTAAATAATATAATTTGAATTGATCCTGAAAGCTTTTAAAACCAATTCAAGTCCTTTATGTTGTTGTTGCTACTACAATTCTGCTCAGTACTGAAAATCGATCGTATTTAGTAGGCTAAGCTACTATAGTTTTCTGGAGGAAAATCTACAGCTCAGAATAGAGCTACTATGAACACTTTACAGTCTTAATTGATGAGTGAATCAATAGAAAGGTTCACAGCTATTAGCAATCTATCAATTTATCGTGGAACAGCAAGTTGTATAAGTTACCACTCAGGGCGGTAATGATGAGGTTATATTACAGTCGTGACAAAGACGTGAAATAGGGCTTTGGTATCTGGTTTCGTTATAATAGTAGTGCAGTAATAGTGGAGGAACGAAGAGAAAAGGAAAGAGAGTAGTGAGAAAGAGAGTGTAAGAGATGGAGCGAGAAAGAGCTAGCATTAGAACCTAGAGAGAGCCTAGAGAACGTAAGGACCAAGGCAAGACGAGCTCACTTACCGGAAATATTACACGGCTCATATTTCAAAGCCTTATTAATACGCCGGCAAGGAGAAGGCTATACATATTCCTTATTGAATCGTTGCGACTTAAATTTAATGTATAAAATATGATACACCTATAGCGTATGACGCAACGGGGGCGAGCCGGAAGAGTTGAACTGGAAAGGAGTTGTGGTGGGTGAAGGGAGGAAGCGTAAAGGGAGAAGGGTGGTGATGTACCGAGCAAGTTCAAGCCTGAACTCCGAAGAAACCGCCGCACGATACGGTCTGGTACGAACTTTCTCACGATATTAATTAATTTTAAACTTGTCAAAAGACTTAAATTATGAAATGCAAAACGGCTAATAAGAGAGTGCAAGGCTTGTGAATTATGAAGGGATCATCCTTCTTCATTTACTATTCATTCCCTGCAAGAAAATGGCGATAAAGGGTGGAATACTCTAAAAACAATGTTGTTAAATAGAGCTCAAGGAAGTTGATACTATATTTAAGAAACATCATGGCTGTCATGGAGGACGTCTTGATAAGGACGGGTATACTGTAGTTGTTATTTCAACACTCTATCATCAAACCGGTACTATAAAGTTTTGAGTTCATTGTGTTCCAGGTTTGATTCCTGAGCATTCCTATCCCATTATTTCCTTACACAACAAAAGAATATGCAGTAAGCTGAAGTTCCCAACAATTGAAGTAACAAAAGATGTGAGTTTTTTAATCACGTTTATTCCCATGAAAAATAATATTAGTGAATATAAACTTTCCCATTAGGAGTTGCCTAATCAAAGTTGGAGTCGAAAACAAAGATTTCCATGTTTTTTGTGTACGGCTTTTATTGTTTGGGAGACCCCATGGAAAACCCTTTCAATTTTCACCAGTATGGGTTTTTCATGGGTAGGCTATATCATCATCATCATCATCATATTATTATTATTTGTATTCTTTTAAAGGGATGCTTGACCAGTCCAACCTTGGGCTCCGATACCCAAGGAGGCCTGACAAGCGGTTAAAGGCAAGACTGCTCCACACGTCCGTGTGGTAAGCAATCATGCCAGGTCCGTCATCCACAAATCATTTGCTCTGAGCAGCCGGAGAGAGCCCAAGAAAATGCCTTCTGCATTTGGCTTATCAGTGAAGAGGCACTTTTTTCACAAGCCAATAATTTATTATTATTATTGTTGTTGTTGTTCATACTCTTTTTCTTTTATGCTCATTTTACTCCTCTAGCTTTTCTCCTTAATTTTTCATATTCTTATTATTCTTTTTCTTATTCTTTTCCTATTCTTTTTCTTATTCCTTCCATTCTTTTCTTCTTTTCCCTTTTTCTTCTTTTACTCTTTTCTACTTCTTGCTTTTTCTTTTTTCTTTTTCTTCTTTCCTTCCCTTCTTCTCTTCTTCTTTTCTTCTTTTTCGTCTTCTTCTACTAATAAATCCTAGTTCTACCTTTTCTCCTTCATCTTCATCTTCTTCTCCATTTTTATTCACCTCTTCATCTTCCTGATTATTAGAGACTAGTAACAATTTGGTGAACTCATATCTTAGCAATTCTGCTTCTAATAGGGGAGTGATAGCCGCGAGCCGTAGCAGGTATCTGTTCAATCAGATAGAGATAAGCTGCGTTCTCGTAGGACCTGCTTGTAACGGTGACCGATTAGATTGGCCAGGAAAAAGACACTGTTCTCTGCTGTAAAATCACTTACCGGTGGTTCGGAACCCACCTAAAACTGTAGGTCCAACTCATCAATCACCATCATCCCACTCATTACCCACGCACAGGTCTAAAACCTATGTGGGCTTCATCCTCAAAAAAAAAAAAGTTTTGTGCGTGTGTGCTCATCCTCCAATAACTTGCAACCAGGAAAACTTGGGACTATCAGATCTTCCTTACACTATCTTTCTTGTGATCAACTGAAACCTATCTGATTGACACTTTTTTCGACACCAATAATAAATTTATCACATGCCTTCTCGATCGATTCTATTCACAAGCGTTAACCTATAAACTTTAAACCTATCACTTTCTTACCCTTCTTCCGAATAGCAATATCGGCCGACTTCCTGAAAGAAGATATTATTCACCCCTTCAGGTCTTGGAACCGCGGTCTGCATTCGAGTAAGCCGAATGGAAGATATAAATAACTCGAATATTCTGTTCTTGTGCCAATTTCATACGACCACACTTGCTTCCTCTTCACTACGACTTTCTCCCGGTTGGTTGGCTTGGAAAGCATTCGTAGGTTATTCGAATACTTGGGTTAGCAGCACACTTTCCGGGGGTGAGTTTACAGCAACGTTCTTTCCTTCTGATTAGATAAGGAGCCGTATAAATTCCTCTGCGGTCGATGGAGAGGGAAACTTATTCACGATAATAATTATTCGCTCCCCAATGTTATTGGGGCCTCCACCCAATAATAATTTATTAGAACAGAAATAAGCCAAAAACTTTGCTAGTGTTACCAAAATATCAGCTTCTTCTCCACTGTAGCAGACTCCATTAACAGCACTAGTTTCTCTATTTTTGAGAAAAGCAAGCGTTAATCCTGATAGTTTCTCAACTTGAAAATTCTTGTGGGTATTTTAGGATTTAATATTGATATATTTGTACAATTATTATACTTGTTGAAGATTTGAAACTGTTGAAGCCCATTATGTGTTTACACATGTTGACAAGTCTTTAATATTATCTTTCAAATATTCATTTATTTATTCAACAAGATACCAACAGTTGGAAACAAAAGATACACTTTTTCCCATAACGCAACAATAAGACGTAGACATACAACATCGTTTCAAAGTTATAAAAAATAGTAAAGAATGACAACAAAATATGGAATATACAATTATCAATTCCAAAGAATGTGATTAAATTTTTGAATTGGATAATTTTACAATCGAACGAAAATAATAATTTTAGTAAATTATATGATGGGATTAAATAAAAAAGAAGTTATATTTCAAGAATAGTTATGATGCGTGAGGAAAAGAAGCATGAATATAATATCACAACATTATTGATCAGTACTAAAAGAGTAAAGTATTCTTATCTACAAGGATAAAGCATAAAAATGGAACAATAAAAATTTCAACTTGATGTTCAACTTGAGATTTCAACTCGTTTCCATGTAAATAGTCTCTTTTTTAGTCTCTCAATGTTTATTCTATTTCTCCTGTCTTGGATAGAATTGGGAGATAGAAAGTGAACGAGCATTATTGGTCACCCGTTTATAAAACCGTCCATGAAAATCACATTTTATTATTGCAACTTTTAGTTATTCGCCCTATTTTGTGCAAAGTTGGCTGATGAAGTTCAAGATTATCTGACATGGAATGAGAGCTCTGATAATAGAGACCTATCCTTTCTACTACATACATGCCCCAAGTTATATTATAGCTTACGATGAGTTATCGAGTTTAAGAGATCATGGGAAATACAGAGTGAACGGTAACAGGGTTAGAAGCGGTGCCTGAACAGCCAGATTTCTGCTTGTTGGGGAATTGATTGTGATTGACCGGGGCTTAGAAGTGATGCGCGTGTGTGCGTGAGTGCGCGTATGAAAACACAGCTGACACTGAGGCCTCAATATGTTGGTAAATAGTGAGGCCTTGTCTGACACTGGTGGCGAGTGCGGGTTATTCCGCTGGCGGACATCACACTCACGTAAGCCAAGCGCCATTGCAGTGTTGATCTCATTTTGATAAAGGATTTAATTTACATTATTTCCATCTGGATCATGTATATTTAATATCCTGGCTGTAAGCCATTCGAGCCTAATGCATTGATTGACAGTCGTGTGGTGCGGGTATGTGGCTCGGTTGACCGACTCGTGAACCTGTGGATGCAATGGCAAGAGGGTTCGAGGTCGCATACTCTGAACGAGTCAGCAGCTTTTTGAGACATTGCTACATTATTTCGTTCTATCTATTGGCTTGATCTCAATGCGTGCCTGAAATAAAACTGTACTGCATACTTATTTTTTCTGATGAGAAATGCATCACATGCATTGCCAACTTTTTGCGGTTGTATGAAATGTACGGGTCGAATGTACGGCTTGGAGAAAAATAGCCGTTATGGGCCCTGTGGAGTGCTTTAGATAGCTTATCATGTAATCCGCTGTGATCTTCCATTAGATTTAAATGATACCCATCGGCATCACGATAGATAGAGAGAATGAGAAAGAATCATAAACTGCAATGGGCTCTGTTGATCTTTTTCTGTCCTGCACTCCTCCCTTAAATTTAGATGATACTCTTCGGCATCACAGTAGAGAAAAATTTCCGCAATTGAAATCTACATTTTTTCTCAACCACTTCAAACATTTGAGATTGAAGAAGTTTATTAGAGAATTAATTTTTTGAGAAAGAGAGCTAAAATTGTATTCATTTAAAATCATTTTAATTAATACAATGAATCATCCAGATTGATTAAAATATTGATCGATACTGATATTCTGACCATCTTTGAATAGAGAGAGATTACAAAAATATGAAGCAACCACATTCACAGACTATAAACTCTTGAACCTCGTGGAAGTTTTTCATCCTTTAATTCGAGAAAAAACTCTTAAGTTGTTACGCTTGAACAACTGAGGCACAGTCCTTCATGGTCCATTGGGCTCGAACTCCTAAAAATAGTCATAAAATTTAAAAACGCTCCACAAGTCTTCTTCCTGCTTGGAGCTTAGAAAAAGTAAAATTTATTCAATGGATGTTCTTCTATTCCATAGCTAATTTACTTCTTTCGCATAGTCTACTGTTCACAAAACTCGTGAAATCACAAAGTCTTTCACCTGTGGCTGATAAATCTTAATCATACTCTTGTATTAATTTTTAGTTAATGGCCCCCTATTTTTATCGTTGTGATGCATTCGTTCCATCTAAAAAATAAGCTTTTTAGGTTAAAATCTCGAAAACGTGAGTCAACATACTTACAGTATTTGTTACAGAACAATTCTTAATCAGAAATCTATTTCATTATTTGAGCTGATTAAGACGCATGTGTCCGTTGCAGGCACATGTGATTGTTGAAAGTGCAAAAAATGGTTTTATAAGAGATACATAACTGTATAGTATTTTTATATTGAGAAATTTTATTAGTTTATTCCAAATGTAGCGTAATTATAAAGTTCACTTCTTTGTTTGTTTCAGGCAAAACCGTCATCGAAAGAAAATGAAAACACATCATATTTGAAACTGCTTATAACGGATTTCTCACAGACTGCTCAGAGATTGCAAGATGTCAAACATTCATCACTGCTGCATCAAACCTGAAATATGTCCCATTACTTCTTTTTCTCCGCTGTAATTCTACCTAAGAAGATACCCTTCGGCTTCACGGAAGTACAAGAAGAAGTCCTGCATTTGGAATATAAAACACTTTCAATATATGGAACACGCTTCAATCACTCTTCAGATCCAGGATAGAACTCTTTTGAGGTCAACAGTACTTTTATTTTACGATTAATATGTTATTTTAAAGTTTCTTCTTAGTAAGCAATATCCTTTCCAGTTGCAGTTGAAAATTTTTAATTAAGTTAAGGAAAACTATAAAACTAACGGAAAATTGCATACACATAGTAATTTTTAGGAAGTTTGTATCATATATTGAAGTCTGGAACAAATTATGATAAACAAAAACTGTCAACTGTCAGGTTATAAGTTCATTCTAAAACTTATAACGCGCGAGAAAATTAGGAGAATCTCATATCATCTGTTCAAATTTTAATCGAAGAATCAACTCAGCTAAATTTAAATCTATGGAAACTACTCACATGAAAGTTCTTCAGAAATCACGTTGCAAAACATCCTAGAGAGTAAAAAACTTCATATTCTATGAGTCATATTCCATCAAATTATTTGGTTCTTTTGCAACTAGTTCATCATCCTGTCAATGAAAATAACATCAAATCACAGAGTATAAATATATAAAATATATATTTATATATAGTTCCTTACTGAAACATTTTCTGATTCATGGCTAATTTTTTTATATGATACTGTCCAATCACCGGCAAAGCCCTGTTTTAACTTGTAATCATCACTTAAATCGGCTAACTCGATCATGATTGTACAGATAAGTTTACAAATTTTCAAAATCATAAGAGTTTGGGAAGTGACAACAAAATAAAAGCGAACAAAAACCAACCAATTCAACAGAAAATCACTTTCAGAAATATTACGGAAAACATCTTAGAATATTCTCGAATTCTCCCCATACCATTTGGGATAACAAGCTGTATTTAGGATTTTATACTAGAGAAGCATCCAAATAATATGTTCCTATATTACAGGGCTCTGTATTGAAAATAAGTCTGGTGTTTTAATTATCATACTATAATGAATAAGAAACGATTGGAATTTCCATAGAGTCATCTTTCCGCCTAGACTTAAAATTTCTCTCAGGCCACTTCCTCTATCAATAAATTAACATGAATAAATCTGAGACCTACTTCCATTCATAGGATGATGAATATACTTTTAGGAATCCATTTCTGAAGTGGGTATTTTAAGGGGTTTCCAGAATATAAGTACTCTGATGCGATTTGTTGCTGGTGTTGGTGTGATTTTCTTTTGGCATTGAAATTAAATAAGGTTATGTCTAGGCTTCGAGCAGGAAAAATTCAGGCTATTTTCTTGTGGTAAAATTCTGAAGTTTCCATCTTGGTCATTATTGAAAAATAACTCATAAAAAAAAAAATTGAAAGAAAGAATAAAAAATATAGCCATCTTTAGGCGATGCTCAGGCTACTATCAATACAAATTCAGCTTTCTTCTAGACAAATATATTTCTGATTTTCACTCATCCCGCAGCATTATTTGGAACAAAAGTCTGCATGGAAAAGGTATTCAAATTTCTAAAGGGATTTCAAAGAAACAGGCAAGAATTTTTTGGCTTTGTTCGAGCTAAACCCATATGAATCAAAAATGTACCTCTTTGGTCAGTTGAAAATCACTGTTTAATACTTTGCTCCATACAGTCAAAATTCGAATAGACATTCTCAAGACGCAGTTCTGGCTACAAAAGAGAGAGCTCACGGTAATGTTTGGCAGAAATGATTCAAATTTTGAGATATAGGCCTATTGCAGCATTGTTTAAAATCGTTGAGCTTCTTACTTACGTTAAGTTTCTAAAATACAAATTAAAATTCTGAAACATTCTCAAAAAAAAACCTGTATCCAATCTTCAGTGATGTGAGAGTTATTCATTCATAATCATCAGTTCTAAAAATCATAGTATATTAATTATAAAAACTGGTCAAGCTCTAGAAAGACAGAAATAAATTTTTAATACAAATTTCTAGTTAACGGAACCGTTTAGGCAACAAGAAGAGCAAATCCACTCTATCAGTAAACAGTTAACTTGGTTTTGCTGTTGCTTCTATTTCGGCAGTATTATTGGAGGTCACAGCGAACTTAGCTACTAGAAAGTTCAAAGAGCATCGTCTATTATGATCGATATGATCATAGTTTTTGAAAAAAGTTTTGGATTCAAAAAGTCTTCAGGTCTTTAGGTTTTGATTGAAATTTGTTCATTTAAAAATACAGCAAGCTTGACTAACCGAAATTCACAAAAACACAATTTAAATTCAAAGATCAAAATAATTGCAAATTCGAAGATTTAAGATTCAAAGGTTTATTGAGGACAAAAACAATATAACAATGTACTATGATAGATTTCAATTCGATAGCTCAAGAAAAGTTCAGGCGGCTACGAAACTTTAAGTCACTTTTGGCATAAGATTTGTTTTGACAACTACTTATTTCGTAGCATCATCCAAAAATATAGTAAGCTCGACAGACAAAAGTTTACAAAAACTCAATTCAAAATTAAAGATAGATCAAGAACAAAATCTCAATTCTGCGATAAATACAATATTAAAACTCTCAGCCTTTTGGAAAACTTCAGGACTATTTTGGCTTGAGAATAGTTCGACAATCATTTTATTCACAGCATTATTAAAAACAGAGCATGCTTGACTTACCAAATTCTCAAAAACATGATTCAAATTCAATAGAGAAAAATACAATATGACATTTCCGAGATTTATTTAAATGAGAGCTTTCATTAGAGATTAGGCTTCTAGTAGACTTCGAGTCATTTTTGGGATAAAATTTGTTTTGACAATCATTAGGCAGCATCATTCAAAAACACAGCTCTGCTCACCAAATTCGAAAAATCACTACTCAAATTCAAAGGTCACTTCAAAAGGTAATATTCTTATGACAAATTTTAATTTTTTTTCTGGCAAAGTTCAGGCTTCTAGAAGATTACAATCACTTGTGGCATAAAATTAATTTTTATAATCACTTTTCTCTCAGTATCATTCAAAAACACAGCTCTAGCTTCACTAATAGAAATTCTCAAAAGCCGATCCAAATTCAAAAATTAATTGAGATAAAAGACGAATGTGACAATACTAAATAGATTTCAATATGTCGGCTCTCAAGTACAGAGTTAAAGCTTCTAGGTTACTTTTGGCACAAGATTTCTTTGGACAATCACTTATTTTGCAGCATCATTCAAAAACATAGCGAGCTTTACTCACCAAATTGAAAAAAAAAACTTTTTGAATCCAAACTTCAAAAAAATATGACCATAATTTCCAGGCAATTTTCACGCGATGAAAAATTCACATTGAGGGCTGTTTTGAAGAGAATTTTCCTGACAATCGCTTATCTGCGTTATTCAAGAAGACAGCAAGCTAGACTAACTGAAATCGTCAAAAACTCAAATCAAATTCAAAGATCACTGATGAAGAGAAAAACAAAATAATTACGAGTTGACTTATATTATAACAGTTCTCGAGTGAAGTTTCAGCTTATGAAAAGCTCCAGGCCACTTCTATCACAATTTTTATATTGACAATCACTTATTTCGCAGCGGCATTCAAAAATACAGCATTTTGGACTAACCAGAATTTACAAAAACTGAATTCAAATTGAAAGAGAAATTCAACATAGTATTCTCTCATAGCTTTCAGGCGACTAAAAATATAAATTCAGGACACTTTTGTCAGAGAATGATTTTGTCAATCAATTGATGTCAAACTATATGACAATATATTCTGAAATTGATTACAATATGACAGCTCTCATGTTAACTTCAGTTCACGTTTGGTATAATATTTGATTCATTGCGCAGCATTCAAAAACACATCAAACCAGGCTGACTAAATAAAAAAAAATTGAAAAAATCTATTCAAATCCAAAGAGCACCTCCCTCAAATTGTAAAAAAATAGCATAACAATTCTCAGGTTACTTTCAGGGAACTGAAAATACTAATTCAGGACACTTCTGGCTTATTTTCACTTATTTTGCAATGCCATCGAAAAACACAAGCTTGCTAACGAAAATTGACGAGAAAAAGAATCATATTCAAAACCATTTATTAAAAACAAGATGACAATGTTTAGGTATCTTTTAGACGACGGGATGAATCATTTATCCCATATATTTTTGCAGAAAACATATTTGACAATCAATCATTTCCCTGCGTCATCCAAAATCACAACAAGCCCGACTAAATCAAAAACCTCGTCAATATTCAAATCTGAAGAAAATTCCTAAGAAAAAATCCATGACAATCATTTTGTACCTAAGGTGACCAGAAAAAACAAGTTTTCATTTGGCAAATATATTTTTGACAGTCACTTACTTCGTAGACTCAATCAAAAACACAGGAAGCTTGGCTTATCAAAAATCAACAAGTCTTTATCGAGCACAAATTATTCGAGCACATTCCTGAAAAATAATAGTCTCTATAACATTCTCTTCCCATAACAATCTCTATCTAACTTCAAGGTGACTAGAAAAACAAATTTAGATTGCTTTTGGAAAAACTATTTTTGACTATTATTACTTATTTTGCAACGTCAGTCATAAACTCAGCAATCTTGGTTTTCGAAAACAATATTTAAAAACTCAGAGCAATTTTAAAAGACGATAAAAAAACATTCCAGGCGACAAATGAATTTGAGTATCTATACAAAATCTGCTTCTCATACAACCTGCTGAATCTGCTTTCCATTTTTGACAACCACTAATTTTGCAGCATCAATAAATAGAAAAAAAACAACCTTGGCCATTAGACCCACACAAAAAATCAAATTCAAATACCAAACTAATTCTCAACATTGAGGCAGCAGTTAAGTTTATTTTGGCAAATACAAAATTTCAGCAATCATTTTTCCTCACAGCAGCATTTAAAAACACTACAAGCTTGCTAAACAGAATCAACAAAAATACTATTCAAGTTATTGGGAGATAATCACAGCAAACTTGACTGACTAAAATTTCCAAAAATATCATTCAAATTGACAAAGCTTCTCTAAAGAGTATCATGAAACATTTTCGGTAATTTTCAGACATTATGCCAAACAAGCTTTCGGCAGTAAATTATCATTAAAAATATTCCCTCCATATTTCATAGCTTTATTTGAAACTCAGTTGGTTCAACAGTCAAAATCAGAAAATACGGTAATTCTATTATCAAAATTCTATAAGTAAAACGATTTGAAATCAAAATTGAATTCATGAGAGGTATGCAAATTTTCAGGAAATTCTCAATACAAAAGTGGAATAATTTAGCTCACTTTTAGCAAAAACTATTTTTCAAAATAACGCTGTAAGCAAAAACGTTACAAGCTCGTTCATAAAAAGTCACGAAAATCTCAGTTTCAAGTGATATGATGAAACCTTTTTTGAAATTTATGTACAAATAATTTTATTGCGTATCCATAAAAAATGTCTAAATGTATAGTAAAAAAAAGCAACTTTTGGCCAAGAGATATCCAAAAAATCATTCTCGCATAACTATTCAAGAGTCTGAACAACATGCCTGAACAACAGCAATCAAAATCCACAAAAACACCATTCGAGCAAGAAAGAAAATATCTAGAGCAATATTGTCCCCATGCATCTATATGAACAAGTTAGTTAAATTCATTTTCTATGTAAGATTTTGTAACTACTCATTTCTTCGAGTTTATCATTCAAAACGCGGGAAGCTCAGCCACTAAAATCAAGAAATAATAGCGCATTTCAAATAATTAATCTATTGAAGCCTAATTTAATTAAATATCTATGAGAAACAATTTTCCTATCACAAAACAAATAACGAACCAAATTCAGGTCTACTTTGGTAGAAGATATTTTTGTCAATCGATTTCATAGCATTTTATTCTATAGCAAAAAAATTCTTGCTAATCAGGTACTATCAAAAGATTATTCAGGATCCATTCCTAAAAAAAATCATATGACCTTTACAGGCAACGCCAAGGTGACTAGCGAAACAATATCAGGCCACTTATGGCAGAATATATTTCTGACAAACACTTTATAGCAGCATAAAAACACGAACTTAGCCATCAAATTTCATAAAACAGAATTTATTTTTCAGAGGAAATTCATGGGCAGCAACATTACAGATTAAGATAAAATTCATACCAATAGCGAAATAAATTCAAATCTCTTTTAGAAGGTTATGATTAATCATCACCAAAAACCTATAATTCTGCAGCGTTATTTACAAAATTTATCAGTTTGGTAAATCAAATTTCAGATATTATAGCACATTTGAGAAGACGAATACACTATCCATAGAATAGGCTGAGCAAAGAAAATTGGACTATTTGTCAAATTATTCGACAAGTTGCATTTTTTAATTCCAAATTGGGAAATTGGCCATTGAGTTGAAAAAAAAAACAACTCGAAGTTTGGACTGCATTCCAAAAAAGTACCATTTAAATAATAATTCAGAGCACCACTATTTTGAACGCTGCTAAATGTATTCGAGTAGTCTCGGCAGATGTCGAGTTTACGACTTTTATTCAAAAGTCGTAATTTGCAAAGGTATTTCAATTCATAACGAATTTACTAAATAGATTTCAAAAAGTTCAAATTTCAAAAAATCAAATTTTGTCATGACAGACTACAATCACTGTTAATTCACATCACTTATGGAATAATAAGTTTTTGAAAATCACCTATTCCACTGTATAATTGGAAATTGTTATGAACTGACCAATCGCATTTCTCAGAAGTGAATTCAAAATCCGATCATTATATCAAGAAGCAAATAGGGTGTACAACAAATCCAGACATTTTTAGTATCTAAGCGAGAAAGTCAAGTAAACTATTGACTGAAACTATTCTCAACTGCCTAAATGATCATAGTGATCTTTACCAACAAGAATTTAAAAAGCAGGAATTGAATTCCCAAATTTTGAAATATAGACCACTATCAATCTTATTTTGTCCAGCCGAAATTTAAAAAAAAACAATTAGTTTTGAAGTTTTAAAAAATTTTTTATTTGAAAGTATATTTTTGTAGACTGTTGGACGCAAAAATCTTCTCACTTTTGGCAGGATATATCCTCGACAACCATGTGGGCTATTAGCACAAAATTGATGATCTCACCCTACTCAAGTCTAAATTAAAAAATCTAAAATCACTACTCTCAAACCAAATACAACTAAGACTGAGAACCATGTTAGAATAGAATATTATGAAAATCTGCGGTATACTAGATACAAGTTTTTGGTCTTTCCATATATTTCTACCAATCTATAGCTGTCTTATGTGTATCTAATTACCCTATTACCCAATGTTGGAAAACTTACATTAGTACCTATCACGACCTTCCGAAAAAAAACTTAGGATGCTGGTCAACAAGACAATTGAAGCGCAAAATCCCTATTCCAATGCAAAGAGCGAATTATTTGAATCTTTATTGTTCTCAAAATCATTTTGATGTGATTTGCAAAGCCATTTTGACATTGAATAGGTTCTAATATTAAATATTCTACAAGGAACAGACAAATTCATCGTATTTCTCTGTAGGGAATAATTCAGGCACAATCGTTCAATACAATTAATATAATTTACATCAATGTTCAAGAGAAAAACTCAATAATTGCATCATGGAAAAATGAAATTGAAATTCAGAATGACTCTGGAAAAACTTACATTAGAAAGAGATAGGAATCACCAGTTCAAATCCTCTTCAAATTCATTGAAGCACAATTATGGTGATATACTTGATAATATCAATCACATAGCATACATCTGGTAATAATTTTTTCTGAGTTTGATCCAATGAGCTTCAACTTAAATAGATTTCACTCTTCAAATTTGTGCACTGCAAATTTACAAGATGTGAAAGTGAAATTTGACTGAGCTATGATATTGCATCCAACCATAGAAATAATACATGAACCAGCTTTACAGGGACTCGGAGAAAAACAAAAAGATAAATCATCATGGATAAATCGGTTCTTTACAAAAGTTCCTTCGTGGAAAGTAGGATAGAAAACTTAAATAGAAAACAGGAAAAGGTCCATTCTAGGAAAGGAATGCGATTTTAGAAAGAGCAATAAAAAATGAACAGGAAATAATACAAAACACGCATCAAAAGACAGAGATTTAGTATAAAAGTTGAATGCAGTGGGAATAATTGGGAGAATATATAAATACTATGTTAACGAAAACTGGAATTCTATCAAGTGCAAGACAAGATTAGACATTCTATACCTCACGAAGCAAAATCGAATTTACTCTGAGTTCACTAAGTTTTTCGAGTTTATGATGAAATTCCATCTAAAATTTCATAACCAAATTATGCCCTGGAAAAATGCTATCATTGGTTTTTGTTATCAAAGTTCTACATATGATCCCTGCAATACAGTCTCAACTATTATGATCTGCACAATACATTCCAAATTGACTAACAGGAAATTAAACTCTGAAAAAATTATAGTTTCGTATTTGAAGCCCGTGAAAATTCAGTTAAATTTTCGTGAAAACAAAGATGTCAGCTATTTTTCTCTGTGTCTAAAACAGCGACTAAAGTCAGAATTCAGTCCAATGTATTTAATTTCAATTTGAATCTAGAACGTATTTCGCTTCCTCATTGAAATCATTGTCTGGAAATGTACTTTTCGTACGTTAGAGAAAATTAAGATGGTATGAAAATTGTGTAAAGAAGCGCTGACATCAGTTTTGAAGTGCATTTAACAGGCGCAATTTCTTGTAGCGAGTTTCTCATCATAAATAGAAAATCAATTATAAATTTAACTCCTATTAATTCAAACACTCATTCTGCAAATGATGATTTGTATTTTTTGTAATATCATGGGGAAAATTCACTCTTGTTCTACTAAGGGAAAAATTGTCACATGTCCATTTCAGATTTCAAATGTTTAACTGGAGTTTCCCATTTCCTCCCTCATTTCCGATGGTTTACAGTTCCCTCCAATATGATGTGAGATCCTACAAAAAAATCAATTTCAAAGTCATAAGCGATCATCATATAACAGAAATATAAAAAGCTCTTGGACAATCTTCCACAATGTCATTTCTTTCGCTGTTTATCTCTCAGTCTGATCAAACAAGATGTTAAATTATTGCCATTTTAAAAATTTTACCAAATACTGTCCACTATAGCGAGTCTCTCAGTCCAACTTCAAAATTTGAATTCGTTTCTAAATAATTTAAAACAACGGTTTCCAAAAATTATAAGATGGGCACTTCGTGCATGATTCTCAATTTATATTTTGTGCTCTAAATTCAAAAATATTAAAGATTGAAAAATATAAAAAACTGAAAAAAAATGAAAAAAATTCGGAGATTTCAATAACAAAATTGATGTTTTGGTACGGTAGAGGAAGTGGTATGACGATCCTCTTGTGAGGTTTTGGAGTTATTTAACAAGATTTGGCATCATCTTAAGATTCAATTGGAGGAACGAAGCACGCCTTGATTCGTCGAAGAATAGATAGGGAGTTGCAAAGGGGTAAGGTGTTCTGGAAATAAATGCAAAATGATATATAGTGGATTTGGATTAATGGTTGAAGCAAGTCATGTATAATAGAGCGAGAGAGAGTGTTGGCTGCACCGAAGCGCGATGCCGTGCTGACTTCAGACGAATGTGTTTTTGCCGGGTGCGTCGAAGAAGGCGTGCTCGTGAGAAATGATGATAAAAGACGTCGGAGGAAGGAGAAGGCGAAGGAAACAGACAAGGACAGTCGGCAGAGTGAGAGAGCGAGAAAGTGTAATTGCCTTTCAAAGTCATTTATTAAAACCCGGCCCGAGCAGAGCTGGGAAAAGCAATTTTCTTCACATGACGCCCCCCCCCCTTTAGCCACCACCAGCGAGCACAACGATCCGCGGAGCCCCCTCTATGCCCCCCGATCCCCTGGCACCTTCGCTACTTCAATCTTTTGACTAATGGTTCTAGGGAAGAAACTTCAGCGCCGGGCCCGCTTTCGGATCCGCGTGTAATTTATGGCTGGAATAATTTCTTCCCTGGCTTTGTCTGTGTTGAAATAATTATTGACGAGATGTGTAACTTCTTTAATGACTTTGACTGCGACTCTGTGACACAAAGGGATCCGACTACGTCGTTGGAGACGAATTCCAAGTTTCGACATGCCTAATGACACTACCTCCTACCCATCACCCCTCGCCTTTCCTAGGCACACAAACCTAGTATTACTCTTGCGCACTGATAGCAGTAACGGCACAAAAACTACATCACCTTCATTCAACAGCTGAGAGCATTGCAACTCTTGTAATTTTGAATGTCAGCGCTATCATCATCAAATCTCAAAATCAAAACTCTCTTCTTGGCTATAATTCGAGAGCAATCTAAAACTTACCGTATTCCATCATCAAGAGGCATTTGCCACAATAAAGCACAAACTACAAACAACTTCTCTGAATTGAGTTTAAACTTCATCTCCCTTCTTCCAGACTACAATTTCAAAATTATAAAACAAAATCACAAAAAAATTTCAAATTATGAAAATATTATTTTCTAAAAGGATACTACTATATTAATTATAAAACTACATATTTTCTTATTTTGCAGGCTAAAATTTCATATTCGTAAATAAACCTCAAAAATTATTTGAAAGTAGGAAACTACATTTTTTTTAAATCCTTTCGAATTCATTCTAGAAAAACAAAATGTTCTGTCTTGAAGACAAAATTTTTTGATTGTAAGACAAGAGCAAAACTGTTCGAAACAAGATTTATTATCTCAAATTAATGAAATCTATGGGAGAGTTAACATTATCTTTAACCTGAATTCTCCAATACAGTACTCCCGATCCCGTAATCCTGATCTACAATCCTCATCCATGAACCAAATTGTGACTAAATTTGAATGAATGTTATTAGATTGAAATAGAAGCAATTGGCTATCAAAATGTCATTCCTACCTTCCAATAGGCAGGAACAACATCTCAGATATTATTTCAAGAATAATTTTGTTGCAGGGATGGAATACATTATATGAAAACTCATGTACATATAGTCCAGAACCATAATGAATTTTACTCTTCAACAGTTTGACAATAAAAATACCGTTACCACAAATCGTCACATCATCTAAAAAAAAAACTAAGTATTATTCTCAAATTTTGAAAAACAAGTTTCGCTTATGAAATTGTATTGATGCGATTGAAACTTCAAGTTTGAAACAAAATCATTGTCCAGGCATAACATTCCATCTTCATTGGGAAACCATCAGTGTTTCAACAAAGTAAAAACTGTTTCTCAGAAATCATTGAAAATTTCTCTATGACATTTTTGTGATACAAATAAAAGTTACGAAGCAGACTGAGAAGTACAAAATATTGCAAACTAAAAAGCTGAAAAAAGGCAAAACATTTCATTCTCACATTCAGAATCTAATCAAAAAGCAAACCAAAATAGTTCTATGTGGCCCAAAACCATTGATACCATGCAAAAAATATGTACTGTATAATCAATTCTGAGTTATTTTAGAAAATATTAGGTATACTTGTAGGATGGTCAACGGTTCTGTATTCATAATTCATGTATTTTTACCTCAAATAATGGATGATGTGGCTGATTCTGTTCAGCTCAGTTGATTGACAGGAAGAGCTGTCAGGTTGGTATTGAACGAAGACTTGACTCCTGAATTTCCAGGCCCGATTCGCTCTACTAACTTCCTGTCCAAAATTCGCTACAACTCAATTTATCAACTTTCCAGCTCCTGGTTTTATAATATCAAACGTGATTGAGTTCCGGCCAACTAGGCACTTACACTTCACAATAACGTGCAGCCTACCCAACTCAATTTATTTTACATAGAAATAAATTTTCAGATTTGGAAACTTTTAAAACTGCCGCTCAACCAAACCACCAATGCAATCTCCAGTATACAACAAAATAGATTATAAATGGAAATTGTCGCTTTTCTACCAAGAGATCCAAAACAAAGATACAAAAAACTACTGACTTCTGATCTTGCTGTCTATTCCATCTTATATGAAGTTGACATTACTTGAAGTTTTTGAATTAATCGTCAAAAGATAAAACTTTATTTTCCAAAATTTGTCATTATTTCTATACTAAATTAATGAGTTCCATGAAAGAAAGGTTTTTTAATATTTGAATTGCTGTATCATACTGGATTTCTGCTCAAAAATATGGAGGATGTAACAGTTTTTTTAATAATCATAATAAATTCAGGCAAAACATCATTCCTAGAAGAAAAAGCTCCTTAGAAATGCACTAATTCTAAATTCTCTTCGAAAATTGTATTAGATTGGCGTGACAAGTCACGTTCATCATGGACATTTTCAAAAATAAGTTTAGTAATAGAGCGGAATTCATTTTTAGACTAAAATGCATCCATTCTCATTCTCTGCATACATGGAATGAGAACCGAAATTTCACAATTCAGGCCCGAAATTCATAACTTATAAATAACTTGAAAATTCATAACTTACTCATTTGATAAATCAAATGAATAATCTGAACAATTGTCAGCTATTCTATATTTCTTCAAGATACAACAAGATCCATGAATTTACATGAAAACTCTTATGGAATGTTTACAAGAACCTTCTTGTAGATACATAAATCCCTTAATTTGAAAAAGTATAGGAAAAATATTAATACTGTTATGACTTTTCATATTGTAACTTCAAACACCTTTTTCTGGCAACCCTGATTTCATCACTCCTCTAATATAGACAGATAACTCTGAATTGTCCTGACGTCTGAAAAGAAGCATAACATCTCTCCTAGGAACGGAACTCCTTTAATCAAAGGAATTTCCTTGCCCCAAGTTTTATAAGCTCATCATCTCAAATATATCTAGAAATTATGAAGCTATAAATTATTTCAGGGCGAACAAAAAAATACACCGAATGCATCACAAGCATTAAAACTTTATTAATGGATCAGAAATAAGCATTTGAAAAAAATACATTTTATCTCAGATTTACAGCGCGAAAATCTACTTCCTTTTGAAAGTTTTTCATACAAAATTATGATGATATCTGAATTCTGAAATTACTTTTTTAATGTATGGAAATAAAATCATTGCCCTCTACTATGCTGAAAAAACTATTAAAATTATACATAAAATTAATTGCATGATTGTTCAGTGAGTGTTAAATTTTTCATCAGTATCTCTGGTTTACACTTAACCTATTATTTTTCTGATACCCTGCTACTATTGTATTAATGACTTTAAAGAAAATGTCATCAGCGTTTCAAATGTCCGCTCAAATAGGAAAATTCCTATTTCACTCAGCATGATGAAAATTAATCAAAATTTTCTATGGAACCAAATCTAGCATATTTCCAAAAGAATCACAAGTCATAATTTGTGGCCCCGCAATTATAATATCTAATGTCATAGAAGTATCTTCAACTTTTTCAAATTGTTTTTCTTTCGGCAAAAATACAGTAACCAGATACTCCTTGAGTCAGAAGAAAAGAATCGCTACGTTACATTAAATAAATTCGATAAATTTGTTTGACCAATTACAATTTATGGTGAAAATAAAATTGAGACTATAACATAGAGTCAGTGGTCTTGAACAGAACCTAATCTTCCTATTCTATTAATCAGAACCATATTATTGAGTGGACAAAACAAATTTCCATATTCATACGATTTCTATAGCTGAAAAGTTACATTTCGAAATTTCTCACAAAATATTATTAATTTTGAACTATCAAGCACCTTGCTATCGAGGAAAATCGGAAAAATTAGAATAAGGATAACTCAATTTTCAAAAATGTGTCCTGAATTTGTAACAAACAATCTCACATGGCAATATGAAAAATAGAAAAAACTGCCCCTATACTACTCTCCTCCAGCAATAACGACCATAAACACAATGATTTCCGATACAATTGAGAAAACGAAAACTCTTCCTCAGGCATACAATTATAATAATATATATCCTCATGCTACTTTTCCTAGAAATGAACGTTTTCCCAGAGGTATTCGGTCTATAGACGCAGAAATTCTACGTTTTCTCTCAGAAAACTCACACTCAATCATTAAAATTGAATGAAATCTTCCCAGAGATATATCCAGAGCTAATTAGAACAACTTTCTTGAAAACACTATACCAGGCTTATGAGAACAAATTTCGCTACCTTATGAAATCTAGGAATTGAAGTCCTTTCAGTAAAGGAGTTAGGTAGTCATCCTAAATCATCAAATTTCGATTCGACCGAAGATCCTGGTCGATTCTATGAGAAAACTTCCACCGCCTCTACGACTACACTGTTTACTTTATGTAGCTACAACTCAAAGCCAGAGCAATATAAACTTTGCGGAGTTCTAATATTTGTTCAATTTTCTTAATTCCCAGAAGCCCTTGAGAAAACAGACTATCATCGAAAGCTAGCTCTCCGTCTACAATTCAGTCATCTGTTGTTATTTCAGAGGATTTCGGTTTCGAAGAGATGAGGGAGTGAGGGAGCTTCAGGCTTTCTGAAGATGAACAGTTAAAGATTCGCATTTCTTGTCCTAATTCCAAAAGCACTTTGGTTATCTTGAGAAACTGATGCGTGAACAGTTCTCAGAAAATCTATTCTCAAATTCGAATTCAAAACTGAGACAGCTAAACAAAAAATGAATCATTTTTCCAGAAAGTCTAAGAAAAAAACTCTAAAGAAATAACCAAGATTCAAAACTACGTTAGAGAAAATCAATCGAATTTAAAACGATTAAAAAAACATCAAAAATACTATGTGGTGTTACAACTGGAGACAATTCACGATGAGTGTGAGTTTTATAATACAATAAATCAATTAATTATAATCGTCTTTGTCATTTAAAACCACTGACAATCATTCAGAAAGTAATTGACGTGAATAGATCATAAACAGGCAGAAAAATCAGGTAATACGTGCGAAAATTCAATAACTAAAAATGTCTGTTGACCCAAAAATCATGAAAAATTTAATAAATAGATCAGATTTGAACTTGCCATTTAACCTCAATAATTACTCACATGAGTTGCCTTCTTGATTAAGAAAATACAAAACGATACTTAGAATGAGTTTCAATTAAAAAAAAAAAAAAATGATCTAGTGGCAATCGATAACGGAGTATTTCCCACTTTTTCTAAATAACCAGCAAACCACAAACTCGCAATAAAGATGCAAAAATTATCAAATCAAAATAAATCCTTCACAAACTTAATTGATCATTACGGAATACAACGCAGAAGAAAACAATTTTAAGAAGCTCCATAATTATAAGGCAGAGAGGAAGCATTGTATCAAACTTCATAAATATACTCGAGGTTGAAAAGTGGAGAAAAAAGTTGTCATATTCTAAATTCAAAAATGATTAGATGTTGCTTATTTAAAAAAATAATATTATTTGCTTCTTCTAGAGATAAAAGTTCTATGAATCAAGCTTTGGTCTGCAAAACGAAATATCACACTTCTTTGAGATAATTATAGAAATATTACTTCATAGTGGATTATTCATCATCGAAAAAATAAAAAATCACCAGAGATAAATAAAAGAAGAATACATGATAAACGAAACAGACAGGAAAAATATCCTTATAATTCTCCAACTCATTAAATACCATCACAAGTGAACTAGTTATGCAAATATTGTCCTGGAGTAATCTCTTTTAATTCATAACCATTTTATATATTGACTAATTACGATAATGAATCGATAAAGCAATTATATTGCTGGGTTTTCTAGGTTTAAGGACTTCTCATGATATAAAGAATTGAGAAGAAATGAACGCTATTATTTTTATAACAGTATTATTTGAAATAGAATCACCCCAGGAAGAGATCCAACTTCCTGTGAAACAAAATACATCCACAATCTCTGAGCATCTACTACAAATAAGTATTAGCGTCTCTTCTTATGTCATTTATTATTAAGTACATGTCGCGTAATTTTTATTGTCCTTTACATCTCAACACTGATTGATAATTATTACATTGATTTCTTCCCACTCTTATTACATAAGTCGGTTGATACCATTCCGCCGTTGAATTATAAATACTTCGTTGTGGAATGAAAAAATTGTTAAACTTTGTTATAGATTTCACAAAAAAGTTAATGGAATTTTAGAAAATTCTTGACAAAAATATTGTTGGAATCAGCAACACAAGAGAAGAAATAATTTTTCAAACAAATTAAACTTGATAGTTGTTAGATTAGAATTATTACTCTTACCAGTTATGTGTAATGGGTGGGAAGAAAAATATATAAAAGAGGATGATTTCTTGATATTTTAACAAATATGTTAAGATATGATTTCTCTTCTCTTTTCTGTTTATCTTTGTTACTAGTTACAATTACTTCAAGAATTGTTCAAAATATTGTTATGAAGTCAACAAGTTATAAGTAGAGTGATTATAAGCCAATGTTTTTTACGATAATTATTATAAGTCTTACAAATGTAAATATGTATTCAAAATGATTGGACTGTATATTGTGATTATAACCAAAATTCTGTCTATGGAATTGTTAGTTTTAGAATATTGAATTGATAATATAAATAATCTGACTTATTTAATGATTTCACGGGTATAACTGACATTAAAGATTTGATAATGGTTATGAACTAATATGGCCAGTAATAGTTTCACTCCACATTCGTACACAATTAATCTAGGATACTGTGTAGGGCTGTTTCCCTGACGATGTTTTGAGGCAACAGGAAACAGAAAAAGACGAAAAACACACTCTAGACATGCAGAATTGTCATTTTTGTTTTTTCTGCTAAGAAACATCGCTAAGAAAACGCCCCTTGAAAATAAATTCAATCCTGATTATTTAACTGAACTACACGTTCCCTCAAGTAATTTATCAATTTCATTTAAGAACTGCTTTTCCAGCATACTATTTCTATAATTTATCAAACTATACTATATATTATGGAAAATTTGGAAATTCGAAATTGAGAGAATAACTGTGAACAATTATGTTCAAATATTTCTGATGAAAGTTCTTCACAAAGAGTCAGTCTTGAAGAAAATTAACATATTTGCTTCTATAGAAAATACTTCAACAAAATCACACACTGTGTACTAGTACTAGCAGTACTTAACCGGCCAAGCTTTCTTGATTATTTTTTAAAGCACATTATTTAATTATAAATTCATGTCCGGAATGAGATATATTTTTAAAAATGTGATGCAACTATTACGAAATACGAAAATTGCAAGTTCGTATGGGTTTAAATCCAGAAAACAATAACAATGGACAATACTGTTACACAGTGTATGATTTTGTTGAAAGTGTAAACTGTCCTAGATTCACTGTGCAAATATTTTAAGAGAATTCATAGTTCAAATTCATTGTATTGACATCATCAAATGCTCAAGAAGTCTTTCATAGTCATTTATCAGAGTGTACTACTGTTTTGTTAATACGTAAATATGAGACTGAAATTTGTTATCAAGCTTCAAATTTATATTATAGTATTGCTAGTTTTCGGATTAAGTGTCTTACTATTCAAAATTTAGATAAATTCTTGGTTTTCGTTAATTTTTTTTTTTGAAAATGTTAGGTAGTTTTTTAATTGTTACAAGTATCATTATGATGATGTGATTGTTTATTATTGACAATGTTGAGATTAGATTAAGAACAATAAAAACATGACCTGGTGGAATGTTTGGGTCACTCGGCGAGTAAATTCATACTTTTGGCAAAGGAAAATTCAAAAATTATATAAATTTATTGGTTCTGTACTCGAAAATTTTCAAACGCATTTGGCTCAGGCGTTAAATATAGATCAATTTTGGCTGTATGATCACAATTTTTATGGATAATAATGATTTGGCTAAACGATTTTTCATTTATTTGGCTATCACGATTTTTGGCATTAAAATTATTCAAAATTTGAATATGTGTTGCTGTTCTTATTTTTCCGATTCCTCCTCTTCATTCCTTTCGTTCCAAATAAAATTGTCTCATTAATAATGATGAGGAAGAATCATTCCCATAATTTTACCAAATATAGATTATTGTTCTATTTTATCAATGTGATGGATTTACAATAATGCTATAACATTTATTCAACTTCGACATAGGCCTACCTGTTCTGAGAACAAAGGGTATTCATTTTAAAAAATTTAGAAAGCTTGTAATGACATTTTTTGATGTCCTGTATTTGTGTGAACTATTGCGGATTATTTTCTAGTACATTTTAATAACTTGATAACTGCGCAAATCTTTTCAACTAAATAATTTTTCAAGCTTTCAAGTCAAAACATGAACATGAAGAATGTGAATAGTGAATCGTGTTCGTGAATAGTGAAAGATAAGTTCAACCTTTTTCTTGCACTTAAGCCGAATGGACATGATAAGGTATATAGGTATATAAGGTATATATGATAAGGTATATAGAGTAGAAGGTATAATTGATATTTCGCACGCTATCTATCACAAGGTATCCAAGGATCCACACATGAAAGTCATAAGTACAATAACCAATCCTTACCTAGATATTGTAAAGAATGACTCACTCAAATCTAACATTACTTTATTATTACTGTTATAATTATCAATAATGAGCAATATTATTATTACTCTTGTTGTTGTTTTTATTGTCAGTAGTATAATAGTATTGTACCTATACAGAGTGTTTCGGAACTCTCTACCAATACTTCTAGGCAGTGTTTCTGAACCACTAAAAAAAGTGAATTTCGTAATAAAATTTTTCTAAAGTCCTCAGTTACTCACACAGCCGCCATTTTGTTTTATTCACGCATTATTTCTCTATTCGAAAACCATTTTTGGTATAATTTTGAAATTTTGCATACAGCTTTATAACAATTAAAACAGTCTAAAAAAATTTAATCAAAATTTTCCGACATCAAAAAACATAAAGGCGGTCATTTAAAATCTTTGAACAGGATCAAATTAATAATGGCTAATGGAATCAGAAAATGACTGGAATAACTTTTTCAAATTCAAATTCATTTATTGGCCATATTCACACAAAATATCAACAAAGAAGCAAAACAAAGAACATACATACTTAAAGTTAATAACAAATCCAAAAACAACTATTTATACATGCAATACGGCACTACTGGCAGAAGTAGGACTTGATCGCCAGCAGTGAGCTCAAAATTTAGGTAAGTTCAGAAAAGCAAGAAAGTGAAAAAATAAGAAAGAAAATTCAGGAAAGGAAAGGAGACATGTTATTAAGAATACATCAAACTATTTTGTAGTAAATGTTAGTTTTTATCCATTCATCTATTTCAGTGCTGAGCTTCTTAGTAAATCTATTATTTATGAAGTGACTGGGGACTATATTGGCAAGGTACTCCATGTAATATGTGAATTGGTGTTTATTTATAGTTAATCTGGTGAATGATCTATTATAAACATTAAATGCAGATGGACGTATATTGTGTAAGTTAGTATTTACTGTGAGAAGATCTTTATTTTTATTAATAAGAGTGATAATTTTTTTAGCAAAGACCTGTCTAAGCGTAGGAACTTTAAATTCAACAAATAGACATTTGCTGGGATATAATCTGGGTCTTCTTAAAGCTGCTCTAATCAAATGTTTCTGTAAAGTGAATATCTTATTGAAATGTGTGTCAAAGGTGCCCCCCCACAACTCTATCCCATATTCAAACAAAGATTGGCCATAGGCATGATATATGGTTCTTATAATTTTGATGTCATTTAACCTATTAATTTTATAAAATATGTAGATAAGATACTTTAATTTAGATATTAGATGCTGTAGATGAAAATTCCATTTTAAGTTACTATCAACCATTAATCCCAGATATTTTAGAAAGTGAACTTTTTCTATAGTTTGACAGAGACAATTGTTTTGGTTTCTAGGAGTATCAATATCATGGTTGTGTATTTTTATGTATAAGCCAGGTGGAGGTTCACCACTTATGGTAGGAGAAAATGCAATAAATTTTGTCTTAAGCATGTTTAAAGTGAGCATGTGATTGTCAAACCAAGACTTAGCCATGGCCAATCCTTCATTAGCATTGTCATATGCCTCATTCCATGATTCACCTGTGAATATCAACACAGTATCATCAGCAAATGATATTTTGGTGCAATTTGGAATATCTATCTTGAGTAAATCATTTAAATAAATAAGAAATAATAAGGGAGATAAAACGGTACCTTGGGGGAGGCCAAAATTTGTTAAGTTTCTAGTATCAATTTTATTATTTAAGGACATAGTTTGTATTCTATCATCTAGGTAGTTGGTGATTAATTGTTTAGCTATTCCTCGAATACCACACCCCTCAAGCTTATCTATTAATGATGCATGAGGTATTGTATCGAAAGCCTTGGCCAGGTCCAAGAAAATGGCCAAGGTTTTAATGTTATTATTGAAATTATTACTAACTAGATTAGTAAGTAACATAAGAGCATCCTTAGTCGATTTGCCAGACTGAAAACCAAACTGATTTTCGGAAATGAATTTATTTTTTATTAGAAAGTGTGTTAACCTTTTTTTCAAAATTCTTTCTATTATTTTTGCAAAATTACTAAGTAGGCTAATAGGTCTATAATTTTTGGGGTTATACTTATCACCTGCTTTGTGAATAATTTTTATTTTAGCTATTTTAAAACGTTTTGGGAAGTACCCTTCACTGAAGCATTTATTTATTATTATTTTTAGTGGTTCAACAATGTAAGGAGCTATTTGTTTAAGGCAATGACCAGTGAATTTATCCTCACCTGGAGCAGCATTACTCTTCAGTTCACGTATAGCATTAGAAATTTCCATATTACTTGTAGGATGTAGAAAAAAGCTACTAACTGGAGCAGTATTTGGAGGCTGTGGGATGACTACATTATTATTTATATTATTATTCAAGATATTAGCATAATTTTTTCCAACATTAACAAAATAATTATTGAATATTCCTGCATCGAGATCTGGTTCTGTCCTAGACTTTTTATTTATATCTAAAATTTCTCTGATGTTTTCCCATGTCTTTTTAGTATTACCCCTATTTAAGTTGAATTTATTATTGAAATATTCAATTTTCGCATTTTTGACAATATTATTTAATGTATTTCTATAGTTTTTATATTCTTCTTTTAGTGTCATATTATGAGGTTGCTTTTTTAATTTTCTAGCAATTTTATCTCTTTTATGCATTGCACTTACCATGCTTGGATATTTAGATATTTCTATTGCAAATCTAAGGGTACCTAATTTTTTAAGATTGGCCAACAATTAACAGAGATATGCTACTTTTTAGGGTGTGCGGTGGTTGGAAGCAGGTTGCAGTTTTATGAACAAACAAGGAATAACTTACAAACAAAGAATAAAATAAAAGTTTATTTACCATAGATTTTCAATGTAAGCAACGTCCACGAGACACATACGAAGTTATTTGTTGAATATTCAGGAACCATGCTTTCTAGTTAAATAATAAATAACCATGAGAATGAAAGCCTTGCAATGAAGCCTTGCAGTTCAAAGAAGGTGCTCGAAATGTTCCAACCACCGCACACCCTAAAAAGTAGCATATCTATGTTAATTGTTGGCCAATCTTGAAAAATTAGTTATCGTTAGATTTGCAATACATATCTAAAAATCGTTATTCCAGTAAAATTTTGATACCATTAGCCATTATTAATTTAATCCTGTTCAAAAATTTTAAATGGCCGCCATTTTCTTTTTTAATGTCGGAAAATTTTAATTAATTTTTTTTAGATTGTTTTAATTGTTATAAAGCAGTATGCAAAATTTCAAAATTATACCTTCAATGGTGTTTGAATAAAGAAGTAATGCATGAATAAAACAAAATGGCGGCTGTGTAAGTAACTGGGGATGTTAAAAAATTTTTTTCACAATATTTACTTTTTTTAGTGGTCCAGAAACACTGCCTTGAAGTATTGGTAGAGAGTTCCGAAACACTCTGTATATTAGGTTATTGACAATGGAAAGATTATCACATTGATAAGTGATGTAAAAAGGATACTATTTTTGGAGTTCAATGTAACTAACGTCCACGAGACACATACGAAGTTATGTGTTGAATATTCAGGAACCCTGCTTTCTAGTTAATGAGACATAAATTCCACGCTAAATCTTCTGAACAAGTCCTCCTGCAGCGCTTCAGCTGGAAGTAAACTTATCAATCAAAGTCTATGATCCGATTAGAAGTAGCGTTTTATTTCGTCGAGTATAATTATTCTTTGGGATGCTATGAATTTCAAATTGGGTTTCCGTGAAAGGCAAGGAACAGTTCCCTAATTCGATTGCCTAGTAGAGATGAGATTCAAAGTAGGCATAATAGGCTCCGAAAGTGAAGTTTACTCTCCTATGACAGCATCAACACTATGCTCTGCTCGTTGAATAAAGGATGCAAAACTCATTTCCTCCAACTCGAAGCTGCTGTCTACAAAGAGCGCTTCATCACCACAACCGACTTCTCTTATCGAAATGTTTTCTAAGCTTCATATTAAGCAGCCATCTCAAGGATGAATATTTAAAAAAATAATTGTATTTATATTCTTATAGTATACCTTCTCATTGTATTCAATTGGTGATAGTGAGCTTTTCCGGTTGAATTGCAGTCAGAATCGAGTCCAGTTTCAATAGTCGAGAAGGAAGTTTTTATTTTGTAAGTGGATACTTTCATTCAGATTTGCCAACAGGCAGTATAATGACATTTTCTGGGGAAATGAAGGTTGATTTCTAATGAACAAAAGCTTATTTCAAGACGGGAGTAAACAAAAAGGATATAATAATATCTTGCCTGATTTTGTTTGGAATATTAACTTTTAAGTGAATTCTACGACTTGCAATCAAATTTTCATTAAGAATAAGTAGAATTTTATTTTTGCAGGCTTTCTAATCTTCATTTAATTTATCTTTGTTTTTCGCTAAAATTTTCACAACTTTTCAAACAGCATTTCTAAGAACATCAATCAAATCAGGATGAGGGACAAACTTAGTGTTTTTATAGGTAATACACCTGTTTGGTGTTCTCCAAAAAAGTTCCTGGATTTCTTGTTCCATGACGAACTGTGTTGTTAATACTAACTTTTTAAGTGAATTCTACGACTTGCAGTCAAATTTTCATTAAGAATAAGTAGAATTTACTCACTCTGTAGGCCAAACGTTTTCGAATCTTTGAGATCCATTTTCAGAGGCCTACAAAGAGGCCTTGGGATCTCAAAGATTCGAAAACGTTCGGCCTACAGAGTGAGTAAATTCTAGATCCAAAGGCCTCTTTGTAAGCCTCTGAAAATGGATCTCAAAGATTCGATAACGTTTGGCCTACAGAGTGAGTAAATTCTACTTATTCTTAATGAAAATTTGACTGCAAGTCGTAGAATTCACTTAAAAAGTTAATATTAACAACACAGTTCGTCATGGAACAAGAAATCCAGGAACCTTTCTGGAGAACACCAAACAGGTGTATTACCCAGTGGCGTAACGTACACCCCCGCAGACCCCGCGGCGCGGGGGGGCCCGAGCTATAAGGGGGCCCGGAATGAAAATATTTTTTTTCAAGAAATGGCCCGTGCTAAGACTGATATATATGTTTTTTTTTCAAAAGAAATAAAACTGAATTACTGAAGGAAGTAGAATGAATTGGCTAATTATTGTCAGGTCAATGTTTATTGTTTACTTTATCAATTCGCAAATAGCTTTAGTGAAGGAATTCAGAAGCAGGATGTTGTGTCTTCAGGAAATGGAAATGGAGACATACCGAGGACAAAACACTCTTCAAACAAACTTATCTAGACTGTTACAAATCATGTCTCCAAAGTGCAAATATTAGAGGAAATTAATATTATTTTCCCATCGAATTCCTCAATGTACCGTATATTAGCATATATTGTGATGTAATGGAAAGTGGGGGGGTTGTGTAGAAATAAAGTCAATATTTTTCTTCATACAGTATTTTGAATTCAGTCTCTTTTGAATCGTCCAGTTAGATGCATTTAGCCCTACACCTGTCCGATAAATTGGCGTAGAGTAAACCGTTGAGTTCGTGATCGTGAGTTTATTATTTGGAGTGCCATTTTTTTTTTCATTGCTATTCTATTTTTCAACATGCTGCGTTTATGGTATTGTGATGTTGTACAGTCATGTTTTAGTTATTTCTATTTTTTATCGACTAGTACATTTTTAAACAATGTTCAGAAGGAATATTTATGCCCTTGATATATCGGATAAATTACGTGATTATTGTACAGAATAAGTATATAAACAATAGTTTTGGTTCAATTGTTTCAGTTTTCCTAACACAGTTGAATTTTTTTTCTTATAATAGGATCAAGTACTGTATAAGTAGTTTACGTTTTCTCTCTTCTGCCTCTGAATAAATTTCTTAAATTTTTTCTCTTTTCCTGACTTAGTAATTTCGCGGTAATTTAGATAAAATGCCCTTTTTATCAAATTTTAACCTGTGTCCGTGTCTGCAAACGAGGCGAATTCTGAGAGAACACATTTTCTGGGAAAAGGAGCGAAGGTGCTAACAAGGAGGATGTGAATGTGGATCCTATGGAAGACATGAATTTCAAGGTTTCTAGGTTTCAAGATTAATTATTTATCTGTGATGTTTTCAATGATGAAATACTTAATGAACAATCTAATATTAAAACTGACACTGTATTTCACTTTTATATACTGTATTGTTTTACTCACTTATATTGAAGATGCTTGAGGGATGCATTTCACTTCTGAAAAGTGACAAAGGCTAACGAAGCTTTTTTTCAGAAGTGTAATGCATCCCTCAAGCATCTCCAATATAAGTGAGTAAATCAATATATAAAAGTGAAATACAGTGTCAGTTTTTATATTAGATAATTATTTATAACATAATCAACACTCTACTATTTTCATCTTTCAGGAGCCCGTAGGCTACAGACAGCCAAAATCATTAGACTAGCCCCCCTTGAAACATGATTGAATTTTTAAATTTAATAGATAAAAAGGTGTTTTGCTCTTACATAATTATAACTGCCCAAAAAAAAAATCATGCAAGTTTTTATGGGAGGGGAGACAATGGCGAGGGGCCCGGAATATTTATATTTATTTGATTTTGAGGAGAGGTGCCCGGAAAATCGGTTGCGGGGTGGCCCAATTGGAAAACGTTACGCCACTGGTATTACCTATAAAAACACTAAGTTTGTCCCTCATCCTGATTTGATTGATGTGCTTAGAAATGCTGTTTGAAAAGTTGTGAAAATTTTAGCAAAACACAAAGATAAATTAAATGAAGATTAGAAAGCCTGCAAAAATAAAATCAATTCTTAAACGGATGAGTTAAAAATGAGCTCCTGTGAAAAAACCCCTTAGAACCTTGTGCTATAAGGCAAGGCAAAAAGTTTTTTTGCAGATGACTGTCTCAGGAGCCCAAAGTTTTTTTTTCGGTAATGAGGTGAATGATGGTTCAAGAATGCTAGGCATAGAACGGGAATCGAGCCAGTGACCGTCAAGATAGCGCATGTTAACATGTGATTAATGTCATAATATTATGATTTCAACATGTTTTATGCTCCATAATTATTATTGGTCGATAGTTGAATTTGTTGTTTCACGAAATTGATGTAATTTGAAAATTCTATTTACAGTAAAAATACTGATTTTCTTATGCGATTCCCATTCTAATAAGTCAAGCTCTTCAACTTATAAATCACACCTTCAAAAGCATTTTATTTTAAAATCTCATAATATTGTGATGTTTCAATATCACCTTAGTAATTTATCTCATCATTTACACCAAGTTCAATTCTGAATGAATTTTTCTGGATGCTGGAAACAATGAATCGTAAATTCTATCAAGCCACGCATTTTCACCTGGGGTTTTCTCGTCACTCCATTACATACTAAAATTATAATCGGAACTTTTCTAACGCCATGTCAATCTCTCATTAACGAGACACAATCGACTTTCGTTCAAATACATATGAGCTCAAATGAGTTATTTGCAAGATCAGAAAGCTCTTAGCGTCTTGTTGTACGAAGGTGAAGGTGAAAAACTGTCATTGCCTTTGGAAATAAACCAACCGTATTTTTCCGTATTTTGAGTCATATAATCACAGTTGCAGTATAAAAACCACAAGCCAAATAGAGTTCAGTCAATTCCTACTATCAGTGATCTCATAGACTTCTATAGAAATCTTGAATCATGAGAATGATGGACAATCCTTGGGATGTGATACTCAAAACTAGGATAATTCTCATGTCATGCTCAACAAAATAAATGATTGATCTAGGCCCATACTTTCAAAATCCTGAAGGCGTCTAAAATGGGCTTTAGAGTCTACCCTGAATGAGCTTTCTCAAGTTTCTACTGGGTTGCAAGGCTTTGAATTTGTTGTCGTGGCAGCGTCTCAAGATTCTGCACGCCTGCCTCAGTTCTAGTGGAAGTTATTCAAATGCAGCTCACTCTTGTGAAACGAAGCGTCGACCAGAAGAGAAATCGCAGGAAGCTTAGTGCATATCTTTGGGTATTGATAAATGAAGTGTGATAAACCATTCGCAAGGTAGACAAGAAGGAGAGAGCAAGGAAAGCATCCATCCAGAGCCAGCGCGTTCCAGACATGAAGAGGAGTCGGCCAAGACGCCACTGTGTCCTTGATGATGGATGAACAGTCTAACAAAACAGACACACCAGTCATGTCCCTTCTTACCTCTAAGAAGCAATTTGCTCCATCGTCCCCGATTCCTTTGAGTAGCAGCTGCAAACTGTATTTCGTCTTCTATTTCATAGGTAAATAACGTAATTTATCAAGCCATCAAGCCCACAAGTGGGGTTTCAACTGCTTGACGGCATATGAAGCACAGTAAATATTGTTACGGTATAAATCACACAAAGTTGAGAATGTATTCAGAGAGGACCACTTAAAAATCACATTCCTTGGCAGTCACAAAGGCAAAAAAGTCTAAATAAATTTTTTTGGATAACGCATTATATTATTTGTTCTCTTGGACAAAAAAAAAATAAAAAATATTATATTTCTTGGACTGCGAAAAAAAAATTAACAGGAAAGATGAAGTGGAAAAACCTTATAATGCAACCAATTTTGAGAAATTTTTTCAACTTCTATGAAAACATACTAAGAAGGCCTAATTCAAACCTATAACACTAAATGCAGCATAAAACTAACATAAATATTAGTACTGTAGTATGAGTGCTATACTAGTAGTAGTATTAGTATTATACTAGTACTATTATACAATTACATTGTAATATTAGTTCTTACTTACTTCAATAACGATGGCAAGTATATAGTTTGTTGTAAAGCTATTTTCAAAGCACAAAATCACATTTTACAAGTGACATTAACATAAAATGTTTCAGTAGCTACAATTATAAGCTAGTATGTGAATTACTAATAAAGCTAGTATGTGAATTACTAATAGAGCTAGTATGTGAATTACTAATAAAACTAGTATGTGAATTACTAATAGAGCTAGTATGTGAATTATTGTCAAGTAACAAGCCCCAGATGTGGAAGAAAATGTTCTTTTGTAACTGACTTCCTTGATATCAGAATAAGAGACAAATACTTATGACACTGCAAAGCCCCAAGAATGTATTTCTGAAGGGAGAAGCAAAGCGATAAATTATAGCTGAGATGAAGTGAAAAGCTGGATTATAAAATAATAAACTGGAGACTGTCTCTGTGATGGCAATAAATAAATACGTTTTGGTGGCTGAATGTGCCGTGTGGTATTGGAGTAGTGGGGAAGGAAAGCTCTTCTTGAACTTGCTGGACACATACATGATCGAGTACTGTGCAGCGCAAGCATAAAATATTGCCGTAAAAAGTGGTCGGAGTCGTTTTAGGAGGAAGTCCCATCGCCCCCATAAATTGCGGTTGGTTCGGAAGCACCCAAAAAACTGGCTCAGAAACCAAAGTCCTCAAATTATTTATGGTCGAAGAAGAAAGCTGCATACAGCTCTTCTACAACCTTCTTCTTCTCTCCCTGGCTTGAAAGTAATTTCCAATGGTGGTTGAGTGGAGAAAACCACAACGATGACGCCAGTCCCACCAGGCGAGCATTAAAATCCCGGAAAATTGTTATTTATTCTCAAAGCCAAAACAAAAGTGGTTCAGCTTTTTGTACGCCCATAATATAAATTTTGGTCGATCCCTTCTTTCCTCTAGAGTCCAAAGCTTCGTTTCGAATAATCACCGACCTATTCTATTCTCCACCCAGGACAATTTCAGATGGAACAAAGTTCGCAATTGCTGTTACTATAATATTCAATTCACATCTGGACTAGCACCTGTTTAAACCTTTCATAATATATTATATCATTCATTTATTCATTTCAATGGAGAGCAGCAGGTTCCCCCAAACATTTCTCCTCTACAAAAATGATATTACGGGGTACAGAATATAACAACAGTAAGAGAAAAAGAGAAGGCTGTAACGTATTTTCAGAATAATTCGAAATAAAAAGGGAGAAAAAATACATTTTCCTTGTTTAATGATCACCACAATCCCCACCTTCTAAGAGTGAGACTTTTGGGAAATTACATTTTCGGTGAAATTCATTCTGATAATTGAACAGTCTTGAAACTATATCGAAAAAATATTGTGATCTTAAGATACATGAGAATGGAATTATTCAAGGAGAGATTGAACAATTCTTATTATCATACTTAAAGTTGAACTTTAAAAACTCTTGAACTTTTTAAAATAACGTAAAAATAATTTATATATTCCATAATTAATGAGAAACGAGAATATTCATAGTTAATACAATAGTTTACCTCAATTTCTGAGCTATGTAACTTATTATTTGATGATACTTTCGGTGAGAGAAGATTTCACATTCCTAACTTGAAGCGTTCAATATAAATGGTTTGTACTTTGACCTGTAAAAAGTGCATCATAACTTCACGGACGCATTGCATTTTAATTGCATCAGGGACATCAACATAATTATGGGATGTCACACTGGAGTACGAGTCTACGAGTACTAAGGCTAATGAGGTGATGCTACTCAATAAGATGTTCTTGACTAGGCGTCAATAAGACGCCTATCAAGAAATGAGTCCTCTTCTAGTATAAATATTCTCACCCCACTCAGAGATCCTTACATTTTATTTCTGATGAGCGGGTTAAACACATAATTCGTTTTTAAAATTAACATCATTCAAAAATTAAAGTGTTGATTCGTTTAATTTAAATGATTCAGGGTGTTATTATCATTCTTGGTTTATGCTCAATTCGCCTATTCCTTGTTCAAGTTAAAATAAGTTTAAACTCAGCTCTGTATTATTAATACAGTTTCACAAGCTGTTTAGTTTAAACTAAGGTTTAAACGCAATGCAAGTTAAACTCGGTTTAACGATTTATGTTGGCAATAGTGCCAATGTTATCTGGTCATATTTATGATCAGATGTGAAAATATTATGTAATGTTATATTTGTCTCTTTAACTTGTATGTTTTGATCCAAAAATAGGTGAATAGGTAAGTTTTCTGTTCCGTTGTGTATTGTTAATAATTGACATTATCACAAATCGTTCGAAAAATCTAGCCATCATGATGAGTAATAAATTTAAGTAGTTGATTTTTCCCTCTAATGTTTTGAACCTAATCTAGCCTGTATGAATTTTATAAAATAATTCCAAGTAATAAATATTATTTCTCCACTGTTCTTCATAAAACCGTGATTTCATTGGTAACAATTCTATTTCATGAACTCCGTTGTAAAACTTAACTCTGTGATTTGACATCATGTAACTTTTTATGTGATTGAATAGTTATGATGCTCTTAATTCGTTTGATACATTTGAATTGATTTCTTATCCATTAGTATTTATCGGTAATAGTTTATTATTTGAATTTAATGATTGGATTTACAGCAGCCTTATTCCATTCCATCATGAAAATCGTATAGACTCTCGGATTAAGTTAACTTGGGAGTTTAAACCACCAAAATCGGTCGTTCAAACTTTGTTTGCGGTTTAAACTAAGACCAATAATATTATCCAAAATTTAAACTTTAGCTTAAACCAAGTTTTATTTAAACTAAGTTTCAATTTCAATTAAAAATATAGCCCTAATTTTCTTTTCTGTTGTAATTTGTTTTTTTTTATTAAGAAAAATAAATTTAATTTCAATCTATTATTGTTTCAACACTTGATTGTACGAATCAATGATAATTAGGCGAGCCGCTTAGCGCAGTTGGTTGGGGTATCGCAACTTCAGCTTGCTGTCGTTCAAGCGGTCTTTAAGCGGTCGTTTAAGCGGTTCGAATCCCACTCCACCGTCAGGCATTTATGTGTAATCATTCACCTCATTACCCACGCACAAGTCTCGGAATCATGTGGGCATCATCAGCAATAAAAAAATACAGTCTCAAAAATCTATTTGAAAATACAGAAGGCTGCTCCAATTCAGTTAAAACTCAATTTAAAGTTAAAACATTTTTCTTTCTTTCATTTAGGAAACGTTCAAATGAAGAATTGAGTTTAATTATTCTGATAAAGATTACTGATGTAAGTACAAACTGTTCTGCTTAATCGAAAGAAGTCTCCAACCGTCTCTAACACAATAAAAGTCTCGTTTTTCACTAAGTAGTCCATTGGGAAGAGTTTAATAGGTTTTGCGAGTTAATAGCCGTAGAGGTTGGAGCTGAGCAGGCCGGTTTCGAGTGGAGATAACATCATAACGATGATTAACCTTTTAAAAGGGTCGCATAAAAAAGAGATAAACGGCGTAAATGGAATAAACGGTCACTTTTTGAACGGCCCTCGAGATAAGCAACACTGGCCGAAAGAGAGAGGGAGAATAGCTAATTCGAATAAACCGAGCGTGAAACGGTCAACGCTGCTGCTGCTGCTGCTGTTGCGGTGAGGGAGCCGTGACGCAGCGGAGACGCCGTTGCTCCACTCTGCTTTGCTGTGTGTGTACTCTACTCAACAAAAGAGGGGAGTTAGCGAATTGTTTTGGAAATGTTTTAAATCGAGAACGACCTGATTTCACACGACAGCGCTCCCTTAACGCGCTTGATGGTTGGGAAAATTGGCGTATTATCTTTAAACGCCAAGGACGTTTAACACGCGGACCCAGGACAAATACTTCTGACGCCTCATCAGCGTTGCGAAAACGTCATTGCTTGGAAAACGCTCTCATCAGACAAGGAATTCAACTTTATGTCTTGTAGCCCGAAAACCTGTCGATGAGCCGGAATAACTTGTCGATGCTCACTCGTGCACTCACTTGTGGTGAGTGTGAGGCGTGCTGAGGTCTAAATTTGAAGCTGACTTAAAGCAGAGCCGACGCTCATCGCAAGCGAGCGCCCCTAATCCGATTCGATTAACAAAACTCCCATCGATTAATAAACTAACAGACTAAATCAATCCTCAAACTAATCCTGACAGCGAGCTACAGATCGTCACTCTCACAATATCTCACTTCCCCCCCCCCCCTCGCATACACCATCTATCCATTTCCTCTCTTTCTTCGTCATTGCTTCTTCCTCTTCCTCTTGCCAACCTTATTTGGCGCCAACTTTACTTTTAGCAGCGCCGCTGATGGAAACGTCATCGCATGGAAGGAAATTGAGAAGCATCTTGGATCCGCGCGCAGACTTAAATCGACTTTGCTAGACTATTTCATCCTGGAAACTAACTTTCGAAACGGCTGTTCTTCGGCAAAATTGCCAGCCAGATACTGCTCTCGCTATTCTCAAAACAGCCAGAGATTGCGCTCATCGCGATAAATTATTCAAACTTGAGAACCCATCATCTGCATGCATATGAAATTGAACATTTGCCACGAATATTTAATAATGATCAGACCAGACAGCGACGATTTGAAATAGCATAGAACCCTTATTCTTCAATTTTCAATTCGATATATTGATTTCCAAATGAGATGAATATCTATTGATTAACTATTTATTCGCAATTAAGTTTCAAAGTTAGTAGCCTAGAATAACAACCCAAAGATGGAAATTGTCATATTCATTTGGTTTGGCCATGTTTTAAATCGAGAACGATCTCTCAACTTACAAGACACAAATCTAGTTTCTACCCATCACCTTAAAACTGAGCACTGCTTCGCAAACTCTGGCAAAATGGTCACTGGCATCTTTGATTCATCATCACTGGGAACTAACAGCCATCGCGATCACCACCCAAAAATATTTATAAATAATGAGAAGCAAGTATTCTTAAGTGTTTTAATTCTTAGTCAGCAAAGCATAATGTATTGTAGCTCCTACCTTCTTGACGAAATTGAAATTTAACTTCTGACGATTTTCTTGATGTTACCAGTGCTTCAAATATAAGGTCTAAGTTTAACAATTATTGTAATAATCAAATGTTTCTTCTGATGCGATATTCTATTCCTCAATGTAATAGATTGTAACCTTTGTTTAAATCACAGAATATTTTGTCGGTTATATCTATTCTGATCACTAAAACTTGAGAAACTTGAAATAGGTATTAAAGGAAATAATGACATACCAAAAAAGCCTTAAGAAAATCATAGCTATAAAAATAGAATAAAAAAAATCGAATTAATAAATAAATAAAATAGCATAGGATAAATCATGAATCTCACTCAATTTATACAGCAGTACCAGTAGTGTATGTCATAATATTATCTTCAACCTATATTACAGCGGCAATAATGGAACAAGTTATATAAATTTGTTTGCTCAGTGGATAGAAGTAATAATTATCATTATTAATCTAATGCATACATTTTTTACCAAATAGTATGATTGTATAACTTTGGATTCTTCCAAGAATCCGCAATCTCGGAAAAACACTCTCTTACAAACAATTGATGAAAAATTATTTTAAAATTACAGACCCATCAGGTTTCGAGTCCCTGTGTAGTATTTATTTATTTCATTTTATTTATTTAACTAACATAAAGTCAATGTGAACACAACAGGCTATTGCCTAAAACTGCTTTCCACAAAATTTCAAAGTAGAATAAAAATCTTAGGTTAGGGCTATTGGGCCTCAGATGTGTTAGTGAATGACAAGATACGAAGAGGATACTCAGTCAGTTGGTTTTCATAGACCGCCCAAGCCACTTGACCACCCACAATCATACACTGCGTCTCCATCGATGCAGCACGTATGGAGCTGGAGATTTCAGCGCCAGCGGGGAAGGAAATTTGAATGACGAGGCTCCACCCAACTGAAATTAAAAGTATAAAGTTCAACTACAGATCTACACAATTTTCAAGTTTTATTTGTCGACAGGCAAAAATGATTTTTCATTTAGGAAGAACCTGAATGTCTCAGTTGTTTTGTTAAGAAAGTGGGGCTCTATTTTTTCAGGAAATTTACTTTCCGAAGATGATTACTTAGGTTAGTAGCCTACTCAGTTGAATCCACTCATGAAATAAACTACATTATAGAAAAGCCTTCATTCTTATACAATAAAAAGACTCAAAATCTGTACGTGATTTCCAAAAACTCAAGATGTTTCAATTTCAATTCTTTATCTATTTTTTTTCTCTCTGAAACACCCACTTTAGGTGACTCACCTCACTTTTCACAAGGGCTCTGGAGGAATTGTTTTTTCTTCAGACTGATAAACTAGAAAAATGGGCTTGAAAATAGCCGTTAGGGAAGTGATAGCCGTGAGCCGTAGCTGGCATCTGTTCAATCAGATAGAGATAACCTGCGTTCTCCTTGGGCACTCTTTGTAAGGGTGACCGATTAGATTGGCAAGCAAAAAAGACACTGTTCTCTGCTGTAAAATCACTTCCCGGTGGTTCGGAACCCACCTGAAACTAGGTCCAACTCATCAATCGCCATCACTCAACTCATTACCCATGCACAGGTCTCAGACCTATGAGGGCTTCATCCTCAAAAAAATTGTCAGTCCAAGATAAAATAATTATCTGAGAGTATCAGCTAATGAAGAAAGAAAAAATTCAGTTTTCATTGTGGAGACTACATAGTCTCCACATGTCTTATATAAGGGAGTATCCGATAAAATAATAATGGAAACAATCTGAGTGGTGAAATTTCCAATAGAATAAAAGATGCAAAAAAGGAATACTTCCATTCCAAGAGCATTTACTCATCAAACCTGGTCTCCCGAAATATTGAAGTGAGACTCTGTAGAACCAATTGCCAATTATTCGACCAGTTATACCATTTATGGGTGCGAAGCTTGGACTCTGATTATTATGACAGACATAAGAGCTCTCCGAGTTTTTGAGAGTATAATAGTCCGAAGGACCATAACTTCTGAAGGATGGACCGTTCGAAGTAATGAAGAGATAGATGCCGTACTCCATAGGGAAGATATTTTAGGCTGGCTTTATAGAATCACAACTTATGCGCTGTCTTGGACTTGTTGAGAGTGATGAGTAGTGAGGAAACTACCAAAAGCCTTAATAAAAGGAAGAATTAAGGGAACTAGAGGGAAGAAGAGAGAGACTGAGGATGAGGATGAGATGAGGATGTGGGGCTGCTGGATCTTCAAGTGATTGTGGTAAGAAGGGCTCGTGGGCCATAGGGTCCGATGGAGAGGAATTGTCACGGAAGCCAAAGTTCACATTAGACTGTGAAAGAAGCTGCAGAAAGTAGATGAAAAAAGAAGAAGAAGAAGTACAACTCCAAACTCTCTTTCTCTCCGTTGTTGCCTTTCTCCTCTTTATTGATAGAACACTTATTTCTAGCTTAAGATTTTCTTGCATGGAATCTTCAATTTTCAGTTTTCAGATGTAATATTTTTTTAATGCATTTGAATCAAATTGAATTTATTTGAACTAGTCATGGTACTTTTGTCTTCATGTCTTGGAAAAAGTCTAATACAGTAGGCCGACTTGTTTATTGAGGCAATTTTTATTCATTCTAAAGCTGAATTTTCCCATAGTTTATTTAAGATTCAATACTTCTAAATTTCGGTCCCAACATTTTCGCTGAGTTTTCCCTTTCTTTCCCTTCTAAGTTATTCAGCATTTATTCAACAGCTTGTGCTTCTGCAGAATAAAGGATTAAAACTTCATAAATCTTGAGGCTATCGAGTCTCATAGTATTCAGAGTTCAAATGAACTTCCGATCAACTAGAAGTCCATTTTCATTTTCATTGCTTGTATCCTAAATGTAATGAATTTGTCTTCAGAATTTTATCTTATCCTTACATCTTATCTTATCTTATCTTCACAATACGACGAATCGCCGAAGACATAATAACATCCACAACCACCTGATGATGAGGGTTGAAACCGGAAGTGAATACAATAATTATTGGATACCAAAACGCAGGTATTTAAACCTTTATTTATCTTATCCATTTACCAGGTGGCCCAATCGTCATTATTATCTGACTCTTCTTTATTATTATCAGGGGGGCCCACAGGGGGGCTATGACGCAGACTGCGTCTTTGTAATTCTTGGGGGGGGGTTCCAAAAAAAGTTTGGGGGGGGGGGGTGGTAAAGTTGATTGAAACTGTGTTTAACGGTTTAACATTCAAAAATATATCACGAAGTCACCAGAAAGAATGTCAATTAATGACAATAGATTTATAATTATTATTATACTATTGAATATGATTTAGCTAAAATATTAATGTTTAGGACTTGTGCAGGACGTTATTATTCAAGCTTAGCGAGATGTAAGAGCTAGGAGAGAGGGGCACGGAGTGGCGCCACTACAGTGATAGATTTCATTGATATATCTTTTTTACCTTCACAAAAAAAATGTTACCTATGTAAAGAATCTCAAGAATATACATACATTTCGTATACTATCGACTGGGTTTGAATTTTTTCAATACCTATATAAATCTTCTTTTAGTTTTAGAAAGAATACGGGGGCTTATTTTTCGCATTTTTTGCGGGGGGCTGGTGCTAAATTAATGGCGTGCGTCATGATGCTTGGGGGTGGTGGGCACCCCTTTTATTATTATATGATTAGTATTAGGCCTAGTATTAGTATCAGTAATAATAATAATAATAATGATAATAATAATAATAATATTATTATTATATAATATTATAATAATAATAATATTATTATTATTATTGAATGAGCGAAGCGAGTTCTTCCTTTTGACTTGAGGCTCGAGGCGTTGTGTGTTTGTTTGCATGTTCCACGATAACTTTCGAACGTCTTTATCAATCAACTTCAAGTTTGAAACACAGATTCTTGGTACAGTATCTTTAGACAGGTCAAGTTCGTTGGCCAATAAAATTAACCGACTCATTCATCCTTTTTGAAGCGAAATAAAAGGACAATAGAATCTCAGCCCTTCATTAATATATCTCTACATAACTATAATATATATAAAATAGTTGTTTTCACCATTTATGGAATTCTCAATAGATTTCAAAATATATTTGAGTTATCATCAGCTGTAGGTGAATAAATGCGATCAGGCTTTTTATAGAATCTCTATCAGCTGATATACTAATTTCATTGCCCTGTACGTGGAATCAATCATTTTTTGTGGATGCTTCCTTGCGCTTCCTCCAATACTCCCGCATTCTCACCGATGTTGCCCTTCTCTGTTCCTTCGAGACTACTGTTCTTCTTCTAGTTTTAGGTTTTTCTTGGAATCTTTTATTCTCATCTTTTAACAACTTTCTCAAAATTATTTTGTTTGCAATTATATCTTCTGAGATATCCAATTCATTCAAATCAAGTTCAACTTGTCTAACCAGTTGCACTTTGTTTTCCTGTTTTTAAAAAAGTCAAGTATTTGTTTTATTAATATATCCTCATTCATTCTAAATATGTGGCCGTAAAAACTTATTCTTCTTTTTCTCATTGAGACTGAAAGCTGCTCGATTTTCTGGTAGAGATTTGATTTGAGATCAAATGCACTTCATTATTCTTAAATTTTGGTCCTACTATTTTCCTTAAAATTTTTCTTTCTTTTTTCTAAGCTTTCTAGTAATCCTATATTTTTCAAATCTAATGTTTCTGCTGCATATACGGCTTTATAGCGGTTTTATAATGTCTAAATTTCGAGAATTTTAATTTCTAAATTTTTAATAATTTCACTAATTATTATTATTATTCATTTAATAATAAATCTTTTCGTTTCTCTAAGCTCAAAGATAAACTCGAAGCGACGCAACCGACAAAAGGGACACAGCTAATCAGCTAAGCTCAGAAATTCCCAAATCATGTTACTGACCTCTCAGTCTCTGCATAGTCTGTAATTGATTCATTCTCTTGGAAGACAGCCGTGGGAATGATATTTCTTTAAATTCCCAAAATATGTTAATCATTATTTTTCCAAAATCTATTGAAATAATTTCAAATACTCTAGATCTTTTGGAACGAAGAAATACAAAATTATAGATTGCTCGACGATCTGAGTTTTCAAGTGAACAGATGAAGATAAGTCAACAAAATGAATGCTGAGATAAATATAATGCTTCAATTTGATATCTCTATCAATTTCAATTTAAAAGCTCTATGAATTTTTAATGTAATTCATTAACCATGATGTGATCTCAATTATTTAGACCGTCATCATATATCGTATTAATCCATTCCGCCTATTTCTGAAGTATAATTTTGGTGTAATTCACTGGTTGGTATTGAATCTACTGATAAATCTATAATGGTAAGTTGAAGGAGTTTTCAATAGTGTATCCTAAAATATAATCGTATTTATGAATATTGCAAAGGTATTAACTGACCACTAAATGCCAATTTCTGTAATCCATTCAGAATCAATTTTAAAAGTGCAATTTCATGGAAAACATCAATCAGTCAATACTGGAATTGATTAGTGAAACACATAATCTGTAAATTTTGAATGAAGAAGAATACGGCTAGCGGATAAGCTGCAAACTATTTTTACAGATTGCGAATTGCAGTGCATTGGAAAATAATAGAGTAATAATAATTCAGCAGAGAGCGAAGCAATTAATTAGAACATGCGTTGCAATTAATTATGAGAGTGCCATTATTGATGTTCCGTTCGATTCGAATGGTCAATTATGTCAGTAATGAATGTTTTCCTCGGCTTCAATCAGGACGCATCCAATGAGAGCTCGGCCAATAGTTTTCTGTACGCTGGGGGTCAGCGAGGTATTTAAATTCACTGCATCAATCCAACTTTGTATGTGGGTTGTGGGCCTGCTGGTTTTTCGCGAATCAACCAGTCACTGTAGCTCTTGATGAGGCCTGTATACTGTACTCTGTTTGGTCGATGCGGCGCACCGTACTTTGTTTTTGAAATAACCCTCAACGGCTGCCAGTTCTATTTTTAACCACCAGTGAGCAGCACTTTACGACCACGCGTGTTTACAACAAGTGGTGAACTGGCTTAAATTCAAAAGCATGCTAACCAAGAACCATTTCATTACTGCCACGAAGATAATAAAAGAAATGTTGATTTGTTGATCATTGTTGTTCGAGATGAGATTACGAATCGATAAAGCTTTGCAAGGCTGGAGACCCAAATGTTTGAGTTACATTAATAATTATCGACTTGGCTTTCTAAAAAGAATTGCTCAGAAAGCCGTATCATGAATAATAGTACTATTCATTTTATAATGTCAATTTTCACTGCTTACATTTTTATTGAAAGAACGCAATTTTTGCTGACTTCCATACCAACCTTGCCAATATAATTTTGAAGGAACATCAAACACTTTTTAAGATGAATTATCAAGAATGGCTGTTTTTGTTATGGTAATTAAGAATGATTTTTCCAATCTCGACTGAAAAGTCCGACAATTGAAAACTTATAAATACATGTACAAATCAATGTGTTTTTGTACAATATACATCAGAAAAAACACAATAAAAACTGTGCTGATCATCAACATCTCAAGTATAGAATTTCAGAAACTCCCTTTTAGGTATTATAGTCTTAATAAAACTACTTATTGATGTTATTAGTGAGATGGATAGTGAGGATTGGAAATTGTAAGACATATAGAAGTTCAATCCATTTTAAAAGTATTTTCTGGAAAAGTCAAAGCGAAATATTCATAGCAAATTCTGGTGATGCACAGCAATAAAATTTCGTTCATCATTCACATAAAATCCAGCATTAACTCAACGTGTCTTGAACCTATTAAGCACGCTTCCATAATCCGCATTAAAAATGTACAATTTTGATTGATTATCACAATGAACATGAACATGAACATTGAACATTTTTAATGGTTTTTTCTTTTCCTACTATTCTAGAATCTAGATTATGAAAAAATTCAATTATTGCTGAATCTCTAAGTGGCAAATTACCTCATTCCAATGAAAATTATAGAGAATTAATCTTAATATGTTATACGCCACATCCCCATTCCATTTCGGTTCAGTATAAAATCAGTTTAATGTGAATGGATTCAATGATTGCTGAATGCTATTGGATAAATACGATGAATTAAATCAATATCAGTTGCAAACAGCTCAGATACAAGGAAAACATTCATCAACATGGATTCATCGGAATCATTCCATTCCATAGAGGAAAATCCTGAATAAGCAGGGAACTTTTTCCTGAATGAAATTGTTGACAGCTCTTATGGCCTGATAATCTTAAGCGAATGTAATCTCCCATTTTCCACTCACTACGTCAATTTTATTAATAATCGAATTACCAACTAATTTCTAGGCTGAATGTTCAGCGAGCTGTGATATCATCACTCTATATTTATTCATACTATACAAAATAGGTGATTTATCTGATGGAACGCTGCATCAACCTTCTGTTTCTTCAACAACGGCTAATTGATACACCATACCGTTGGCTTGGGGCTGCTATTATAATGGACTAATGAGATACTTAGTTAAAAATAGAAAGCCCATGCATTATTACAAATAATTATGTAATCTAGTAGCCTTGTTCTAATCCTTGATGATAATGAGCTTGTTACCTAAAGTCCAATTTATTTTTATCGAATTAGGACTATTTTAAATGACATGATCAAAATTGCCAAATGTTTTAATTAAAAATAAGCACAGGTAGTTCAAAAATCTCATTAATTCCAATTGCATTTGGAAAAGTCTTCAATCTATGGCCAAAGCTATCGCTACTATTGAGTTATTTTAAAATGCTGTGTATTGTTGACAGAACCCATATTTTTTTTCACGAATGAATATACGAAAATTGGGCACTTGAAGTTGCGATTTACCTTTTTTTTAGTATATACCCTCCACGAAATTATAAGAATTCTTGATATTATAATTTCCAAATTGGAAATACTGTCAGGTATTAGTGAACAGATTTTATATTCCAATAAGAAGTCCAGTTCATCTGTGATGTTTGAAAATCTCGAAGCTTTGAAAGATAATACCAAGTTAATATCTCATTGGCTTATTAGACGATTGATCTTATTTTAATCTATGTTGAAAGTTCAGTTTTTGCAATTAAAAAAAATCAACTTGCAGGGGATAAAGCCTTCCCTAAAAAAGGAACGAATTTGAGATGGTAGCATGATAGAAAATATTTCCAAAACTTTCTTATAAGTTAACAATCCCCACTTAAACACCCAAATTTCACAAAGAAATTTATGAAAAATGTCTTAAATACAATTCATAAAATTTCAATAATTGAATAGTACACGATTTATATTAAACACTATGTACTATCCATGATTATAATATTCCTTGTGTCATTGACTAGTTCACACAACTTAGTAATCTACGTTCATAAACAATGACATTACATTGCTGTATCCTGATGTTTGGCTGAGTTTTAGCATTGATCAGGGATAGTAAGATGGTTCGTCTATGGTTTTAGGCTATCACAAATTCAGGGTTATCTCGAAATAGACTTCAGCTAGTTCTAGCTAATATTGAGAGCCTACCAAGGCCGCACAAATATCTCACAAAAGTATAATTTAGTTCTGCATCAAACAGGAGAGTTTTGGCTAGCCAACACAACGATGAGCGGTCGAGCAAGTCATACTGTAGATGTGAAGTGAGTCAGTGACACAGCGGTGCTTTTGCATAACGCCGCCGCCAGTCTGTATCGTTCAGCTAGGGTCCCATTTGATGTGTGTTCATCGATTTCCTGCCCATTGATAGCATGAGCAGCGCAGATTGAGATACCATCAAATGCTCCTTCGTCCCACATACACAGAACCATTGCAATCCCTTGACTATCGATTGGTTCAATGACCAAAAACTTCAGCACTCTCCCAACGTGTAAATAGACTTCCACATAAGATAAACTTGTCCGTAGCTAGGCTGGGGCTAGCAAAACGGTCACTTACTTGAAAAAATATGGGCTACGAATTAAATTCCTGGCCGCCAAACAAACTTGTAGAAGGATCCTTCGAATTTACCTTTTGCGTCCTGACACCTCTAGCTGGCCTGAAGATAAGGTTCAATTAACAACAAAATTTAGTGCTAGTTTCAAGATGCTCAACCTTGAACCTATTGTGTGTTCAAAAACTCACATACAATGATTTATGATGTATGAGTATGAGAGATATATCACACAGAATGTAGATAAGTGCATTTAGAAAACAAGGGTCTCTGGACTATTGGTATTTCACTTGTTTCGATAGAGCATTTTGTAAGAATATACTATGAATTTGAATGATGTTGATGATTGATTTCTCCAATAACATAATTTAAATTTGTAATGACATATATTGCTATTGATTGAATGTACAGAATCCTATTTAATAGACATGTTTTTGCTGTTGTCTGTCGATGATGAATAAACGACGAACAAACGCCATATATTATCTTGAGTAGCCAAGGGAACTGCAGCAGGGAAACTATAATTTTTATTCTTGATTCTCATCCAAGTTGCGAACTGCTTGAATCTGAATCCAGACACTTTTTGCTGTTCGAAAATTTATTTATTCTATTTTAGTAAAAAATCTTTCCCGTTTCTGATTTTCATAAAATATTGTATTAAGTACCATAGCAAATTCATGATGATAATGTTTGTCAAATGATACTATTGATAATTATTTATAGATAATATGAATTTTAATTAATTAACATTGATATCATTTAATTTTATCTAATCATTTCATCTAAACATTTTATCCTATAATTTTATAAACACTACACTTTTAAAATAATTCTTTCAATAATATTCTAATATTCGTGAATGTTGTATTTATCAGCATTAATATCATTATTAAAATTATTTATAAGGTATATTTTTTATTGTATGGCATCAATATTTTCAAATTTTAATGGATAATTTTCAATAAATAATTATTAATCACTTAATTATCAATTAATATCACTTAATTAATAATTATCAATACATTTCAATAGTTAATTGCTGATGATCAATCATTGACAATTATTGTTGATTAATTTAATTTTTTTTTATAAATTGGTAGTTACCAATCGATTATTTTCATTTCTCTTAGTTTCCATTCATGTGATAGTTCTGTTTCAGCCACTTTTTTGTATATTGAAAAGTAATTTTATCGTGATATTTTCAGAAATTAAAATGAACATTTTTTAAATATTCGTGAAATATTATATCCACAAGTTTTGGATTATAGCTATAATTATTTCAATACTTTTTTGTTTTTTAAATTTCAATGATCAATTATTTATCACTAATTTCAATCACCAAATGCTGACTATTAATTGTGTATTATCAACAATCGATTATTCTCAATCCTGGAGACTGAGGGATTGGAGGAGAAGAGGGAGAGGGTGGAGAGGGAAAATAAAAGGGAATATAAGTTGGCGAAGAAAAAAAAATTTTCAATTAAATTTGTAAATAGGCACGATTGAATCAGGCAACTTGTGAGTGAGTAAGGTGAATGGAAATAAGATAATGGTTTTTATTGATACCCTTGCTGTTTGAGCTATGTTATGAGGAATACCACAAACCTAAAATTTATTGCTCTACTAAATAAAACATTTCTGGAAGATTCTCTTTTCGTGTCAACATCAATTTATTGAATAGCAGCTTGCACTATTCAATTGAATCTGAGTTTTTAGAGCGTGACATGACCCATTTTCAAATTAAATTCTGTTAAATTATATTTTCAATTTCCCAAGAAGAAGAGCAAAAAGAGAAGAGAAAGCTTTCAATTTACAAATTAAGTTTGATTTTTCTTTTTCTTCTTCATCTTCTGTTCCTCTTCATTTCCCCCCTCCTCCTTCTCTAATAATTCATTGCAAATATTGTTACTATTGAATTCATAATCAATAATTATACGTATGCTTTGCAACGGGATTTCAGGCATGACTAAACCGCCTTGGCTAACTGAGTAAAATGAGCTATTACACAATATGATGCAGTAGATGGTTTAAATTATCAAATATTGAACCCCCCTCCCCTAGCACTCCCGCGACCAAATTGTTTAGGTGTTTCCAGGTTTTTACATCGTTATGAGACCACATCAACATAATGTGATACAACTCAACCACCTACTTGAAACGCTTCCCTAGATTGTTGAAAACACGATATTTCCCCATCCGCTGAACATACCATATCTTTCCAGTAGATTTTACTGACTTTAATCCTTGCGGGCATGTAGCCAAACATTCTTCAATGTTTTTGTAGTAATTATATGTTTGGTCTAGGATGACACAAATTACATACAGACAAAAATTCATTTTTATTTATAATAGAGTTTCAGGAATATACAGTATAAAATTAGTAATGTGACGATTAATTTTTGAATGCGGTTGGCTAACGCCAAATGTCTAGTCACATTATAAAATGCTATAAAAACCTAACTGTCGAGTAGGTTAGAAGCCAAACATTAAGATTAAGAATAAGATAAAAATCCATCACTGTACTTAATTTAATCATTATCTTTTAGAGATAATCTATCTCTAATAATTGTGTTTAAGAGAACTGGAGCCGATCTAGTATCAAGTTCACGAGGCGAAATAAAATTTTATGTTTCGGATCGCTTCAAAAGTTAAGCAAGAAGCGAACTATCAGCCGTTCGAAATTAACAGTTATTTCGATAAATAACCGTCGAATACCGGGAGTATCAACAATTAATCGAAAGGCTAGGAATAGCCGGAGACGTAAACAAATTTTATTTAAAAATTGAAAATCCAACACTCAAGGTTGAATTATTTATGATTCAAAGTAGAAAAAGTTTCGTTGTTATTTTAAACATTGTTAAAGTATTGTTAATTTCGAACCTACCTGGATTCCTCACAAATAATGTGAAGATTGTATTGTAATAAGTCATTGCTTGAAGAAGCACCTTCTTGGTGGTTACCTTTCGTACCACCACGCCCAGTTATTGTACTGTACAGTGTATTTTAACATCTACTTGCTTATTACTATTTTTTATTCCTGGATTTCTTGTTCCATGACGAACTGCGTTGTTAATATTAACTTGTTATGTGAATTTAACGACTCGCAGTCAAATATTCATTAAGAATAAGTGACTTATTCTTAATGAATATTTGACTGCAAGTCGTTAAATTCACATAAAAAGTTACTATTTTTTATTGAATTAAAATATTTTGAAGATTGTTTAAAATTGTCAAATGGCTTAGAAATTATGATTTAGTAAAACGCCACAGTCCAACACCACGTAGACTCGATATTGTGCTTGATTTATTCATAATATCGCATGTTCTATAAGTTTTTATTGTCGAATTTCTCATTGTAAATTATTGCTGGAGGTTTCTAGTTCTTTTTCAAATCCATTTAAAATTAAATTCAACCTATCATCCACAACCTGACATATTGTTGAGATTCGGAGTTAGATTTATGTTCTCGGTGTTCAGTGCGGTCATTGCATGACATATTGCTGATGAGATATCTCCATCTGATAGTATTTGTTGTGGACGGTGTTGTGAGATCCTTTCTTTTAAAAGGGTCATCACATCACTTCCACAATAATGTGTAACTGCTGGACATCCAACTAGAGCAGCCGAACCCAAGACTTGCAATCAGGTAAACCGATTGAGAGCAAGGTCTTGAAGGGAAATAATTCATTTTTTTTAGTTTCCCAGGGCTATTGCAGAAAAACACGTTAGAGTAAATAATTTAATAAATAGATAATAATTGTTATTAGGAAAAATCATTCCTAGGAAATCCCTGTTCAGGCCAAAATTATTTTGAATTGTGTGTTGAATCATTTTTTATTGAATTAACTAATTTAATTTTAAGTCTTGTTATTCATTTAATTTCATTATTATTGTTACGGCTTCTATCTCTGAAATAATGCTGGCAACACTAATAATTAATACTCGCACTTTATTAACACAAATTATCCACAACTCGCACTAATCAGTTACATCACACAAAATGAAGCAATCAGAAGCAGATGAATCGATAATCTTCAGCTAATAAAGCATCTGCTAAACTACTGTTCAAAAATCAATCACTAACTGTTGAAAGGCCTGTTTAACTAAACAATAATTCAAGGAAAAGCGTCTAAAACATAGTTGAAACACTACAAGCACTTACCAGTCACTGTATTAACTGTTAGAGAAGCCTGAATAAAGTCACTATATACTGCGTTTACCACTTGACACATTGAACCTTCATATAACACAATTTGTATTAGCGCTCACTGATAATCTGGTTTGTAAGAGCGGAAACTGTAACTGTGTCTTTATCATTAACGTTCGAATCACAACTGACTTGTGTTTACATGACCATCTGCTTTATATAAGTTTTATGTAAGTCACTCTAGAAAGATTGAGAGGGTTCGATATCCTTCTATCAAATTCTAAAGTAAACAGATAGTACATTCTCCATTCATCGAGACTATTTTAATTACCAAGATAAGGAAATTCCAAAGGTATCATATAAGCCACAAGGCGAGGAGAGTACAGGGAAAAGTACAGAAAAGCATGCCTATTAGCTTCGACTGGAAGACTTATCGACAGCAGTAATTACGCTGAAAATCACTGCCCCTTCTTCCTTGTTTTGTCCATAACAATATTAATAAGGACACATAATATTATCGGAGATCTTCTTCAAACCCAAGCTACTTCAAATTTCTATTGATAGAGTAAGCCTACAGAAATCTAAATCCACAGAAATTATGAACAGAATGTCCATCTACTATTTTTTTATTCTGTTTATTGAATTGAATATATTAGTTTTTCTTATAAAACAGAATTGAGATGAAATTATGTGAAAGATGATGTGAATGAAATCATTTCAACCAAACTTGTTTTGAAAATAAACAACTAATTCAGTACAAATAACTTTCGTACATGAAAAAATTTCCCCTATTGGAGAATTCAAACTCTACAGGTATTGTCACACTACTTGTACTGTATTGTCACACTACGTATGAAGCAAGCTTTCTTAGACCAGCGGATCACCCTCGTACTACTAAAAGTTCTATTGAAACTAAAGTCTACGACAATTTAATATTATCGACAGGCTACAGTGTACGGGCAACTACGTGTTTATTAAATAGGATGTCTGACTATAATGTATTGTAGCGAGAATAGAGAGGAAGAAGGAACAGTGATTCTAGGTTGTTATCTGCTATGTAAATGTTTACTTTTTGCAATTAATTACTCTGCTTTTGACACTTTTATGGTGTTTACTTTTTAATTTGTAGAATGTTCTAGCTGTTTGATTAGACATTAATGGAATGTTGTGGAAAGTGCGAGTTTCCTTATTTATTCATTTAGAAGATGATAGAAAAATCCAAAGATATCTCAATTATTATATGGAAAATTATATAAATAGAGGTAGACTTTTGTAAATTAGGTCAGTCTTGTTTGAAATTCATCGTGATAAACAAGTTGTGACAGTTCTATATATCGTGCCTATATAGTGATAATTCTTTCTCTGTGCCTGTAGTGATAATTCTTTTTTCCTATTTAATTCAAACCCGTGAGCTACTAAATAGTTTTTATTGTATTACGGACTAGTGCTACGTAAGTTAATTGTTCTTTTTCGACATTTCTTTTTGAATATTATTGGACAGTTTATTGTACAGTTATTATTTAATATTAGATCGGCCTTGTAACTTTTAGTAATTGATTTTTTTACAGTTTATTGAAATCTCTTTATTAGTTGAACAGTATCGATTTGTCTGTTTTTTAATTACTTATTTTTCTGTAAGACATTACTGATCAGTGAGTGTTGTGATTATTTATGTAAATAAAGTGCGAGTGATAAATTTAAGTGTTGCCAGCGTTATTTTAGACATAGAACCCGTAACAGTATGTTATAAGTGAACTGGGAATGTTATTCCAAGATTATAAGAGCTCTGATTGGGGTATATAATTTTTTTTTTTTTTAAATAATGATATAACCTAGACTAATTATAGAGGAAATAATAATAACTTGAGGCGACAGTTCACGACTTGAGACTTGAGATTTCTTTTCGAGATCTATATTTCTAATTTCAGTGGTTTCTTACACTTGAGTGAATTTATTGGTTTGAATCTGAACTGTACATTAACCGTGGCAGTAGATAGCAACTGCTACTACATTTCAAAAAATTAATAACAGTAAGTAAAATATCTATGATACAGAGTTATGACGATTCAAATAACATAGTGAATAAATTAGTGAGTTTATCAATTAGGCCTACGATATCCTCCCCTTTAAAATCAAATATATTGGTGAAACTGCGCTTAGATTATTCATCACTTAGGTTTTTTAGTGGTAATGTAACTACATTACTACTAAAAAACTTTTCTCTCAATTTTTCAGAATCTTTAGTACAGTAGGAAGTTTATATGCATGAGCTTTATAAGGGATAAGGCGGTATTGAGAAGTTGTCGAGAACAAAGGAGCAGTGTAAATGAGGACTTGGATAGTAAGTGTGAGAGAGGGTCAGAGTGAGAAGTAGAAGGACGTGACTAAGAAACTCTGGCGAGAGTCTGGTTGTGGGGAGGGGTGTAATGTAAATGGAAAGAGCAGTACGGTAATGGTTTGCAGAAGAGAAAGTTGAGACAGGCTGCAACAAGAATATTGCACAAAGTACTGGGAGTGGGCAGCTGGGAAAAAGGGCGTACGAAAATAAGGAGCAAGAAGTGCAAGAGAGAGCGCAGCATCGATAAAGACAGAGTTACAGTGCCAAGTGGAAGAGAGGAATCCGAGGTGAAACCGGGAGGCTCGAGATAAGTCCTGGGATACATTGGCCTTAGCTTGGTTCATCTTCCTTTATTAAGTCCAAGCTTCCTATTGGTCCACCATTTTTGGACCACTTCCTTCCACAGCACCGCAGTCTTCCCGAATTTCTGACTGGAAATTTTGCTCCCAACAAATAATAATTAAATTATAATACTCTGTAACACTGTTTATTCAGGTGCTTCCTTCGAACAGGTTCTGAGTAAACATGAGCTCAACAACCAGGAATATTTTTCCAGGGATTAATCAATATTCTGAACTTGAAATAACCTAAATTATACAAAAACTAAGAGTAATATATAGAAATATTATTTCATACATAATATGATTATAAACGAAGCTACAAGGTCCAAGCTCCAATGAATGGAGTTTGAAATCCTATATTAGGATGACAGTGATTTGTCAAGGAACCAGATAAACTGAGTTACGTTTTTTTACACAAAGCAAGATCAGATAATAATAATAATTTCTTATTGTTTTTAAAATTTATCCTCACATCACTTCCACACTTTGATATCTCTCACATGATCACAGTAAAGACAGCATAGCTTACGAAATATCTAGAACTGTTTTCTTAGTAATTCTCACAGTTTTGTGGAACTTTCAGAATTGGAAGAATTTCATGCAGCAGGTGTATAGATATATAGTCTTAAAGCAATGTCACAGGTATACAACAACTATAACATTGTTTACATGTGATGCAGATCTGGAAATATTGAGGACAAAAATGACTAAGGTATATGAGGAGGTCTCCTATTCGTTTCATGCAAATTACTTATCATTGAATAAATAAAATACATTATATTTAACACTATATTTTTATATTACATTCATATTTAAGTCCATTATATTTAATTTGAGAAATATGACCAATAACATTGAATCAGCTAAACTCCTTGAAATTGTCCTTGATACCAAGTTAACTTGGAGGTGTCACATTGACTGGGTGTTTGGTTATTGGTTGGTTGACTCAGTAGAGTTGTCTTCCTTATTAGGAATCTCAAAGATCTGGTTCTACAACACTACTTGAGAACTTCATACTTTGGGATTTTTCAGATTGTCATTCTATATGGACTCATTATTTGTGAGGGGGTGATCTGCTAACGTATAGTACGAGTACTGCTGCTATGGAAAAAAGTAGTGAGACTGATGGCTAATGCAGACTTCATTGACCGCTGTCTTCCACTACTTATCTCTATGAAGATTATGACAGTGTTCAGCTTGTATAAATATAATACTTCTCTTGCTTAAAGTGGAAAAGGACCTGAAAATGCCATAATAAAGATCAGATCTGCATGATCATTTTACAAGAAAAGGGTGTCATCTGAATGTGACATACGTCAGACTCAACAAACTGCAGTGTCAGTCAGAAATTTTATCATTGAAAGCAAGATTGTCACTTGTTGTTCGAACCCAGTGTGCATCTGTATTTTATGGACAATACTCTCGAAAACCCGTCTATATTCAGTTCAAGAATTTTTTGAGTGGTCTCCTAGTACAATTTACAGTTATTTTTAAGTAGGTGTCACTGGTTATTGTATCTTTTCAGTTAGTATTCTAGTATGTTGAGTATTTAGAATTTACTGTTTTAGACTCTGTGTTTCAACATACTTTTGGACGAGGTCTACTGTATTTGATGGCCAATAAAAATAAATCTATTTCTGCTCCTATAAAAATATTTCTATTTCATTCCTATTTCTAATAAAATCTGAATCGGATAGGGTAATTGCCTATATATGATTGAAGCTCAGTAGCATAATGTCTGCGACTGAATTCTAAACTCCAGTTTTTCTTATCTATTGTTATTCTCTGGTATTTAAGATAGATTGATGCTGAGACTTAAACATTTTCAAATTGACCAAATTTAATACCCATTTAATATATCAAATTATTAATCGAACTACTAATGACACAAATTATCTGCGTTTGTGTGGTCGCTTGCCAGCTACAGGCAAAGGAATAACATAGACAAGAAAAGCGACTTTCAAAAGGATTCGGGTTATAGCTAAGAGTACTTGAAAGAGTACTCAAGTAGTTTAACAACCATTTAATGTGTGGCCTATAATTTAGATAAATATAAAAAATATAAGCTGTCCCTAGCGTTCTTGTCCTAGCCCGGGGGTCTCCAAACTACGGCCTGCGGGCCAAATCCGGCCCACCAGTGTGATCAATCCGGCCCACAACTCATAGGGTTTTGCCACTTAATACTATTTTCCATCAAGAATTCCACTACTTTATCAATACATCATTTTACTATCAGACCTAGCAGGTGTATGTTTGCTGAAAGCACATACTTGACGACTTTAGAAATTATAAATAAGCGGTCCGCAGGCCCGCTTCGCTCGCCTTAACCATCCGACTGGACACATTATGGATGGAGGAACTTTATATAAAATTTAAAGAGTTATCATTTATTGTACCTTCTGAAATAGTTGAATTAGAACTACTCATCTAGAGTTTTAAAATAAACCAAACTTATAAGGCCACATGGTTCTTGAGAATTTTTGAATCACCTAATAGTGAAAACTCACCCCAGAGTTTATAAATCCTAAAAGCACTCCTCCTAAAACACTCTATAGACAGTAGAAAATGAAAACTGTTCTGGCCCTCGGAAACTACGGGGTAATTATTTTGGCCCAAAGGCTGGAAAGTTTGGAGACCCCTGTTCTAGCCTAATGATTAGCCAACGGATAAGTGTGGGGCCTCTGGACTCCAAGCTGTCTGAAACCTTCAAAAAATTTATGAATTTTATTTAAAATCGTAGACATATCGTCATTGAAGCGAATTTTATTGGAAAGAAGTCTGTTCTATCCCCTTCCTGATCATTATTATTGATCAGCTGCCACACCATGAGCCCAGATAAATTGCAAGATCTGGTGGCGAGACTACTTTGCTACGCTTCTTCCAAGCCATAATTATGTAACGAGGGGGGGGGGGGGTTATTGGGGATCGTTACCCCCCCCCCCCCCCGGCAATTGCTTGGAATAATTTGAAAAAAATTGTAAAAAAGTAGAAATTTGATAGAAAATTTATTAAATTTGGAGCTAGGGTAAAAGAACCAGTAGCTGACACCTTAGTGAATCAATTCATGAATATTATCTATCAACTTTAGAACTATCGTATGGATTAATAGAAAAGTGTTCTGAATCTATTTACTGAAGTCTCTTAAAGGGCGGTTGAAATTGGAATCAATTTGGATACAAATTTGAACTTGAAATTTAATTTAAAATTGATTTTAAAATCACTTACATCAACACCAATAGCTGGACATCACCTCCCGTGGCTGACATACCTTGACACCAGTAGCTGACATCAGGTAAGGAATGAGCTAATTTGATTTTATACATCGAATGGTGATCATACATATAAAACTTATACGATACATACTGGAGATATCAACAATAATTTAAAGTTATATTTTCTAATTTATTAAATAATTAATAACATTATATTTATAGGCACAGTAGAAAAATTTGAAAATCAATAATAATTGATAGCTTAGAGCCATTGTAATCAACTGTGATGAAAACTTTACACAATAGATTGGCATCCCCCAATTAACAAAAATTATGAAAATCATCCCCTAATAAGAGAAGACGGGGTATAATCAACATATATTCTAGCATTAGTTAATTTCAAATGATGATTACTTTTACAGTACCTTCAAACACTCTTACTTCGATATTTCCTAAAGAATTCCACTTGGAAATAAAGGATGCATGTAGACTGTCTCTGTCAGCTTATTCTCAAAGTATTTTCCCCCGTCAAATTGTATGCCAGTTGTGTACCAGTTTATACACAAAATACCAGAGTTTAATTCTCAATGGTTTGAATTTCAAAACTAACCACTATGGCCTTAATAAGAAAAAATATGAAGATGTGTCAACTATTAGTGTTGCCAGGGGGGGGGGGGGTCAGCTTCTGGTTCCTCTACCCTACATGAACATTGAATAATATATATTATATCTATATTCTGAGATTTTCTTTTGAAGGGAGCAATATTATGTAAGAGTGATTGACGGGGGGGGGGGGTAAACCCCCCCCCCCCGTAAGTCAACTCTAGTTACGCTACTGGTCTTCAGGGAAAACTGGAGAAAAAGGAAAGCACTGGAATTGGTACCGACAAATTGAATACCAATGTTCGAGCAGCAGTTGTGTAATTAAAACTATGATGCAAAGGTCATACATTTATGAACATTCTCTGTCCTAAATATAGTAGATAAAACATATTTTTTCATTAAACATGATAAATTTTCTATATTCTTCTAAAATTCTTTGGAATATGACAGCATAGAGAAATATTGATCCAACTTGTGCTACACAAAACTGAGATAGTTTAAGAGAGTCTCTCAGTTTTCTGTGCTCTTGCTTATTTTATTATCGAATATTTTATTTTATCTTCTTTTTCCTCCTCTTTGGCTCAAGGATCAAGCTTTTTCTATTTCGAATCACTAAAAGCTTATTAATTTTATTTTTAGAGATATTTCATAGATAAATATTACTTACCTAATAATCATGTTATATTATGTGATAGATTATTACCATCTCTTTCGTGGTCTCCTAACGTATCTTTTACCTTCTGTTTGGTAGTCCAAAGTTTTTTATGTTTAGTTTCTTCGATTTTTTTCCAAGTTAGGAAACATTTTATTCCTTCCATTGATTCCTATATTCTGCAACTGATATAGACATTTAGCACGGTTCTAAAGAATATTTATGTCATAGCAAATATGAAATTCATTCATAACACACACCATAATATCAGCAAGACATAATTTATTGTTCAAGTTAATTATAAACTTTGTGAACTTGACACATACTACTATGCTCTGTAAAATGGACATTTACTGAGAAAATGGACAGTGTTAGATTATCTTTGATATTTTCTCTCATACAGTGAGGGATGTTTTGGGATAAACAAGCCACTTCCAATACTTTGAAAAAAGAAACTAAACTGGAATATTTTCTAGATGGAGTTCAAATAATTGCGCTAAACCAACTATGTTCTTGTTATGATGACATCACTTGGAGAAAAAATTTAAACTTTCAGAGGCGAAATAAAAACATTTTTAATAAAACAAAAAAAGAAACCGACTTCAATGAAATGATATTTAAAAATTAAATACTCAAATAATAAAATTAAATTAATGGCGTACTAGAATTAAAATAAAGTATTTACTTTAAACTGAATTTTTTTTGAATTTCATACATGTAATCGTTTGAAGTCGCCACCAAGTTTCCCATAAACTTCTAAAATTAAACATAGATTGCTTATCAATTTCATAAAATATTTGGCACCGACTTCAAAAGATGACTTGTATAAAATTAAAAAATTTCTCAGTTTAAAGTAAATACTTTATTTCAAACTTTTTAGTACGCCAGTATTTAATTGTTGAGTATCATTTCATTGAAGTCAGTTTCTTTTTTGTTTTAAAATTTGTTTTATTTTGAAAACTAGAAGTTTTCAAATTTTGAAAACATGAGACATTTCTTATAGCCTACATCATTAAATATTTATCAAATTAGCAAATCAATATAACAAATAAACTGAAGTAACTAAAAATCTGCCTATAAGAAAAGTTAATAAACTAAGTAAAATTCTACAACTCTTTTTTTAACGTAGAATATTGTATTTAGAAAAATTATAGGTATAATAGTGAAAGCCTTCAAAGTGGCCTTTAATTCGTCATTCTAATGTGGTCCCTTTCAAAATATACCTACATTAAAAAATTAATAATTTTGAAGAATATTGTTTCATAATTTTGTTTTAAATTAACGATCTTGAAAAAAATGTTAACAACTCATGGTTGAAACCATCTAACCTCATTCCTACGAATTCAAGAAATCAACTAAATTATTCACGATGTTTATATGAACAGAAATATTATGTTCTTCTTATTCTTAATACAAATTAAGTTCACCTGATTGGTCAAAGCGAGACATTACAGGCTTGTTAAACACAACCGGCTTTAGGTAGCCAATGTCGCTTACACGGTATAATAGTGTCATTCATTGCATCATTGCATCAAACATTCACGTCAAACGTTGCATCATATGATTTCGAAAATCGGGTTTGTGTGAAGTGCTCCATATGAAACAATGATCGGCCTGGTAAACGACACCGGTTTTTTCGACTGGTGTTTATGTGTGAAACCATCCTATTCGAAAAAAAATTAAATGATGACATCGATGAATGCTCCTTTTTGATCAATATTGGGCTAAGTATTGGGCTGATCCTTGCGAATCTTGGATGAACCACCGCTGAATGATGCTTATTCATTTTTTTTTTAATTCATCGAAATCAGTTCAATAGTGTTCAAATAATTGATGTACAAACATTAAAAAAAAAAAAACAAAAAAAAAACAGGTCGAACTGAGAACCTCCTTCTGTTTGGGAGTCGGTTAAAAATATTGTTCAATGCTTGGCATTGTAAATGGGAACATTATATACTTGATTTTTCAGCATATTTTATGAGGAATTGAGCTTAACCTGGAATTAACAATATCGATGTCATTTATTGTTGATGACATTAATAATTTTATAATCAATAACAAATATTAAACCGCTGGTTATTCCAGGTTTGTTACAAGTTGTTTAGGATTAATCTTTAAAGCTGAAGCTTATACTTTCTCAGCTAGAACTCTAGTCAGGAATGTTTTCAGGGGAGGCGATTGTTGGTTGGGGGGGGGGGGGGGAACGGAAATGGATAGCGGCTGTCGTTGTGAGCGGCGAAAAAGAGGAAGGAGCAGCCACAGTTCAAGCCAACGTACAACTTTCGTACTGGGAAATTAAATTGAGACAGTCTTCCTTCCACCGGCAAGGCAAGGGTGGCTCTGTATGTGTGTGAGTTGCTACAGGAGAGAAAGAGTCATAAAATGAGAAAGAGGAAGTGGAAGTTGAAGAGAAAGGGAGAGAATATAAGAGAAGTTCGTTTATGTGTGCTACGACGTACTGCGGCTGTAGAAAACAAATTATTCTCAAGCAATTTCAGAAGAGATGGTGAGAGAACTAGAGCGAGTGGGTAAAGTAGGTTCTTTAAATGGGGAGAAAAGTGGTTGAGAGAGAGAGAGAGTGTGTGTGTGTGTATGAGTGAGTGAAGACTACGACGTCGGCAGCAACCAATAAGACGCCGACGCCGCCAAGACGGAAGGAGGGGCCTTCTGACTAAATAATACAGAAAAGGACGCCGTTCTCAAACGTTATTGGTTAAAAGGTTTCTACTGATAAAACCAGCAGAAGACACGACGGAGTGTGGAGCGTAGAGGAGCGAAGATGAAGAAGAAGAAGAAGAAGAAGAGAGGTTGAGTAGCAACGCTGCTTCTAGCGTCTTGCACCGCGCCCCCTCACAAAACGAAGCTCTTGCACACCAGCTCACCCTCCAAAGCCATCCACAGCACTCTCGCGTCTTCGAGATAGGATTTAATAATGTAAGGTGGAACAAAATGCTTTCTCACTCTCTCTTTCACCAATCCTTTCTCTTCCCCTTTCCTTCAGCTTTCTCAGCTAGGACTCCGACGACAGCGACGCCATGTTTCAAAAGGTGGAACCGCCAAGACAAAAGCGTCTCCTCCGCTCGTTTCTACGTTTGTTCGTTCGCTTCTGCCCACAGCATTTGTTCCCATCCTCTTCTTCTTCTTCTCTCTTCAAATTACAATGCTATCTTATTTATACAAAGGCTTCGCATCCTATTTCTCTTACTTCTTCCCCTCCCTTCACCTCGCTCACCAAAGAGAAACGCGCCTTACTCTTCTCCGCATTTCCTTCCGGTCCAACCAACGCCACCCTCTCGAAGAGCTTTCTACACAACCGACAGAATTATTATAAACAACGCGGTTGCCGCATTCAAGAAAATAGATTAGCGTGAGATAGCATCAAAGCCGCTTTGACTGATGCCGTTGCTTCTCTAAGAAGCAACCAGCCTGCCTGGGAGTACCCATCAAATTAATTTTCAATATTACGTACTGAGAAAGACTTATTCTCTTCAGCACACCATTATATTTTAAAAAACATATCATTGTACAAAAATTGTTTGTTGTATAGAAATATCGTATTTTTACTTCTTACATTACATTCAATTGGCGGGCCGCTTAGCGCAGTTGGTTGGGGCGTCGCAACTTCAGCTTGCTGTCGTTTAAGTGGTCGTGGGTTCGAACTCCGCTCCACCGTCAGGCATTTATGTGTAATCATTCACCTCATTACTCACGCACAAGTCTTGGACTCATATGGGCATCATCAGCAAAAAAAATTCAATTCCCCTATTTAAGTATTTAAGCCATCATGCATTAAACAAACAGTTGATTGACAAATGCATATATTTGAAAGTACTGTCTCAATCGACAGAGAGACTCGAATATTGGAGAAAGGAGCATTGATGATTTAGCATATTTTACGATTCTAGCTCATTTTGAAAATTTAAATAAACATTACGAAAACGATGCTTGTTGGCCGGGTTGCATAGTTACTCCTGTCATCTCACAGACCGAACTTCTTTCTGTTCAGCAAACCGACTGAGAAAATAAAAATCAGGACGTTTATCAAAAAATTATGCAATTGTATCCTCTGTTGAAGATAATGATATTTTTCAGATCACTTTCCAAACCTTCATGAGTAGACTTGATGAGCAGTCTCAACAGAGGCTCATCTGTGTTACACGAAAAGACTTTCAAATGTTCAAAAAGCGTGAGGAGCGGACCTTGAAAAATTAGAAAACAGCAGCGGACTTCTCGAAGCAACAGAAAATTCACAGTACGTTCTGAGTTAATGAGCCAATGCTTTAGGCATGTCTTCCAAAATCTTAAAAATATTTAAGGAGAGTCATCAATCGAGGGAGAATATTTTCCCCCAGCATTTCAAAGATAAATTTATAGATAACTATTGGGAGTAGCTATGAGTAAGGTTAGAGCAAATAGATTCCATTTTATTTCCTCACTTTGAAAAACAATTGAAATTTGCCATTTTCATAATACATTATTCTATAATTGAGTTATCAATTATTTCATAGTTTGAGATTGAATCCTTTTTTTATTTAACACTCTTAATAATATGGATTCTCCGCTTTGATAAAACGTAGCACTAATAAAAATAAATTGACGATATTCTCATTCCAGTTGTATTCGTTCGAAAATACATGCGCAAAAACAGAAGCTAAAAACAGAAGCTAAAACAGAAAATTATGAAGAAATAGTATATGAAATTGATTCACTTTATTTTATTTATTAATTTTTTTTTCCTCCATTACAACAAATGGTTAAGGGATAGGGTGCAGTTTGAATGGAAAATGTGAATCAACAGATTCTCGTTCAAGAAATTGAATTCCCCTCACAAATACCACGTTCGTTCAATTCAGTTGGGACATGTGCTTACTAATGACTTTTTGGAAACTGTTTGGTTATTCGATTTTCCATCCACTTTCACCATTCTGTTTATTAGATGTGTTTGTATTGCGAAATGAAAAAGAGCTGTGGAACTTGATAGCTTTTTTTGGCGAATCAGTGCATTAGGAGTACGAAATTCATCCGCTGGTTTTCTCAGGAATGACAATTGATTATTTGGACTACGGCACAGCAACTAATGAAAATAACGGAAAGTTATAGAGAACTGAGTCCTAGAAGCTTTTTCCAATAGAAGTCTCAATGGGCTTGTTCAACTCAAATTATAGCTGATCATCGATTTTTGAGTTGTACGTCACTGTTTCAATAGAATCCTCATATCAGAGAGTTCTATTTCACATCATGCCTGAATAAGAAAAATTCATACAAACCGTTTCTGCTAGATATAAAAATTTTGACTAAGAGGAAAATCAATAAATTTCATGCAAACAAATCAAAATATTCTGAATAATTATTATAAATAAATCAAATGATTTTACAATGCAAATCCGTAAAATGGCCCTAAATGGAAAGAAGCTTGATTTAATGTATTTGTATTTAACTTCTTTTATTTCATAAATTTTCTGGCAAATGAATCATTATTGAATTATTATTTTGGTCAAGAGTTGTTCAGTCAGCATAGCAAGCGTTATGTTAGCAAATTTATACCGGCTGTTGGCCTTTCTTGCAGGGGTCTTGGACAGCTCGCATTTACACTGGATTCCAATAGAGTTCATAGCAGAAAATCACAAGAGCCAAATAGTGAGAGCAGATGGTCACTCCAAATCCCCTTTAATTGCGATGGGGCGCTCTGGAAAGTTTTCTCTCAAAGCAGTTTACTCAGTCTATGGAGGATGGGGATGTCGACTACCTCATTCGATCTTAAAAACTAAGAAATTTAAAATATTGGTTGAGTCTATCTTATAGAAAACTAAAAGAGTTTCTCTGATTTTTACAATGGGCTTAATCAAGTTTTAAAGAAAGGAAGTTATTCTGTCGTATTTTGTACGATTAATTTTCGAAATTCCGTGGTTTGGTCAGATTTACGGTGCTTGCTGAATATTTTTGTGTATTTTTTCTTGGATTTTCATAAGCTATTCAATGCAGTTGTCAGGACCGCAGTAGCGAAGTAGTTAAGCATAATTAATAACAGCAAAAAAATTCTAGAACCAATTACAGTGTGAACACTTAACAATTTAATCAATTGTAACCTCTTCCAAATGAATTCCAACAAAAAGTGTTTTATAACAACTCCAAGGCGATTCAAGTTCTCCCAAATCACCTTATACATAAAATTCTAATTGAAAATCCCATACTTTCATAACAACTCTTGGGAATTCATTAATCAAGATTGCCATTGAATGCTCGCCGATTACATTATTAGTAGCGTAATATTAGTTCATTATTGAGCAATGAATTTTAGAAAGTTTAATGGACAACGTTCGCCTCTCCAGTCACCGATTCCCAACTCTTGCAGTGTTAATGAGTAGGTGGCCATTTTACCTTGAAAAGGAATTTCATAATTCAGATTCATAATCATATCCTAGATTTTTACGACATTGATAGATTTTTTCAAATCTATTAAGATTTGAAGCTTGAGAAATGTAGCTCAATCTTGGACTATTTCTGATACTCACGGCCTACAAACTTTTCTCGGAGCTCTCAGTGAACGAGCAGGAGGGAGCGAGCGAGCGTTTCTTGTCTGCTGGAGATTGAAGAGGGTCTGATGGAATAAGTTAGGAGGTTTTAGGTTAGTCTCGGAGAGTGGAGGTGAAGGGCGAAGCTTGGCACGGTGATTATACCGAAGCTAATATATTCTGTCGTGGGAGACAAGACGTTGCCGCTAGTTTTAGAGAGGAGCTCTGCTGCTCCTCTTGCTGCTCAGCTCCTCCTCAGCCGCCAAATGTAGTTTCGCTGGAAGAGCGGGGCACCAGCTAGTGGGTACACATCAATTATTCGACGAGCTCCTTACCTTGCGAGCTAGTGTCTTGGCTGGAGTCGTTCGCATCCGTCCCTCCATCCACCGCCTCCCTACAAAACTCCTCTTGCTATCATGGTCTTCACATCCGGGCTCATTTCCATCCCTGCCTGCTGTCACGCTACAAGAATTATCTTCTCTCCTCTCCGCCACTACACACTCCATGTGCCAACACAACCTTACCGCAAATGTGAGCTTTCGTTAACAAGCTATGACTTGGAACCCTTAGAGCCTACAAATGAGCTTATCTGGGAATAGTATAATGATTAGTGGGTCCAATAGTATGGAAAGGAAATTCAAAAATCTCAAAGTAAAAGTTCATAAACATATTTGCATTTTTAATATTATTTTGACAGGAAAAATACTACACTTTAGCAGAAATGATAAATCCATGTGATATCAATAGAAAAACCACTGTTATCGCAGGCGTATCCAGGGGGAAAGTGGTTTTGGGGGTTATAATCTATCCCATTGACGATGCCCAAGCACTAGATAAGATGCACTTTATGCATTAAATATGCACCCATGATGTGCTTTAAAATGGATGGATTCATGTCAAGAATCCCTTAGAGTTGTTTTTTTAAGGACAATTTTTCCAATAGTTTCCAAAAAAATACCCGTGACAAACATTTACGATTCCATAAGAACGAGTATGGAAATGAAATCGTTTGAAAAGCCGATATTTTTAGTTTAACCATAATATCTCATACTTTGTACTGCAAAATGAACAAGAACTTTTCATTATCTATTTTAAAAACAAGGTCACATTGAATTAAAATGAGAAATAAAGTTTATTTCATGTAAAAACAAGCTTATCTTAATTTGGCTTCCTCTTGAAAAGTTTGTTCAAGTCTGCTTTTTTGTATAACCTTGAGCTTGCCTATTACAAGCATTTGTAGGCTTATCGGGCCATATCAGATACTAAAAGTATTGAGAGAATTAGAAACCTCAAGTCTTCAAGTGCTCTAGACTCTAAATGCTTAGATAATATCAAGGCAATCTCTAAATTCACGTTTGAATCATATCCAATAATATACAATAATTATAATATCATTGTTATCATAATATTTACTTAATGCATTATTTATTAATTTATAAAAATTTTAAAATAATTTACTGTATTAGGTTTTTTGGAAGTGAGAAAGTAAATTATGTAAAGGATGATATATCGTAAGTATAATATATGGTGGGATGAGGGAGAGGGTGGAGAGGTTGCTATGCATATACTATGCATAGTGGACTCCTTTGCAAGATTTTTGAATACGCTCACTGAAAAAACTGATGGAGTTCCATTTTTATCAAAGGCTGATTGTGATTGGCTAAAATTGAAAGACAAATTGGTGATTACGTAGAAACTTTACACTTTCTAGTTAATTTCTGTGCATAGGCCTCAACGTAGCTGACCCATTAGGCAGATTAAAATGAATAGATTTAAGCTCCCCACACACCAAGTGTGGAAATAGAAAAAAGTAGAACCTATAGTTGGACTATATTTGTGGATGGTGGATGGTCAGACATGAGCCTGAAATCACTCGGAATGCAATTTTATAGAGGGTTAGTATTTCAAAATTTTCCTGGAGGAGGGCCCCCGGACCCCCTTCTAACTGAAGGTAACCGCTTCATTCGGCCATCCTGGCTATGGGATATGTCAAGGACTGTTATTCAATGTTCATGGTATTAATCCACAATAAATGTGGGCACATGAATGTAAAATAGTTTAGGAAGAACGAGTGAATTTCTCCTCTTATCAACGGCAGAAAGATAACAACCTCTCTTTCCTTGTGGAATGGTTAGAATATAGATGGATTAATAATGAAAGTAATAAATAGAAAATAGAAAAAAGTAGAACATATAATTGGACTATATTTTGTGGATGGTAGCAATACATCTACGTCAGACTCTAGCTACTTTATTATCTAGCTGTGTGCATTACCAATAAATTAAATCTTTATATATCTTGACGGAGAATTCGTTCTAAGTGATAATAAAAAAAGAATAAATTGCATCCCAACATGGATGTCTTGATTGCAATTTTTTAAATCAATTATTT